>OZ021729.1:8362500-8475000 GCA_963978545.1 Linyphia triangularis | reverse complement strand
GCAGGGCCTCTAGACCACGAGGTTGCGGGTTCGAGTCTCGTGTTAGGCATGGGTGTTTGTAAATGTATGTTGGCTTGTCTAATGACGAATGTTTCGGAGCATTATAGCCCTCGTGTTGCTGACGGCGCCAGATAATCTGAAAACAACCAACCAACAGCCACGCAGGGCTTGATCATCGCCTATGCCCACAAGGCCTGGGTCTTGGGTCCATGATTTATGGGGTCCTGAAAATTAGCTATAAACCTATCTATACATTTTGCTTCACAAAAGCTATGTGAATATCTTTTATAATCTGTATACGTAAAAATAATTTTTTATTGATCTTAAACAGTTTTTTGTATCCCAGATTGTATTTATTCGAATAATCCAAACTCTCATTTAAAAGCGTAAAAAACAAGCTTTTTTGAATCATAAAGGGAAAACTCTTGACAAATTCATTGTGGGATCAGAAAGAGTCAACGACTTGGAAGTTGTGAATAATGCTGCAGATATATTTGTCACGGATATTACTACACATTGTGACAGGGAAATGCAAAGCTATACAAAACAAAGTTTTTCCTCTTTTGATGTATAATTTTGATTGTTTGAAATTTGTTTCTTTATTTGTGATTAAAAAAAAAAAAAAAACTTTTAGAAAACAATATTAACACTAATTTATCCACTTTTTCTAAATTTAGTGCTAATTCATTTGACTCTGTGTGAAACCTATTTGCAATAAATCACGCGTTTTAAAAAAGGACCTCCAAAAGTGTCCAGGCCTTGGGTTACAATTTGTCATGTCAGGCCCTTATGCCACGTAAAAGACTTATTGTTATATTTTAATTAGAAAACTAACAAAAACACATTCTGAGCTGTTATTATTATTATTATTATTATTATTATTATTATTATTATTATTATTATTATTATTATTATTATTATTATTATTATTTTTATTTTTAGATTATTATCATTATTATTATTATCATTATTATTATTATTATTATAATTATCATCATTATTATTATTATTATTATTATTATTATTATTATTATTATTAGATGAATTATTGTGTTTTTATAAAACTCAGTTGGCTCCGTGCAATTACATTAAAAAAGGAGTAGAAATGATTACAATTGTGACAGATGGTCCAGTCTATTTCTTGATCTAACTATTAGAAAATATTTAGGATTTCCCTAATTAAAATGCCTTAAAATTAAAAAATTGAAATTGCTATTTTTAGTTCATGCTTCTTTCCTATTTTTTCTTTTTTTTTTTTTCTCCTTTTTTTTTCTTCTTTTTTTTTTTCTTCTTTTTTTCTTTTCTTTTTTCTTTTCTTTCTGCCTTTCCATTGATATGGTCCCTTTTGTTTTTAACCAAATCAGAAGTATGTTTTATTTTATTTTAGAAAGCCAAACTATAAATTATTAATAACTATACAAGATTTCCAACTTTTACTTTGACTTTATCTAACGTGATGTTTCGAATTTCAATGTAGCTTTTCTAAGTAACTATTAGAGATTTTTCACTAACAGATGGTCACTACATTTAAATTTGGTATGTAAAAGTGTAATTACCTTTTCATATTTTCATTCATTTGAAAAAATGGCCAGTTAGGTTATATTTTTTATGATAACTCTTGCAGTATTATTTCTTATAAGTGAATCAGAGATGAGGAGGAAAACGGTCATTGATGAGCGATGCTCAAGGTAAGAGAACTCTGTGTTAAAGACACTCGTTTTTCAACTTTTTACACCTTGACAACATTTTTTACAGGAATTTCGGAGATGGTGATATTTAGAACACTTTAAGAGGCAATACCACAGCAATTTTGATCGAAATCGTTTGAGCGGTTTTTAATGAATCACTGAAAAACAAGCTTTTTTTAAATTAAAACCTATGTTTCAACCTTTTTTTCAATTGCTATGTTCAAACATGCGCAATTTTTACGAAAACCTTAATGGTAAATCCCCTGACCCCCACTAACCAATACACCAAATTTGAACATCGTAGGTCAATTCGTTTGAGATTTATGCTGAAAGCTTGCACACAGACAAACATTTTAGAAAAAAAAAAAATTAATTAATAAAATTATGTTTTATATTATGTTTGAAAAAACGCACAAATTTTGAAATCATTATTAAAAGTGATACAAATAAAAACGGGACATGAATTGTTACTAAAATTGAGATTCACTGTATCAATTGAACTGTTTATTACTTATCTGCAAAATTTTAAACTTTGGCGATTAGTAGTTTTTCTTAAACATGCACCTCTGCAATGCTTTATTTACAAATTATAATTTGTATTTGTTGTTTAAAAAGACACATTAAATAAATAATATGATGTATAAATAAAATTTAAATACTATTATATAACACCCAATATCTGATAAGTGAATTAAAAAGTGAATTTAAAAAATTCGTTGAAAAATAACTTTTCTAGGGCAATTTGACTGAAGCAAAATTTTTGTCTTTTTTTCTCACCGAGATGTTCACTGTTCCCTTAACTGTGTGTTAAAAAAAAAAAAAAAAAAAAAAAAAAAAAAAAAAAATGTGAACATAAGAAATATAATACTGTTGTGAATTTTTCCACTGAGGCAATGATGGCACAGTTTTTTAGGTAAATTTTCATTATTCACTTCAGAAATTTATTATTATATTTATTCACTTCAGAAAACTCAAAAAATTTATTCACAGACAACAGTGTAATCACTCACAAGCTTCAACACAAGCTTCAGTAAGAACAACTTCGAATACAGCGATTATACAAGTCCACTCTAGTAGGTAAACAAAGTGATCAGCTTTAATCGAAGTCCGAAGTCAATCTGAAAACTTTCCCTATCTCCGGTCTTTATATACCAGGCGCGCGAGAACATTCCCTAAATTTCCAGCCAATTCGTCGAAAAAAGAAACATCTCGAAATTTCTCGATTGCTTTAGGTGTTGCCACCTTTTTCTAACCTGTATAATCTCTGTTAATAAATAAAATAAGATAAAATAAATTACAATAGAATTTTAAAATAATACGTCACTATTTAAACTATATACAGACAATTTGTGCAACAATACCATCCTACTCTTTAATATTCATGAATTATCCATTTGCTACTTTTGGATCAATTTGAAAATTCCTCTAATTATTTGTACCATTTCCAAACCCTTCATGTACTATGCATAACCAAAACATTAGTAATTGAGAATAAACTGCATTTGACTGACAGTGGAGTGTTTAAAAATAGGATTAATCTACTTTACTTTTTAATAATGTGTTCAAAGAATTCTTAAAAATAGTACATAATTCACTTCACCTTCTTGTTCGCACGAACTTTATAAGCAGAAAATAGTAAATCGATACCAGAGAATTTGTAGTTTCTAATTACAAGTTTCTTGTAAAATACTTAGAAAGGTACTTTCGAAGAAAAGCCTTTCGTTTAACAAGGGTATGAAAGATGGATTTGTCTGCAAGCGAGTCGCCAGTATTGATTTCACATTAAGAAGAAATGCTTCTCGAAAGGGTGCTTGGTATATTCTATGAGATTCCTTTTAGCTCGTGATAGAAGTTAAGATTTTGAACAAGAGTTTGTGTGTAAATTAGTGGCTAAGATACTTATTTTAAATATTTTATAAGTTTAAGATGATATTCTCAGTTAAGATAAAGTCTAATAGTTTTGTTTCATCTTCATTATAA
This sequence comes from Linyphia triangularis, assembly GCA_963978545.1. NCBI lineage: Eukaryota > Metazoa > Arthropoda > Arachnida > Araneae > Linyphiidae > Linyphia > Linyphia triangularis. Next base: position 8,471,332 of record OZ021729.1, on the reverse strand, counting down.
TTATATAATTATTAAGAGCGTTATGAGCTTCTTTAAGCATTCCAACGGGCATTAGAACGTTTTGAACTATTTCCGGTCCATGAACTAATATTTTATAAACAGCAGTTAAAAACTTGACAACACAACTGCTAAAATCGCTGCAAAAGACTGCAATACAGTTCGCTTTAGAACTACTCGGAATGCTCACTGAGACTCAGTATCTCAACTCAGTAATTCCAGTCAACTCACTGACTAACGTAACTAACTCCGGCTTATATAGGGGAGGTGGCGAACCTTCTTCAAACTGCTAGAGGTAGATATTTGGAGAACTTTCCAGATCGCAGTCAAAAAGTCCTATACATGTACATGGGGACCGAAAATGTCACCAAATGGTCGCCAAGTTTGGCAACATTTGGCGATTTCTCGCCAAATTTGACAACAAAAATTAGTCTCCAAAATCGTCGCAACTTGGCTCTATCTCGCCAATTTGGCGAGATTGCCATTACCATAATGTTAAATGCCCTGCTCCTTGTAAAACTCGCTTCCCAGCGTTATCTCTATAAAACTCGTTATCAAGCAATAAGACACACATTGGGGGAAGCAAACTAAAGACGAACTATTGCACTGCCTTATGCAAAATGTACATAAATTTTCCTATTTACTAAATTAACACTACGAAATATTTACAATTATAAAAAAATTCGTAACAATATTTTTGACGCATCTGTCTTTCACTAGCTCTGACAGTCATTTGTGCTGCAGGCCAACGCGTCTGGAATTGCTTCTGAACGTATACATTCTACGTTTTAATCTTTCGCTACTTTCAAAAAATTTGAAAATGGTTGAACGAATCTTCTGTTTAAATACTACAATGGAAAGTAAATCACTTCATTTAGTCATTATTTATTTTAAATCCTTTATATTAACTTCGATTTTTTTTTGTGGGTATGTTTGTCGGTGAAGGGTAAATCTGCGGAGGCCAAATTAACCCCCTTGCTTTCATCCAATCCGGCTGAAACTTGGCAGATAGGTTGGATGTCGATGACAATGCATTCTATAAAATTTTGTGGCTGAAACCGTCACTAAAAGGTCACTTTTAAGGGATACTAATAAACCAACTTGCTGTCATCCAATCGCGGTATCAAAACTTTTATTCGACCATTGAAGAAGCTCTTTCCTGTTGCTAATTTTTTTTTAAATAAATAAATACATGAATGAATGAATGAATGAATGAATGAATGAATGAATGAATGAATAAATAAATAAATAAATAAATAAATAAATAAATAAATAAATAAATAAATAAATAAATAAATAAATAAATAAATGAATGAATGAATGAATAAATAAATAAATAAATGAAAAAATGAATGAATGAATGAATAAATAAATAAATAAATAAATAAATAAATAAATAAATAAATAAATAAATAAATAAATAAATAAATAAATAAATAAATAAACAAACAAATAAACAAATAAATAAATAAATAAATAAATAAATAAATAAATAAATAAATAAATAAATGAATGAATGAATGAATGAATGAATGAATGAATAAATAAATAAATAAATAAATAAATAAATAAATAAATGAGTAAATGAAGAAATGAATAAATAAATAAATAAATAAATGAGTAAATGAAAAAATGAATAAATAAATAAATAAATAAATGAATGAATAAGTAAATAAATAAATAAATAAATAAATAAATAAATAAATAAATAAATAAATAAATAAATAAATAAATAAATAAATAAATAAATAAATAAATAAATAAATAAATAAATAAATAAATAAATAAATAAATAAATAAATAAATAAACTAACAATCAAACAAACAAACAAACAAACAAATAAATAAATAAATAAATAAATAAATAAATAAATAAATAAATAAATAAATAAATAAATAAATAAATAAATAAATAAATAAAAAAAAAAAAAAAAAAAAAAAAAAAATAAATAAATAAATAAATAAATTAAAGATATTTGGATGTGGATCTCAGAGTGACGTTCATCTTTAATAAATATATTTTAAAACGCAGTTTACCGCCAATTTTGCGGATAGAAATGTTTTTAGTATTTAAAATAAGATGCAAACATCAAGCTCACGCTGTTTACAGAATCGGAGCTTTGTTAATGAATAAAAATTGACAATGCATGTAAAAGATTTATAAAAAATAAGTTTGTTTTTATAGATTATATTATTACTTTCAAAAGTCAATACGGTTCTGTTGCTGTCTTTCCATTTTTTCTTAGAAGATTTAAAAATTGTACCAAAATATCGTGTATTCGAGATAAATATTCATAACGACCGTTCGCAATATTTTTTTTTTTTTTTTAAGTTCCAGAGTTTTTGTTCTATTTTGGAGCGCATAGAAGCTAGGAAGCTGGAAAATATTTCAAACACTTCCCTTCTTCTTATAAATGTATAATTTTTTTCTGAACCTTTAGACAAGAAACTGCTTTATAAATCTAAAGAATTTTTAAAATTTTGTATAAAATATGTTTCTTAGCTTTACTGTATGTGATTTCTAAAACTTGGTATGCTAAAAAAACTTTTTTATATAGATTTATACACGGTTCTTACAACTATTTAAATATAAAATCTTCATATATTTTTTACAGTAAATTGCGCTGAAATTATAGTTTAATCAAATATTAATAAATTTGAGTTCAATTTTACATATTCCAATAGCTATTAACATAAAAATAATTTTATTGTGTTCATTAAATTTGTTTAGAACGTGCTTAACTAGTTATTTCGATTGTAAACCTTATGCAGTTAATAATAAGCGAAGTTATTCGTGTTTTATTTAGAATTGATTTACAGTAAATAAGTAAATTTTGGCAAAATGTGTAAACAGTTTCTAATAAACAATTACATGGTCTTTCAAACTATGTAAAAAGTTAAAAGGCCAAAGTGACCTTATTAGACGTTTTTATTAATATATGTACAAGATCATAAAAAATTGTAGTAAATATTGAAGGTGTTTTTTCTAAAATAAAAAAAATATTAAAATTAATCCAAAAATTAATATATATATATATATATATATATATATATATATATATATACATATATATATATATATATAGATAGATATAGATATATGTATGTTATCCCCAGTGATGTAGAGGGCGTGCTGCTAATGTAATCCCCTAGCGGCGACTTCGTCGCCAGAGAGAGAGAGTATGATTGAAGGAGTGAAGGTGAACGGACGTGGAAGTAGCCTCTCCTAGTTTAGGTCTAAGAACCTATTTCTATCTTATGCACGAATAAACCTGCTGTCCATTTAATTGGCCTCTTTCACTTTTACCCCTTCATCATACAACATGGGGGCTCGCCGTGCTTTTTACCCGCGAGAATACGATGAAAAAAATATTTAAAAAACTGCACTTCCACACATCCAGAGGTCAAACCAAAATCCTCTTCACGAAAAAAAAACCTTTACTTCCACGCATCCAGAGGTCAAACCAAAATCCTCTTCACGAAAAAAAAACCTTTACTTCTACGCATCCAGAGGTCAAACCAAAATCCTCTTCACGAAATAAAAAACTGCACTTCTACGCATCCAGAGGTCAAACCAAAATCCTCTTCACGAATTACCGCAGCAGTCAGCGACCACCAGTGGAATCTACAAATAGAAGGAAAACTCGTCAACCAGCGTCGTCATTATACAACTGCATAACACTCGCTTCGCCGAACAAGTCCCACTTCAGCCGTCAAGCAGAAGTTCAACGAAGCTAGCATCGTTATTCCACATAGCCAGCAAGAATACAGAATCCTGAGCCAACTCGAACCTGCAACCACAACACTGTCGCTTCACCGAACAAGTCCCACTTCAGCCGTCAAGCAGAAGTTCAACGAAGTCAGCAAAGTTATTCCACATCGACCAACTACTACGAACCAGAAACCAGAAGCAACGAGTACTCTTCGAAAGAGCAACAACATAAAACGGATACAGCTCCAAAAGCGAAGTAAAATCAAGAAACGCAGGTAGGATCCATCTTATTATTAATTATGTTTAAAAATATCAGAAAGCAAGATCTCGTATTTGTCGCCGCTGAGTTAGATATCGTTGTACCGGATGGTGCCACAATTCTAAAATTAAGAAACTTAATTGAAAAAAGTGAAATTTTCGTTGAAAATCCAGATTTCGTTAAAGATTTAATAACAACAGTTGTAGAGGATAGAAAAGCCCAAGAAGAAATCGAAAAAATTAAGAATGAAAATCAAAAAGAAATCGAAAAAATTAAGCTTGAAAAACAAAAAGAAATCGAAGAAGTTAAACTTGCACAGTTAGATGCTAAAATAAAACTAGCTCATTTAAAGAACAAAATCCAAATTCCAGTAACTGCAGAACCCTCTGATATTATTTGTGCTAACTCAATAACACCAACTAATGTAAACGAAAGCATAAAAACACAAGACCCATTTCCGATTGAAAACCAATTCGAAATCCACACGGGAAAAAATGCTATGTTGCTTTAAAAAAGGAGGAATATATCACTTTTCCTGCTGAAAGAAATAACGAAATTTTAAATACTTCGCAAATCCTTCCGATTCCTGAAACGCAAAATAACACGTGTCAAGGTCATACAAAGGATAACTCAAAGGAAAAAATAAGTTCTTCGTTGATGGGGGCGGGGCTTAATGTCCCCATGAGAAAAGATGAAAGATCATTGGAAGATCTCGATGAAGTGTGTGTTGTAACAGAAGACTTAGAAAAAAGCCAACCAGCAGAAGCACATGGTCCAGAATGTAAACAAATTGAAACACGTGGAGCATGGAAACAAACAGAAGAGAATTTTTTTCTGTTTACGATTGGGGATAGCGTGAGTTTAAGCGAAGCGGATTTCTTGCACATTAACGAAGATAATTTACGGAATACTGTTATGAATAAGGTCAAGATTTACAAACCAAAGAAAATGGAAAGTACAAATTTTCAAATGAAGCTTTTCCTACCAGTTGAAACTCCAATCTTCAAGCCAAAATACATCGATGGAATAATTTCCGAAAGTACTTATGACTTATGCAACTCACGGTCTGCTATTCAAAGATTTATGCAGATTGTTTTTCGTGAACTTTTAGTAGCTAAAATATTAATCTTTATGATGAAGTGCTGGGAAGATACTTAAGTTTCTTCAATTTTCTTCTACAAGAACTTTTTACAGAAGACACCTTTTTTTTTCTTCTTTTTATGAACTTTTGAATGAAGAGACTTTTTTTTTCTTTTTATGAACTTTTGAATGAAGAGACTTTTTTTTCTTTTTATGAACTTTTGAAAGAAGATACTTTTTTTTTTCTTTTTATGAACTTTTGAAAGAAGATTTTTTTTCTTTCACACAAACTTTTTGAAGAGGAGACTTTTTTTTCTACAAACTTTTCATGGTGCAAGAACTTTTTCCACAGACTTTAAATTTTTAAGAACTACACGTTGTGATCTTCAAGACATTAATGTTGTTTAAATTTTATTATTGTGCTGTATTTTTCAATATCTTTATTTACAGGTTTAGTATATATCAATGAGTCGGTGGTCCTCCTCAATCAGGATGGCGGAGTGTTATCCCCAGTGATGTAGAGGGCGCTGCTAATGTAATCCCCTAGCTGCGACTTCGTCGCCAGAGAGAGAGAGTATGATTGAAGGAGTGAAGGTGAACGGACGTGGAAGTAGCCTCTCCTAGTTTAGGTTTAAGAACCTATTTCTATCTTATGCACGAATAAACCTGCTGTCCATTTAATTGGCCTCTTTCACTTTTACCCCTTCATCATACAACATGTATCACTTGCTGTAGGCTCCATTTTAAAGTTTTATTTATTAGATAAAAACCAAACCTGAAAAAGGGGTCTGTCAGTCGTTCTGAACAAAATGTGCTCTTTGCTGAAAACGTTTCTTATAAGCTTCAACGTCGAAAAACTTATAATGCAGTTGAAAAGGGAGGAACCAAAGGCTCAAGATACTTGTAAAAAAAACCTGTGTTTTAAATAGGAAAATTATTATTATTATTATTTTTTTTCTTATTTTTTTTCACTTTTTTTTTATTCACTTTTGGCCAGCTTTTTCGTCATTCGGCCTCACTATGCGGTTATGGATTCTTGATGGGCTTTCAGTTCAGCAACATCGTCAAGCTGTTATATTCTCTTAAATGCTGTTCTCCAAATCTCAACTCTAACGCTCTTACCAGTGCTTTAAACTTATAATTTGGTAGAGTCTATAGGTTGTCAGCAGCTATACCAAGAAGAGATAAGGCGAGGAGAAACGCCTTTGAGAATTCATCCCATCCATTAGCAGTGGCTTCTCTATTGAAATGGGTTCGATCGGTACTCTACGCTGATTTGTTTTTATCAAAATTAGATGTCTTCATGTTGGGGCGTGGGGACATAAGAGTACTGGAAACATTCTCCCATTCTGGCGTTATAACAATGTACTTCCAATGAACTTTCACTGTAGAGACAGTGGTTTCATGAAGAGGTTTAATTTTAGCGGTGTGAATTCTTGATGGGCTTTCATTTCAACAACGTTTATTTCCTTTCTCGGAGTAAAAAGATCTCCTTTCACACCCGAAATATCCTCCCTCACTGATTTCTAGGCCATTTTCAGTGCCGTCTACAAATCCATCGATGGTCTCTGACATTGATTCTTGTGCAGTTTTAAATCCAGTAGCAAGTTACGCATTACTAGATTCTTGGCGAGCTTGATCGACAGAAATTGTAGATACAGCGGTTTTTTGACGAATTTTAATTTTAGAGGCTGTGGATTCTTGATGGACTTTCATTCCATCAACGTCTATTTCCTTTCTCGCAGTCAAAAGATCTTCTTCCACACCCGAAATATCCTCCCTCATTGATTCAAGGATAATTTCAGTGCAGTCTACAAATCCATCGATGGTCTCTGACGTTGATTCTTGTGCAGTTTTAAATCCAGTAGCAAGTTACGCATTTATAGATTCTTGGCGAGCTTGATCGACAGAAATTGTAGATACAGTGGTTTCTTGGCGAGTATTAATTTTAGAGGCTGAGGATTCTTGATGGGCTTTCATTCCACCAACGTCTATTTCCTTTCTCTCAGTCAAAAGATCTTCTTCCACACCCGAAATATCCTCCTTCACTGATTTCTAGGCCATTTTCAGTGCCGTCTACAAATCCATCGATGGTCTCTGACGTTGATTCTTGTGAAATTTTAAATTCAGTAGCAAGTTACTCATTAATACATTCGTGGCGAGCTTGATCGACAGAAATTGTAGATACAGCGGTTTCTTGACGAATTTTAATTTAAGAGGCTGTGGATTCTTGGTGGACTTTCATTCCACCAACGTCTATTTCCTTTCTCGCAGTCAAAAGATCTTCTTCCACACCCAAAATATCCTCCGTCATTGATTCAAGGATAATTTCAGTGCAGTCTACAGATCCATCAATGATCTCTGGTGATGATTATTGAGAAGTTTTACATCCCAGTAGCAAGTTCAGCATCAATAAATTCTTAGCAATCTTGACCAACAGCAATTATCCAGCAGTGGTTTCTTGGCGAGATCTTATTTCAGCGGCGGTGGTTTCTTGATGGGCTATCATTTCAGGAATCTTTTCCAATCAGTTGCTTTATTTAGTCTTCCATAATTCCTTTAGTTACCGGCATTCAAGATGACAAAACCCCCGGTTCAGACAATATTGTTAAGAATTTTTCCAGTAGAAAAAACGACACATAAAAATAAAAACTAATAATTTATTCTTCGTTTCAGAAGTTCACAAAACTTCTCTAAACAGCAGTGTGCAGTATCATGTTTTATCAAAAGCTTCAGCAAGTACAACTTCAGATACAGGACTAGGAAAGTAAGCGCAGAGCTCCTTCCAAAAACTTCTATGAAAATACAGCTGACATAAATTCCATTTCTAAATGGTTTTTATATCCTTGGGTGCAAACTTTTTCGAAAAATCATTAAAAACCTAATTGAAGATCAGTAGATTCTCGGAGACCATCGCATGCTGCAATATTTCAAAATTTCTTGATTCATTCGAGTGTTTCTGGCCTTTTCAAGCCTATATCATTGCTGCTAACAAATCAATTTACAAAAGTAGAATTTTGAAGGAAATGTATGGAAGGATTTTTTTAAACGGGCCAAAAGCTGATGGCAGAACTTTAAACATATTAAAATCGCATATGGGTTTTATATTTTTTCATAATCACCTAAAATGCCATGTTCTCTTTCATAATTTTGATTCAAATATTAATAATGATTTATTTTTATTTTAAATGCAGAAGTAGTGAGATATCATTTGGGTTTACCCAATGTTGGTAAAATATACTTTAAGTTTTGAAATGTTGATGCACAGTTTTGAAATTGAACTATTTTATTTATTAGAAAGGATCGAGGACAAAACAATATATATTTTGTGATATTTTTAACATGTTTATTTAGAAAAAATCGTATATTTTGGAATGAGGCTCGAGTTTCCGTCAGAATTGGCTAACCTTCCAGAACTCTTATTTTCTACAGTACTGATGTGCTACCCATTCATACAGATAAAGAACTGGATAGACTACTTAAAGCTGAAAACATGAAGTCGTTGACAGATTGTTTTGTGGACGATAAGTACGGATTGTGGAGAATTGAAAAAAACAAACAAAAAACTTGGATCTTACACAGCAGAACGGTCAATAGTAGACCTTAATTTGTAATAATGTGCTTAAAAAAATATCTACTCTAGCACTTAACAAGGTTTCTCGTATTCACATCCAACTATAGAAGTGAACTGTGATTGGATAATCATCCACCCATCATCATCAACAACCCATCGGCACGTTTTTATTGCATCTCCATTGGAGCAGTCTATTCAGTTGTTTATCTACATCGATGGTGCTAACTGTGATGTGGCACTTACATGTTATCGATGCGTAGACAATTACCTATCTTGCTTTAACATTGAGCAAGTGCAAAAATGAAGGGTTTAGTTTCTGGTATTTGGTACATTTTCTTGTCTTTTACCAGTCTTTTATTATCTGATTTTTTTTTTGAGGGAGGTGGTGTGGGGGGGGGGGGGAGGCATAGCTTCCGTACAACTTCTAACTCAGATTCCTGGTCGGAATCATCAACTCCGGTGACAATATCCATTTCATTTTTTAAATTACCAAAAATGTTCTTAACCAAACCAAATATTACCTTGCTAGCGAAATCAACAAAGTAGAAAAAAAAATAAAAAAAAATACTTAGTTACTGAATCCTCAATTACCAGTAATGCTCATATGTCACATAAATTCTGTATAATTTGTTTATTCTCTAACATTCCATGTTGTCCTTGCTGCTGAAAGCAAGGAGCTAGTTACGATCATGATAAAATCTCATTTATTTTCTTCTTCTTTTATAAAAAAAATAAGTGGAAAGTTTCTCTTTTTCTTCTGAGCGGATGGCAACATCCTTTTAGTGTATCATAATGATTTCAGCCAGCACGCGAGTCCTTAATGAAGCTTGAAAAGAACGCGTACCGAACGAAGTTATCTGTAACCTAATGGTGAGGGGGATGGCACGGTATTGGTGGAAAGTGTCTTTCAGATGGATCAAAGGGTTTAATGACCCTTTACCACGAATTTGTTGAATTACTTTCTCTACTGCTTTATTACACGAACTAGTGTGCAGTATACATTGTAACAATTGCAATCAATATGATAATATTTGATATGCAGGGATTACAACAGGCATATAGCAGTAGCTGTATGACTGTAGCTGAAGAGCTTCGTTTCTCTTAGTTGTCTGTTATTCGAAATGATAAGATTTTAAACATATCTGATTTCAACTTATATCAGTATGTGTGAAAAAATTATAATTACGTAGAGGCATTACACGAACTAGTGTGCTGTATACAATGTAACAATTGCAATCAATATGATAATATTTGATATGCAGGGATTACAACAGGCATATAGCAGTAGGTGTGTGACTGTAGCTAAAGAGCTTCGTTTCTTCGTAGTTGTCTGTTATTCGAAATGATAAGATTTTAAACATATCTGATTTCAACTTATATCTGTATGTGTGAAAAAATTATAATTACGTAGAGGCATTACACGAACTAGTGTGCTGTATACAATGTAACAATTGCAATCAATATGATAATATTTGATATGCAAGGATTACAACAGGCATATAGCAGTAGGTGTGTGACTGTAGCTAAAGAGCTTCGTTTCTTTGTAGTTGTCTGTTATTCGAAATGATAAGATTTAAAACATATCTGATTTCAACTTATATCAGTATGTGTGAAAAAATTATAATTACGTAGAGGCATTACACGAACTAGTGTGCTGTATACAATGTAACAATTGCAATCAATATGATAATATTTGATATGCAGGGATTACAACAGGCATATAGCAGTAGGTGTGTGACTGTAGCTAAAGAGCTTCGTTTCTTCGTAGTTGTCTGTTATTCGAAATGATAAGATTTAAAACATATCTGATTTCAACTTATATCTGTATGAGTGAAAAAATTATAATTACGTAGAGGCATTACACGAACTAGTGTGCTGTATACAATGTAACAATTGCAATCAATATGATAATATTTGATATGCAGGGATTACACCAGGCATATAGCAGTAGCTGTGTGACTGTAGCTGGAAGAGCTTCTTTTCTTCGTAGTTGTTTGTTATTCGAAATGATTAGATTTAAAACATATCTGATTTCAACTTATATCTGTATGTGTGAAAAAATTATAATTACGTAGAGGCATTACACGAACTAGTGTGCTGTATACAATGTAACAATTGCAATCAATATGATAATATTTGATATGCAGGGATTACAACAGGCATATAGCAGTAGGTGTGTGACTGTAGCTAAAGAGCTTCGTTTCTTCGTAGTTGTCTGTTATTCGAAATGATAAGATTTAAAACATATCTGATTTCAACTTATATCTGTAGTGTGAAAAAATTATAATTACGTAGAGGCATTACACGAACTAGTGTGCTGTATACAATGTAACAATTGCAATCAATATGATAATATTTGATATGCAGGGATTACAACAGGCATATAGCAGTAGGTGTGTGACTGTAGCTAAAGAGCTTCGTTTCTTCGTAGTTGTCTGTTATTCGAAATGATAAGATTTAAAACATGTCTGATTTCAACTTATATCTGTATGTGTGAAAAAATTATAATTACGTAGAGGCATTACACGAACTAGTGTGCTGTATACAATGTAACAATTGCAATCAATATGATAATATTTGATATGCAGGGATTACAACAGGCATATAGCAGTAGGTGTGTGACTGTAGCTAAAGAGCTTCGTTTCTTCGTAGTTGTCTGTTATTCGAAATGATAAGATTTAAAACATGTCTGATTTCAACTTATATCTGTATGTGTGAAAAAATTATAATTACGTAGAGGCATTACACGAACTAGTGTGCTGTATACAATGTAACAATTGCAATCAATATGATAATATTTGATATGCAGGGATTACAACAGGCATATAGCAGTAGGTGTGTGACTGTAGCTAAAGAGCTTCGTTTCTTTGTAGTTGTCTGTTATTCGAAATGATAAGATTTAAAACATATCTGATTTCAACTTATATCTGTATGTGTGAAAAAATTATAATTACGTAGAGGCATTACACGAACTAGTGTGCTGTATACAATGTAACAATTGCAATCAATATGATAATATTTGATATGCAGGGATTACAACAGACATATAGCAGTAGGTGTGTGACTGTAGCTAAAGAGCTTCGTTTCTTCGTAGTTGTCTGTTATTCGAAATGATAAGATTTAAAACATGTCTGATTTCAACTTATATCTGTATGTGTGAAAAAATTATAATTACGTAGAGGCATTACACGAACTAGTGTGCTGTATACAATGTAACAATTGCAATCAATATGATAATATTTGATATGCAGGGATTACAACAGGCATATAGCAGTAGGTGTGTGACTGTAGCTAAAGAGCTTCGTTTCTTTGTAGTTGTCTGTTATTCGAAATGATAAGATTTAAAACATATCTGATTTCAACTTATATCTGTAGTGTGAAAAAATTATAATTACGTAGAGGCATTACACGTACTAGTGTGCTGTATACAATGTAACAATTGCAATCAATATGATAATATTTGATATGCAGGGATTACAACAGGCATATAGCAGTAGGTGTGTGACTGTAGCTAAAGAGCTTCGTTTCTTCGTAGTTGTCTGTTATTCGAAATGATAAGATTTAAAACATATCTGATTTCAACTTATATCAGTATGTGTGAAAAAATTATAATTACGTAGAGGCATTACACGAACTAGTGTGCTGTATACAATGTAACAATTGCAATCAATATGATAATATTTGATATGCAGGGATTACAACAGGCATATAGCAGTAGGTGTGTGACTGTAGCTAAAGAGCTTCGTTTCTTCGTAGTTGTCTGTTATTCGAAATGATAAGATTTAAAACATATCTGATTTCAACTTATATCTGTATGAGTGAAAAAATTATAATTACGTAGAGGCATTACACGAACTAGTGTGCTGTATACAATGTAACAATTGCAATCAATATGATAATATTTGATATGCAGGGATTACAACAGGCATATAGCAGTAGCTGTGTGACTGTAGCTGGAAGAGCTTCTTTTCTTCGTAGTTGTTTGTTAATCGAAATGATTAGATTTAAAACATATCTGATTTCAACTTATATCTGTATGTGTGAAAAAATTATAATTACGTAGAGGCATTACACGAACTAGTGTGCTGTATACAATGTAACAATTGCAATCAATATGATAATATTTGATATGCAGGGATTACAACAGGCATATAGCAGTAGGTGTGTGACTGTAGCTAAAGAGCTTCGTTTCTTCGTAGTTGTCTGTTATTCGAAATGATAAGATTTAAAACATATCTGATTTCAACTTATATCTGTAGTGTGAAAAAATTATAATTACGTAGAGGCATTACACGAACTAGTGTGCTGTATACAATGTAACAATTGCAATCAATATGATAATATTTGATATGCAGGGATTACAACAGGCATATAGCAGTAGGTGTGTGACTGTAGCTAAAGAGCTTCGTTTCTTCGTAGTTGTCTGTTATTCGAAATGATAAGATTTAAAACATGTCTGATTTCAACTTATATCTGTATGTGTGAAAAAATTATAATTACGTAGATGCATTACACGAACTAGTGTGCTGTATACAATGTAACAATTGCAATCAATATGATAATATTTGATATGCAGGGATTACAACAGGCATATAGCAGTAGGTGTGTGACTGTAGCTAAAGAGCTTCGTTTCTTCGTAGTTGTCTGTTATTCGAAATGATAAGATTTAAAACATGTCTGATTTCAACTTATATCTGTATGTGTGAAAAAATTATAATTACGTAGAGGCATTACACGAACTAGTGTGCTGTATACAATGTAACAATTGCAATCAATATGATAATATTTGATATGCAGGGATTACAACAGGCATATAGCAGTAGGTGTGTGACTGTAGCTAAAGAGCTTCGTTTCTTCGTAGTTGTCTGTTATTCGAAATGATAAGATTTAAAACATGTCTGATTTCAACTTATATCTGTATGTGTGAAAAAAATTATAATTACGTAGAGGCATTACACGAACTAGTGTGCTGTATACAATGTAACAATTGCAATCAATATGATAATATTTGATATGCAGGGATTACAACAGGCATATAGCAGTAGGTGTGTGACTGTAGCTAAAGAGCTTCGTTTCTTCGTAGTTGTCTGTTATTCGAAATGATAAGATTTAAAACATGTCTGATTTCAACTTATATCTGTATGTGTGAAAAAATTATAATTACGTAGAGGCATTACACGAACTAGTGTGCTGTATACAATGTAACAATTGCAATCAATATGATAATATTTGATATGCAGGGATTACAACAGGCATATAGCAGTAGGTGTGTGACTGTAGCTAAAGAGCTTCGTTTCTTCGTAGTTGTCTGTTATTCGAAATGATAAGATTTAAAACATGTCTGATTTCAACTTATATCTGAGTGTGAAAAAATTATAATTACGTAGAGGCATTACACGAACTAGTGTGCTGTATACAATGTAACAATTGCAATCAATATGATAATATTTGATATGCAGGGATTACAACAGGCATATAGAAGTAGGTGTGTGACTGTAGCTAAAGAGCTTCGTTTCTTTGTAGTTGTCTGTTATTCGAAATGATAAGATTTAAAACATATCTGATTTCAACTTATATCTGTATGTGTGAAAAAATTATAATTACGTAGAGGCATTACACGAACTAGTGTGCTGTATACAATGTAACAATTGCAATCAATATGATAATATTTGATATGCAGGGATTACAACAGGCATATAGCAGTAGATGTGTGACTGTAGCTAAAGAGCTTCGTTTCTTCGTAGTTGTCTGTTATTCGAAATGATAAGATTTAAAACATATCTGATTTCAACTTATATCTGTAGTGTGAAAAAATTATAATTACGTAGATGCATTACACGAACTAGTGTGCTGTATACAATGTAACAATTGCAATCAATATGATAATATTTGATATGCAGTGATTACAACAGGCATATAGCAGTAGCTGTGTGACTGTAGCTGGAAGAGCTTCTTTTCTTCGTAGTTGTTTGTTATTCGAAATGATTAGATTTAAAACATATCTGATTTCAACTTATATCTGTATGAGTGAAAAAATTATAATTACGTAGAGGCATTACACGAACTAGTGTGCTGTATACAATGTAACAATTGCAATCAATATGATAATATTTGATATGAAGTGATTACAAAAGGCATATAGTGTGCTGTATACAATGTAACAATTGTATACAGCACAGCTGTATGACAACAGTAGCTGAATGACTATAGCTGAAGAGCTTCGTTTCTTCGTAGTTGTTTGTTATTCGAAATGATAAGATTTTAAACATATCTGATTTCAACTTAAGTTTGTATGTGTGAAAAAATTATAATTAGTTAGAGGCATACATAAATGCTAGAGTGTTTTAAGTATATTTTTATAACAATGTGGTGTAAAAAAGTTTAACGTTATTTAATCATTTTTAATCAGAAATCGTGGCGAAAGAAGCACTTAACGGCGAGTTGTGTGGAAAAGTAACTTTCCATCTCTAGTGTGAAACAACACTTTCCTGTACGCCTTGTGCTCAAACTTTAAATATTTGGTATAGAATAGTCATTTATGCAACTAGTTGGGAGGGTAACAGTTTTTCAAATGAATTAAAATGCTTATTTAACGAGTGAGTTAGTTAGCACGAGTCAAATTATTTACCGAGTTTGAAAAAGTATTTCCCACGCGTTTTTTACAATAAGTGGGAAATACTTTTTCAAACTCTTTAAATAATTTGACTCGTATAATATTATTTATAATCATGTGCAAAAATATTTTAATACACATATTTATTTATGTTGGAAACTCCAGTCGATGAATTTCTTCTGAAAATATGTCCTTTCGATATCAAGACTATATAATATTTGATCACGAGATGTGCGAGAAAGTACTTTTTTATACTGGTGTGGGAAAGTTACTATCTCTCACTCCTCGCGGTAAAGTAACATTTTCTTCAAATTTTACTAGAAAGAAAATTTAAATATTTTGCACGTTGGTTATAAAAATGACATTTTTAGAAGAGATTCATTGACTGGAGTTGCCAACTTAACCTTATATATGCAATAAAGTTACTTTTTGCATGTGATTATAAAAAAAAAATATTGCACGCAATATGTGGGAAATCCCTTTTTAAAACTCATCGAATAATTTGATTCGTACTATTACTCTCGTCAAAAAAGTATTAGTTAAAGGTAAGTATAGGCCTTGTTTGAAAAAGTATTAGTTTCCCAAAAAGTTGCATACATAACAATTTCTTACACGTAAATAATAACGTCTTCTATTTTCGACTTTCATAAAGTAGTAGATAACTAAATAAACTTCATTTGATTCTCATAATATGAATTGTTTGGAAAAAAATATATGGATTTTATCCCTCCTCCCCCCAAATGACCATTAAGTTTCTTTCTATTTGTTTTTTAATTAAGTAGTATTAATAAACTCTCCTCATGCTTTTATTAGAACCCAATTTGTCTAAAATTTTTATAGAAAAAAAAATTGACGAAAAATATACAAAATCAACATTCCTGAAGTATCTTCTTAATTAGACGTGTTAACATTTGCCAACTTTTAAGCTTTTTATTATTGAAATTAAATGTTTTTTAGCAAATGTTTTAGTGTTATAAGACAGATGTAATATTTTCCCCACTTACCTTTAGCTAAAAATTATTTTTTTTTAAAAATCTGAGCAACATTTAATTAAGGTTGGCATATTTCTAATATTATTATTTATTTTACTTCATAAAAGTTTCTGATGCAAATGCGTTCATTCGAGTTATAAATTGTTTAATTAGCTATCATAAACCCTAAATATATGAATGGCTCATATTCAAATTGCAGCCAACCCACATTTAAATGATTTCCATACACGCTCATATATTGAAACCGCCACAAACTATCCAAACATATTTGAGCATACAACTCTACCTTCAGCCCATTTACAACAATAATAAGATGCAGAATAAACGGACATTTTAAATATTAATGAATACTCTATCTTACAACTATCTTTTAGGGAGTGTTCCTGGTTATGAGAGCATTTATGAGAGCACAACGTGCTCTCATATTATAGCTAAATGCTCTTATTACCCCGCCCTTGGCAATGTATCAATATCAGTCACTTCTTTAGCAAGTAAAGGTGTTTAAAAGAAGCGAATTCCAGAGCTTTATTTCTGATGGATGGTCAAGGGTGTTGGATAATAGTTTTTCCAATACGCAATTTCACATTTGGTACTCTGCCAGACGAACTTCATCCTTCCTCTATATTCAGGTACGGAACGGGCCATCAATATCTTATGATTAGTTTATATATATCTATACACATCGAAGTCTTTATCGATGGTCAGATGCGCTTTCAGCGGTCAATCCTTCATCGTGGTGATTGATGCGCGGAGGAGATTATTAAGATCCTTGAAAAATTATTAATTCCTGATCAATGCTGATGTATGTCTCCTGGAAATGGGGGATGTAAGGCAAATAGGAAGGGTTGTGTAAATGTGAAGACTATTAGTGGGAGAGGGTGGAAAAGGAGAATCCCTTTCTTTTAAGGGTACATGGGACTTTGAAACTACAAAAATTACGTTTTTGTTTTCATTCTATACAGATTGCTGACGTCACTAGCTTTAATTCCCGGTTCGAATTTTTGAAATCAGATGATTTTAAGTGGTAAAATCTTTATTTTAACGTACTGCACACTTGTTGGCAAAAGTTAAAAATGAATTTTTCTCAGCTTAGCTTTTTTCACATTTTACATATGTTCAAAAAGCACCTTGCGATTCATTTTTTGAAAAATCCACCTAGGAACACAGATATTTTCATTTGACTCTGTTACAAAGTAATATTGAATAAAACAAAAACCTAACTACTAGATTCATCTTAATTTTATAATTCTAAATTGTTTACAAGTAGAAAAAGAAAAGAAGCCCAAATGCCTAATATACACACCAGAGTCCATGTGTTGATTAATTTTAAGCATTGGGAAATCAGAAAGCGCACTACTGATTATTTTACTTGAAATTATAAAAAAATAATTGGGTTCATTTTTGAAAAGTTATTTTACCCTCTGACTTTTTACTATATTTCAATATGCATCTTTAAGTCTTTACTTCCGGGTACAAAATCTTTAAAAAAAGGGGGTATGTTAGTTTCACGCAACTAATGTAGGCTTTAACATGATGGAAACACGATTTTTAAAAGTATATTGACAAACACTGATAAAGTCGCTGCTAGATTTTAATAGTTATTTTAAACTTTTCTTTTATGATATGTAAATAATTTTTAAACCTGAAAGTGAATCCCAGCAGCACAAATCCGCTGGCAAATATCGGCTTGACACTGGCCAATTCCGATATGAACCTATGTAGACTGGTCGTTACTACCCAATTGGACGCTGTTAGCCAATTTCGTTCAGTGCTAGGTAAAATATACTGAAAGTTTTGAAATGTTGATGAAGAGCTTTAAAATTGAAATGATGTGTTATAAGAAAGGATTGAGGAGCATAAAATAAGTTTTGTGAGGGTTTTCACATGTTTCTTTTTTAAAAAAAAAAGTTTTTTTCGGCATCTTTCCAGAACCCTTGTTTCTGATATTGGCCAATAACGCTGCGCTACCTAGAAAGTAATGCTCTGCAAGTTAAAATATTAATAACTTAAGTCAATTTAGTTAATTGAATTTCATTATTATTATTTTTTTTAAACATTATACGTATATTACTCTCCAAAAGCATTGTTGCATTTTTGATTTTGTTAAAGTTTAAATTTTGTGAAATTTGTGTTTGTTTTTGTGAAATACAGCTTATTCTCATCGATATAGATAAACAACTGGATAGATTGCTTAACGCTGGGAAAATGAAGCCGTTGCCAGATGCAATTGGTGGGATAAAAAATACGGATTGCCGAGGATTGAAAATAAAATGTTGGGTTGTACACAGCAGAAATGTCAATCGTAAACCTTAATTAGTAATAATGTGCAAAAAAATATCTACTCTAACACTTTACAAGGTTTTTCGCATTACCATCCAACGATGAAAGTGAACTGTGATTGGTTAATCTTCCCACCAGCTTCTCAAAGCTTCGCAATCCCCGGCGCGTTTTTCTCTTTTCATTGACAATAGAGCAGTCTATCCAGTTGTTTATCTATATCGATGCTTATTCTATGCCTTGACCCGTAAACTTTTCAATAACATATTTAAGCTCCAAATTGTCATAAAGTAAATCAAATACTTTATTTTCAATGTCTCCTTATATTTTGCTAAAAATTGCTATTCATTCATGAATGAATATTAATATACAAAATTATAAAGTCTATTTCAATATTAAAAGGGTGGTTTAGTTTACATTTCATAGTTATTTTGAGATACTTATGAATGGAGAAAGTAGAGCAAGAGTTGCTATGGTAATCTTGTCTTTATTTCCATTAAACGCGTATGAATGCTATTTTGCGTTTCCATGGCAATGGCGAGATATCAAACATTCTGATTTTTAGCTGTATAATAATTTTACAAAGATACTTTTTATTAATGATGCAACTGGAATTCATTTTAATACCCGATAACAGATTGAGTGGTAATTTGTTTTACTTGTGTATTTTCTGACTTTCGACTCATGAAAATAATCAGTGATGTGTTGGGTAACTTTCTGTCCCCACATGAGTTACAACCACCAAGTTTTGGTTGAAGGAAATATCTAAAAATGGAAATTTGAATAAAGAATTGTATTTAAGAGAATATTTATTACTCGTTTTACATTAGGTGCAGGGTCTTTTTGAAAGGAATCCTTAACTTTAAAATGACATAGCTACGAAACAGGAAGAGACAGAATGAAGAGACTTTTAAATACACCTAAACTAAAGTCAGTGGCGTAACAGCCCAGTGGGAGGCCTTAGCCTGCTGTGCCCAATCCATACTACTTGACCATGGACCCCGGAATGCAATACAAAACGTTCCGGTCAGATGGACAGTCTGACGCGGAACCCCCAGTGTATAGTTCCCAAGCATGCTTGGTTCTCATTCAATCGACCCACTTAAGGGATGAAAATACAAGTCAACCTTGCCCAGTCCGGGGATCTAACTGCGGACATGTGGCATGGCAGAGCAGTGCCCAACTATTGCACCACTGTGCTTCTTAAATACATCTGTTTTTAGATAGTCGTTTTTTGTTTTATAGTTATCATCAAAATAATCAATTTTGCCATGTTCCTCGTTTTTTAGAGTTAGGCGGTTTTTCCAATTATCAATTCAATTGTATATTACACCAGACAAATAAGGGGTTTATAATACAGAAAAGAAAATTAAATTGAAATTTTTTTAAATCAATTTTTATTATAAGTAATATCGAAATTCCTTATATAAATTTAGATTTTGAGTGTACTGGCGAACATTCTGAGGGCTAATTTACCCACTTTCCGTCATTCAATTGATGTGAAACTAGATAGATAGACTCGTTGTTGACTATATACATCCAATTAGGTTTTGAATCTATCACTAAGATTTCGATTTTGCACATTTATCTATTACAGGTTCATAGGACTAATTTTACCCACTTGCCGTCATCCAATCGATCTGAAACTAGTCAAAAAGACTTTTTGTCGATGACAATGCATTCTATTAAGCTTTTTGGAGAAAAAAATGGACTTAATAGTATGGTTTCAATAACTTTCTTTTTCTGCCCCAAGACTTAATAGAATGCATTGTCATCAACAAAAAGTATATTTGCCCAGTTTCAGCTCGATTGGATGACGGTAAATGGGTAAAATTCGTAGTGTCGCTTTGCCCACAAAAGTGAGCAATACATATAAAGGTTGGTTTGTACGCTCAATGACATATTTTTATTCTCAATAACGACTTCGTATCTGGATCTACAGATTAAAGTAGATTCCAGATCATAACGAAAATCCAAGCCTGATCCAGGATTTGAACCCACCCCCTTTGGCATGCGAGGTCAGAGCACTAAGCACACCATCACATGGCAATACATATAAAGATTTTTTTAATTTTTTTTTATATGTTTTAAATTTTATAGCGTAAATTGATATTTAATTCGTTAAAATCCTGTCAATTTTTGATATAGCATGTGTTAAAAGTTAAAAACAAATCTAAACTTTTTTTTTTTGTAGTAGGGACTTACCGATGAATAATGCTTATGAATGAATAAAGATTTTTGTTTAACATTAATTTTCACTCTGATACAATTTATGTACTTTCTAAATGCAAATGAATAAAACGTGTTTCGACCATCGATATGTTTCCATAGAACTCAAAAAGCTCTTTCGAATACCGTGTTATGTACAGAGCAACGTCATTGCAGGCGTCTTTCAAATTATATTATGATCAATATCATAAAAGCTTGCGTCGGTTTTAAAGTGGGTAGAAGGATATATTGATTCTGGATCTGGCTAACTAACGTTACGCAAGGAACACAGTGTCACGAAGTTCTCCTCCCCCCCCCCCCCATATAACTTTGGGATTTGTTTTAAAGTAAACAGGGTGATGAATCTAAAACCCAATAAAGAGTATTGCCTCGTGGTTATAGTAATGGCAGGTAGCTACCACTCGCGCCATTCTATAAATATAATATTTAGATATATGAGTTTATGGTATGAATATGAGGGATAACCTTTATTTAAGAGTGCCTGTTTAAGGGTGCTTTGGATTTGTTCAAGACACCATACTTTGTAAAATTGTGTAGTATAAAAATATCTATACCTTTTGTGTACTTATATCTGAAGACTAAATAAAAAAAAACACTCACAACTTTTTAACTTTTTCAACTTATGTGGCAATGTGGAAATATTTAACTATACGGAGTGAATATTTCCATGTATATAGTGAAAATATTTATATATATATATGGAAATATTCACTATAGGAATATATTCAACTATATATATGAAACTAGCTGAATACCCGTGCTGCGCTACGGAATTTTACCATGTGTATTTTAGCAATCAAAAGACATTCATTTATATTACACTTCAGACGCTTGCTTCCATTTCGATCCCGACCATTTGAATTATCAATATAGGAACTTTCCTTTGTTGATATTTTTCCAAAATTAATAATTGAGAATATATTGCAAATGAGACTGACTATTGCAAATGATTTGAAAATGACTTTTTTTTCTCTAAATCTTGAATTAAACCGAAAAAGGTATTTTTAAAACATAGATATTCTTAAATAACTTTGGTTCATTCTTCGAACCTCACTTATTAGTTCTTTTACTTTTTTGAAGAGAATGATTTATAAATTGATATTTTTTTTAGATTAGTTACCTTACAAACCCCCCCCCCACCTTTTATACAATTATAATACATTAAATATAATTCGTTATTCATGTTGTTTACAAAGATGTGTTAATTTAATCTTAATCTGGTATGCATCCAAGTATCTTTCTTCTTGAAACTCTGAAGAGTCAATTTAATATTTTCTTAGCAATTTATAAAAGAGAACCTTCTTTTTTTACCCAAGGCTGATAAAGAGAGGAAAAATTTATCTCAAAACTTTTAAGTACGAAATAATTCAAGGCAATATATTTCAGAATTAAAAATAAAAATAAAAAAATAGTGTTTTATTGTGAAGTTTAATTAATGTTTGACGTCTGAAATGGAATGGTATGCTATTTCTTGATAAGAATTGAATTTCATTGTGTACGATTGCTTGTTTTTGAGAAATCTTTCGTTTATTTTTTATTCAATAATTTCAAAATTAAAAAAGAGGAAGATTAATATTCCTTACTAAGAAAGTTGCAGTGGTTAAATAATTTCAACTAATCTACAAACATGTTATTTCAGTGACGATATATGTTGTTGGTTGATGTATGTTGTGAGCAAGTCTTTGTAATGCAGCATCATTTATGTAATGCTGAATACAATGTAATATTATTGAAGGAAATTGTTTTGTTTTGGTTTAAACAAGTCTTTTAGGCACTGGTCGACCCTTCTGACGTGATTTAGAACTGTTTATTTTTTGATCGTTTGAATTTTTGTTTGACTCGCATCTGGCAACGAACGAGGTCTTTATTACACTTTTGGAATGAGCCACTTTACTCTCGAAATGTTGTGTTCAGCATTTATTTTTATAAAAAAAAGTTCTTGGTTCATCTGTTTCTTTGAAGCCTTCATTTTGGAACCTTTCATTTTTATACGGAATAAATTTCTGGCGAAAGGTCAGAAGGTTCATCGACAATCAAGTTTCTTCAACTGGCACACACACATTCTTCAGAAATATTGTCCAGAAATCTCAGTATAAACGTAATCCTGCTAAGAAAGAAAAAAATTCATTGTAATACTATTATTAAAGGGAATAAGTTGTGGAATTTTATTATTGAAGAGAGAAATATGGTACCTTCTAATTGATAAAGGAAAATTGAGGCGAAATTTTTTTAATGAAAAATAATGTTTATCATTAGTGAAAGAAGAATGTGATGTAATTCTGTTAATGGTTATGTAAGATAATCTTATAATTAAAGCATACAATACAAATAATTTTATAGTTATAAAGAGCAGAATCTGACTGTGAACGTGAAGATTAGCGAAATTTCCTTAATGAAAGGAGTTTGACTAAATTTCATTAATTAAAGGAAGAATGTGATTTAATCTCTGTAATGAATGGAATAATGCGCTGAAAAATATTTAGTGAACTGAACAATGGTATTCAATTTTCTCTAATGAATGAAATAGTGTGTTGTGAAATCTTTAGTGATTTGAGAATTATGATGTAACCTTTTTTAATGAATAGAATAATTTGATATTATGATTTTAGTGAAGTGAAAACATGGTTTATTACTTTAATGAATGGAATAAATTGGTAAAGTATCTTTACTGAAGTGAACAATGTGATTATAATGAATTGAATAATTTGATTCAATATTTTTAGTGAAGGAAACAAAGTGATTCCTCCCCTTATGAATCAAACAATGTGGTGCAATATTTTTAGAGAATAAATCAATGTGTTTTAATCCATATAATGATTTAAATAATGTGATGTAATGTGTTTGTGAAAGTTAATGTGTTTTAATATCTATAATGAATGAGATAAAGTAGTGCAATATTTTTAAGGAAGTGGACAATGTGATTTTAATACAAATAATAATAATAATAATAATTTGGTTTAATATTTTTGAAGAAGTGCTTAATATGGTGTATTATCTTTAATGAATGAAACAATGTGGTATTTTTAGAGAAGGAAACAGTGTGCTTAATCTCTATAATGAATGAAATACATTCCTTTACTAAAGTAATATATCTTTAGTAAAGTAATGAAATAATGTAATGTAATATCTTTAGTAAAGAAATTAAATAATATAATGAAATATCTTTTGTAAAGTAATGAAATAATATAATGTAATAATTTAGTATATCATCTTTTATGAAGGGAATAATGTGATCTATTCCCTTTAATGAATAGAACAATGTAGTGCAATAATTTTGGTGAATGAATCAATGTGTTTTAATCCTTATAATAAATAAAATAATGTAATGCAATGTCTTTAGCGAAGGGAGCAATATGATTCAATTTCCAATAATGAATGAAATAAAGTGGTGTGAAATCTTTAATGAAGTGAAGAATATGGTTTTGCCAAATATAGCAATTTGGTTTATCTTTTATGAAGGGAATAATGGAATGTATTCCTTTTAAAGAATGGAATAATGTGGTGAAACATCTTTAGTTAAGGGAATAATGCGATTTAATCTTTATAATATGGTGCAATATATTTAATGAAGTAAACTTTACTATTAGAAGTTAAGTAGTGTAGTGTTAAATATCTTGTGAAGTAAAAAAGTGTTTTTATCTCATTTTATAGAGAAAATGACTTAAAGTATTTTCATGTGAAATGAAAAATGTAATGCTAACTCACGAATTCAAGAAATAATTCAACACATTCTATTATCGAATAGCGTTCTGCAACGTTATCCCGTTGTTAATGGATATAAAGGGGTAAAATAAGGTATCAATTGCAATCAATTCTGAATGTAATAGCATGACGTAGTCTCATTAATGAAGAGAAAATTATGTAATGAAGGGAAGAAGTAACGTTATTTCACTATTAAAGGTATATTTGTTACGTAATATTTTTCTGATTGGGAATAATTGAACTTAATATTATTCATAAAAGAAATAATATAGCGTAATATAATTAATTTGGAAATATAATAACATTACAGTGTTAACGGGGTATATACTAATACTGTAACGCTTTTATGTTTATCGTCATATTATTCCCTTAATACTGTAACGCATATTATTCACATATTAACTAATTATATTAATTAGGGAAATAATGAGACGTAATAATATGAATGAAGAAAAATTTAACTGTAATCGCATTAATGAAGAAGATTTTATAATGTAATCTCATTACTATATGATGAATTTAGTATAAACTCATTAAAAGAAGAGAAGAGTGTAATATAATCCCATTATCGAATGAAATATGTAATAAACAGTAAAACCCCTTTACTTTACATTGTATCACACACCTCCCTACATTAATGGAATGTTGAGGATTCACGTTTCATTGTTTTTCCCTCAGTTTTTTTTATCAGTTGAATAATCCTGTAATATGCTGAAACATTAGTAAAACATTGCCGCAGAAAAACGCTAAAACAACGAGGAAAAAACAAACAAACAATTACTGACTTTTTTCAGTAAAATACCTTAAATATCATTACAATATGAATTGCATATGGTGTACCTGTATAACATTAATATTTGTTAAAATACGCTTTTAAACCGACACGATTTATTTTATTTACAATTTTCGTTATAACCGAGTTTATCGGTTATCCAAGTTAGTCTTGATCCACATTAACTTGGGTAATCGGTACTCAACTGTAACCCCATTAGGGAAAAGAATAATGCGATATTGTATCAAGAATCTGGTATAATCTCAACGAAGAAAGAAATAATGTAATGAAATGGACCTAATAAAGGGAATCATATGACGTAGCCCCATTGGTATGGCTCGCGTTCTTGATGGGGAAAATTATGAGAAACCCCTTAGGAATGGTAACCTTGCTTCCTACCATCACGTCCTCACCGCAGAAAGTATCTTCTTATCTTCCCTGTATTTTTCATGTAACATTAAACCTCCAAAAAAAGCCAAAAACTCGCCTACACTGTAACCGCGCATTGGATACACTATTTCGGGCTAAAAGTGTTGAATTTTTAACGATTCAAAAACGTGCTTTTTGCTTTAGTGAGCTGACTACTGATGAATCGCTAAAAGATCAACCGAATGCTTGGCAAGGAAAAGAAAAAGACCACGAACTTTTAATGGAAGGGCTATGGAGTCAATGTGCCAGAACGGATGCTGGTCTGCATGGCCGTTGTTGGGTTAATTTACATCGCTTCCTGTAATTATAATGGTAAGGTTTGAAGGGTTATATTCGGGTTATTAGCTGTTTAGATGGGCGTGCAGAGATTTAGAATTTTTCTTTTCGTATATTTCTTCTTGATTGACCACCCGATTACTAATGTCACCTCTTGAACATAAATTTGGACACTTAAGTTTTATTAAATTTATGCATGAAATTGGATCTATTAGAATGTTAAATCTGAAATGAGTTATAGCTCAAACCGATGAGGGAAATGATGATAAACAATACAATAATTAATCCATATATGTTAACTTTTATTTGAAATCCATTGATGTTAACTTTTATTTGAAATCCATTGATGTTAACTTTTATTTGAAATCCATTGATGTTAACTTTTATTTGAAATCCATTGATGTTAACTTTTATTTGAAATCCATTGATGTTAACTTTTATTTGAAATCCATTGATGTTAACTTTTATTTGAAATCCATTGATGTTAACTTTTATTTGAAATCCTATGATGTTAACTTTTATTTGAAATCCATTGATGTTAACTTTTATTTGAAATCCATTGATGTTAAATTTTATTTGAAATCCATTGATGTTAATTTAAATTGAATCCTTAAAATATTGTTTCATCATAATGACATTTTATAGATGGTCCAAGAAGTTAGCATAAAATGTCATTCGAATGTTAAAGACATTTATATATTTTAAGGCTCAAATATATAATGAAATAAGATCTATCAATCTGAGATATGTGAAATTCATTAAAGCTCAAACTGATAAGGGAAATGAGGATAAACAATACAATTATTATTTATAAACGTTAAGTTAACTTTCATTTGAAATCCATTAATGTTAATTTCTATTAGGTCCTTTAAAAATAATTCCATTTTAATGACATTTTACAAATGGTCCAAGAAGTTAGAATAAAATGTTCTAAAAACTTTAGTTTGGAATATTTTAAAACAATTATAAATATCATGAAATTCGATCTATCAGTCTCAGAAACGTGAAATGCGTTAGAGCTCAAACCGATAAGGAAAATGATCACAAACAATCCATATATGTTAACTTCCATTTGTAACCCATTATTGTTAATTTAAATAGGATCCTTTAAAAAAAAAATTCATAATGATGAAATTTTAGGTCCAAGGACATTTTGCATATTTAAGGCAAATATTGTGCCACAAGTATAAACAAGTTTTTAAATGTCAAATTCAACTTCTTTATAAGATTGATACCGTCCCATAGTAAAATTATCCTATTAAAATCAGCTATAAAAATTCTTCTTAAAATGAACTGGAGCACTGGTAGGTATTTTCATTGATTTCTTTTCAATGTAACTTACAATGTGTGAAAGTAAAATTTCATTTAGTCACAATATTGTTGAAAAAAATATGATGAACAACTTGTATACAAATATACTACAGAATTCATTGCCTTCATATTTAATCAAGATATACCCTATGATTCCAACCTGTTTAGTTTCTGTTTGTTACAAAACTTGTTTTGTTACTATGATCACCAATTATATGCAACTATTTTGTTGAAGTGTCTGTACAGTTTAAATAAATAGCTAACACTGTTGTGAAACATTTGACTACTATTGCCTGTTTCCATGAAAAAGCTTCAGAGTTTGGTAATATTTTTGTTAATAAAATATCTTAAATAAAATTATTTATCAATTTTGATATTACCATATTAGAATAATATAAATTTAACTGTTGCGTATTTTAACTGGATATGGAATCTTCAAAAAAAGGTCCCTACCTGTCTTTCATTAGGGGGTTCGAATGGCTCAAGACCCCAAAAGCGATATTGTATTCCTGAATCATTATAAATTTTTTTGTACTCCTCTTGTTGATTGCTTTCCAGGGCATTTGCTATAGAAATTGAGATTGGATGGTTAATTTATGAAATACCACTTTTAGTTTGAATATAAACAAGGGGAAATTGTTAAGAAATCATTAACTTTTTTTCGACTATCCATAAAAAAAGTTTTAATGAATATATTTTTCTTAATTATATATATGCCCTAGCTATAAGCACGTAGTTTATTTATACACATTTTATTTCCTAAAAAATTTAATAGTTTTTCATTTATTTTATTTTAAGTTTTTTAAATATTTCATCAAAATTTCACGCAAAATTGCAATTTTTGAAAAATAATAATGATAAATTTGAATTTTTTTTTCACTGTATTACTAATCTATTGTAGTACTAAATATAAATAGGCACTTAATCAACTGCACATAAAGTCAATTTAAAACCAGACAACAATTCTAATTTAGACATATTCCTTTTGCCATAATCCATTTCAAACTATTTTTTTTTTTTTTTGCACTTTGTGAAGAAAAATTATTAATAATGGCTTTGCAGAATTAAAGTTCAATTCTAGCAGTTTACATGAACTCACACATGAACGAACTAAACCGATCAATAACTATTTTTAAAGTATTTAAGGAGAGTGTGTTATAGCTTTATGAATATTTTATAAATAAATGGTCTGTCATGTTAATTTAAATATCTATGAATATTTTAAATATGTATATGAAGTTGTAATAAAAACAATAGTGTATAGGTAAAATAATGCAATTTATTATTTTCTCTTCATTCTTTTACTACTTTTGTTGCTTCTGTGCTTGTTTTTGGAACTGTCATATTGTTAGACGATTCTATTTTTACATGTATCAATAACCTTTCCATCTTATTGGATACCCTGAAACTGACATATGTTAATGGCTTATAAGTGGAACTCAAAATTAATAATACAAAAATATATGTGTACTATTTCGTAAATAAAAATGTTATTCAAAATATTTATGGTTCATTTCACAAAATAATTAATAAAAAATAGTGTTATTTAGTCAAGATTTTCTTGTAGTGTCATATACTTCTGTTAATCATCATTTAAACCTCACAGCAAAGTATGTGAAGAAAATTAACTTCGTATTACGTATTTAAAAAAATAAATGGTCTAAAATAAATTAATTAAACAGTAAAACAAGAATCTTTCTTGGGAATAAATAGTTAAAAAATACTGAAGGCATTACTTATATTTTTTGTTTGAGTTTCTATTATAAATTTCTACACATTGAACTCGCATGAGGTAGCTGATATTAAAATATTATGTTTTTAACAATTGCCAAACAACGACTCGTACGATTTTGTTCAAAATCGGTGTGAATCCTTTTGAAGTATTATAAATACCTCCAACTCCAAAATTCACGTAGAAATTCGATAAAAGCGTAAAAAGTTGGAAAACGCATGTCTTGAGAATTCTCTTCATTTGACATTGTCCAACAATGGATGTTTCACTTACCCTAAAGGAAATATATTTCTAATTTTGCTGTTTCGACAAATTTTCTTGCATGTAATAATTACCGCCAAAAATATCGTAAAGCTGATGTTTTTTTTTTTTTTTTTTTTTTTAAATTAAAATATAGAAACGAAAATGGTAAATAACACCAATCCACCAAATTTTAATGCAGTGAAAAGTATTTTAGTGTAATTGAAAGCTGTGCTATGTCCCACAACCCTTAATTTTATTAAAGCTTTGTAAACTTTATACTACAATTCTTTTTAAAAATTTCACTACACATTTCATTAATGATACAATGTTCTTTAATCTATAAAATAATCTTTGAAAAATAGTATAGTGGTTCGATACAGTTCTTTAAAGATTACAAAGTGTTGCAAAAGTTCTACGGGATAATTGTTGTAGCTCGCCCTAGATATTATTCTCTACTTTTTATGTACATTGACATAAGCTGAATATAGTGGTATATTTTGATTGAACAATAATTGTATAAAATTAAAGATTTAGATTGACAAATTATGCAACATAAATTTAAATTTGTAGACATCAAAGTCTTGTAAAAGTTCTACGGGATATTCGTTGAAGCTCGTCTTACATTTTATTCTCTAATTTTTACGTATATTGACTTAAGCTGAATATAATGGTATATTTTGACTGAACGATACCTGTATAAAATTAAAGATTTAGACTAACAAATTATGCAACATAAATTTAAATTTGTAGACATCAAAGTGTTGCAAAAGTTCTACGGGATAAGTATTGAAGCTCGTCTTAAATTTTATTCTCTAATTTTTATGTATGTTGACTTAAGTTGAATATAGTGGTATATTTTGAATCAATAATAATTGTACAAAATTAAAGATTTAGGCTAACAAATTATGCAGCATAAATTTAAATTTGTAGACATCAAAAACATTTATCTGGAAATTTTCCTATTCGAATCACATCTTTACGAAATCAGATTTTATTCTAAAAGTTTATACACTTACTTCTTAAAAATCCCATTTAAAAAGAAATACACAGTTCTCTTTCTAGGCAGGAAATCTGTAGCTGAATTTTTCCTTTTCTTAATAAATGAACTAATATATAGTAGATAATACGAACATGTTGAGATTTGTTTAAAAAAACACACACAAGGATTTCGGGTATTTTTCTTCCATGTTTGTAAAATATTATCAACTTTTGAATGAGTAGTTTTCAGCTATTAGGATATTTATTATTACAATAAATGAAGCGAAACTTAAACTTTTACTTGAATGAGTTTATAAAAATTTACTATGTAAACATTGTTTTGGGTTTAACGTGTATTTTGGATAAAATGTATAAAAGAATTGTGAGATTTGTTTCTTTTACGTTATTTTAGAATCATTATTGTACATAAGACAATGCACACTCCTTCTAGGATAAAATGAAGAACAAAGAAGATAAAAATATCTTCACTTGGGAATTTATTTCTTACCAGTTTTTCTCTTTTGTATTACTAGCCTCAGAAAAATGTCTTTAGGGATATTTAGTGGGTAACGATGATTAAGAATTCTTAAAGAATTCCTTGAATGTCGTCTTTGTCTATTAAGCAAATATTTTAAAACGTTATTTTTTTACAATAGAAATAAAAATATATTTAAAAAGTTTATTTTAAAGTAGTAGTAGGTGACAAACTGAAATATGTAATCACTAAACTAAATAAAATTGTAAAAATATTTTCATACAAGAACAAATGTGTTGAACCTTAATACATGCATATTTATTTGTATAAATTATCCATTTATTGTTTGAGTTGTTCTAAGAATGCTATCTTTTAAATTCTAATCAATTGCTATTGAACACATTTTTACATAATTTTACCATTTTCTAACTTAATATTAAATTATTGGTAATTTAAAAATTAATTATGGAATTATGAAAAACTTATTACCGCGTGTAAATTAGAAAAAAATATATATTGCTATTTAAACAGATAATCTTTTATCCTTGTATTAAAATTGTCATTAATTATTCCAGAATTTAAAATTTTTGTTGCACATTTTAGCAATTCTGTAATAGAGATACTCCAATTTTGGCGTAATTTAGACTGTTATCTTTTGATTAATTTTCTGAACCAATCTTCAATTCAGTCCCATTTCGATTATTCTTTTACAACGCAACATCTAAATGTGGGTGAGTTTTCTCAGATAACGAAAATGTTTTTGATGTTTTGTACTTCCAACCAATTTACGTTCTAAACTGCTTGGAAAAAATCGTATCTCGTTTTTTAAAATATTCGTTTTATGAAAAATTAATTTCTTTCAACAAATTCAAACAATTCCGAAAGAAAAACAATGTTACCATTATCGTTTACCTTTAATGCAAAATATGGATTTTAAACAAAAATTAGAATTACTTTCTAAATGTTAGACCTATGTAAGTACGAAAAAAGGGCATTTACAAATTAAAAAAGTTGAAATTATCTATAATAGAAACAAGTAAAAAAAAAAAAAAAAAAAAAAAAAAATTACAAAGGAAATTAAAATATGCATTTACATGGAAGAAAATTTAGTCAAGTTGTTATTTGTTTCCCCCCCAATATTTACTAAACTAAAGCAATTTTATGGTATTTTTTTAAAGAACGACATTAAAAATATGTTTTATACGATTCAATAATTTTAAACTTTCATAATGTTTTATTAAAATGAATGTAATCTGTATTTTTAACAAATTATTTAAGTAAGTATTTTTATTACTTTTATCATATCTAGGCTATTTATTGCAAAATTATGTATACCTTATCTATATTATTCTATAACAATTATAAGATTTGAATTAATTATGCCTCAATTCATTTTCTGAAACATTAACTGAACAAAATACCTTCAGCATTTAATAATAACCAAATTAAACTTTTATTTTATAAATTGCGAAATTTTTTGAATAAATCTTACCTAAAAATATTTCATTATTATTCAAACTATTCTTTGTATTTTTTCTTTTCAAATACCTTGAATTTCAATCAACTGTTATTTAAAATCAATATTCTTATACCGTATTATAATATTCCCCACATTCTAAAATCCAAAAAAGTTAACTACCCTAGTTTTAATAAACAAATGTATGCTAAAATATTCCTAATGTTAAAATCAACAATGAACATAAACATCATGGTTAAAAATATATCTCTGGCTATTTCCGTTGGATTCTATATTAATTGGAGTTCTTTTAGTGTAGGATTTGCACCCTGCACGTTTTGAAGGTATGTATGGGATGCGAGTTGTTAGATCGTGATTCGCAATGTGTTTTCTGACGTCACTGTTTCCTAGGCAACTGTGGCGGATCGAGCGGTTTCATCTTCCAGGAAGGGTTGCCACATTTGGCTGCGAGTAGCTGGTATTTTCAAGTAGAATAATCCTAAAACTATTCCGGAAAAATACATTACGTTTAGGAAAAAAAAAGAATTTTGTAGCGCTCATTCTAACGAGATTTCACGTTTTGAGTGGTTGGTTACGCGGTCGATTTTAAACCAGTGACTTATTCTTTTTAGTCTAGGCGGATGTATTTAATTAACTATTTGATGATATCTCTTATTAACCACAAATATGCTGCATATTTTTTAAATGAGGTTTTTTAATTTAGATTATACGAATTATAAGTATTAAGCATTTACATTAGAAATTATCACGTCAATATTTTTTTCAAGATTTTGACATTTTCTTGACGTTAAAAGGAACCCAATAAAGAGACCATTAACAATAGGATTATTTTCCAATGAAAAGTATATTAGAATATATCTCTGTTCTTTTAGATTTTATTCTAACATTCAAATTATCTTTTTCAATAACTTGAAAAGTACGTAGTTAACTATATAAACTATAAAAATTATAAAGCAATGGAGTTTCTCATCTAAAATGTATAACTAGTAATTTCATTATTAAATATGGTATTGTATTTTAGTATGATCTTTATCATAATATATAAGTAAAATAAAATTCATTTTAAATGTAATTTTATTAATTTGTTTGAATCTATACCGCAAAGGTAGAATTGATAAAGAACTTATTTAAAATATATTGCAAAAAATTTCATCATAATTTTTCTTACATGATAGGGTAAATGTGTATTAAAAATATACTAGGTGAACATAATACGATAAAATAACAGGATAACTATAAAACTATAAGAAATTGGATAATTATTCAGAAAGTAAAGAAAAGTGGTATTGTTTTAATATCAAATGAAATGAATGTTTGATATGTGTGAAGCAATTCAATCTAAATATTAAAATGTTATTCTGGAGTTAAGTCAACCGTATAGTGGTTATGGTGCTACCTTTTAGACAACGAGGTTGTTGGTTCGAGTCCCGTGTAAGGCATGGGTGTTTGTAAATGTATGTTGGTTTGTCTAATGACGAATGTTTCGGCGCATTATAGCCCTCGTGTTGCTGGAGTTGGAGCAACCAACTGGAGTTAAGTCCATTTAACATAAAATGTATCACTCTATTAATGAAAAATTTACATATAAGCATGTTTAACTAAACATATCAAGTTAATAATAAGTCTTTTTGACAATTATTCCTTGAGTTACTTTCATTTAATTCTGTATTTCTCAATGAACTAAACATAAAATAATTTTTAAAAATTAATTTGTCAAAATGAATATTTTATTAATTTAGTTACTAAATATTACTTGACATGAAAATATTTATATAATAAAAATCCAATGATAAATAATCATATAAATGATATAGAATATAGTAATATATAAAATATAAACAAAATATAAAATATTTATAAAATATAAATTATTTATAAAAATATAAATTATTTATAAAAATATAAATTATTTATAAAAATATAAATTATTTATAAAAATATAAATTATTTATAATGTATAAAGTACGTATGATATTTAAAATATGCATAATATATAAAATATACAAAATGTATTGAAATGCGCATTATGTATATTTAATATGAATTATTTAATGCAAAAGAAATACTAGTTAAAATATACTTTGTCTTAAATTTGTCTTGGAAAATTTACTTTAAAAATGGCCTTTGCAACATTTAAACTTACTTGATCATTTTTTTTTTAAATATCAATTACTAAGGAATAATGTTTTGAAATCAATAGTAGAAGCAAACACGCACTTAAATATTAAAATGCCTGATGACTTTGAAACTTTGCCAAAATGGAGGTACCAGTAATTTTCGATTGATTTTAATTTCGTATTAAAACTGAGTTGTGTACGGGTTACATTCAAGTGACCCTTATTCTAAAATTCTGATCGTAGTTCTCCTAAGACTAGTATTGCATACCAGTTTTTGAAATAAAGTTGCAATAAAAGTGCTGAACGAATAAGTTCGTTCCATAAAATGCGTTTTAATATTTCATTCACGCGCAACAAGAAAAACGTCCAGCATTCCAATCTTTATCATTGTTGAGAATTAGGTTCTGTTATTTACTTTAGCAACGAAAAGTGGAGAGAGAAATGTATTATTTTAAAAGTAAATTGAATTCTCTATAACTTGACTCAAACGGAGTTTCGCTGCATTTCAAAATACACAAACGGAGTTTCAGCAGTTGTAGAGATAGCCTCGAACCCTAGAAATCTCTCAGGAAGCTACAGCTGTCTGGATTTGAAGTTTCCGAATGAAACGGTCTTATTTCAAAGCTAAGCTGAAACATTCTTTTTGTATTTTTTACATTCATGAATGAATGCTTTGTAATTACATTCGTGAATTTCAGTTAAAAAAAAATTATAACAGACATTTTTAATCCTTCTATCTGAACTATTAAAATAGAATAAATTATTTTCAGACGATAAAAGAAAAATAATTGTTCGTTACTTTTTTGTCTTTAAAATAGTAAAATACTTTTGTTTAATGTTGCTTTCATATGTAATTCAGTCAAATACAAGTTACTAGAAGCTATTTTCACAAGAAACAAAATTTTGTAAAAAGCATTTATTTTTAAAAAATAAAATTAAATATTTCACCCCAATTACATCAAGTATTTTTTTTTTTTTTTTCTTGACTGTTAGTTTTCATCTGAAAATTATAGCTTTTTTCTATCTTTAAATTATTAAACATATTTTTATATTAAATTACTGAAAATTTTGGATTCGAAAGGTATAAATACAATAATTTTGAAGCAACGTTGATGAAGGAAATTACCAAAAGCAAGTTTTCAATGTTGAAATTCTACTTTACTCATCAAGCAATTAATGTAAAAATAATTTTCCCTAATACTTGTAAAAAAGAGTTGTTTTTATTTATGAGTGCAAAATGTCATTTGTAAATGGCTTTCCAATTTCAAATCAAAATGTTTAAGTGATGATTAAATATGTCATTCTAAGCATTATGATCATTGTTTTTTTCTACTTGGAGAATTAGTTTGTTATGAAAACAATTGGATTTTCCCTTAAAATATGTAGATAAAAATAAAAATTAAAATTACATATTGCTGACGTTTAAAAATGAATTTTGTTTTAGTATTATTTAAGTAATTAAAAAAAATCTAGCAATGCTTGAAATATTATTGTTAAAATTACATTATTTTAACAACTTAATAATTTCACTGCTTTCCTTCAGAATTTTTAATTTTTCTGAAATAACTGTTTTTCTGAATAACTATGAACAAAAGTGTTAAAAACCACATTCAATGTAGCAATTGGATTACATTATGTGCAAAAAATCATAAATTGTGTAACCTTTATTTTTTTGCCCTAATGTGACGAATTATTAATTTAAAATACAAACTGAAACTTCAATTTTTCCAACTGACAAAATTTAAAATATATTTTTTTTATCATAATTTCTTAGTGTTGTTTTGAAAACAAACTTTATCTAATATTACTCACGAGAAAAAGAAAATCGGCACTTTTATGTACAGAGTAATGATGTCATGATATCTCTATTAGATGATATTTTAACTTTATATGGTTTTTATTATTAATTTTTTCTTCAAATATATTCAGTACTAAATACCAGTCTTTGTAACTACAAAATATCAACTGTTTATTCTATTCTTTAATCCTTATAATTTGGAATTCAAAAGTACACTCACGAATAATTTTAATTCTTTTTACCTCTTAGCTATAACGTTTAAAAAAAAATAAACGGAATATGTATTGAATCTTCTTTATAATTTTTAAATATTGTAAAATGTATCCGACAAACGTTTATGAAATTTAATGAAAAAAGTATCGAAATATGATTGAGTGATTCTCAAAGAAATCCTGTTAACAATATTCAACTGTATCCATAGTTTATTGTGGGATTATTCTAATCAATCAATAATTTAATATTCTATCGTGTATATTAATTGAATCGTATATGAAATATAATGAAAAGTTTATCCAAACTTTAAAGAAAATATAAACACCTTCAAAATTTTTAAATATGAATGAATTTGTATTGCTTTTAATTTATATTTATATAAAATAAAACTTAGAGTTTTACTAGTATTATAAATAATCAGTTTAATTTTTGTTGTTTAATTTTTAACCAATTACGACGTTGATTTTTTTATTATTTTATTTTCAAATACATAATGTTTGAAAATAGAGTTGGCTTCAGATACAAGATTAATTGAAATCTTTCTACTTGAGTTGACACGTGATAACCACATTTCAAATAGGCTCTCCCCATAAACATTAAAAAAAAAAAAAAAAAAAAAAAAAAAAAAAAAAAACTTTGTTACACTATAAAAAGTTAGTATGTATTTATGAATGTAGTATGAATCATGTATCGTACCCTTTCTATACAAAAACGTCACAACTCAAAATTTTTCATTTTTAATAAAAGCCTGTATAAAATCACAGACTGCATGTACTTGAATCTTACAACGGCACAAGATTGTTTACAAGTTGAACTCTAGTTGAAGCGAACATATACTGTTCTTCTAGATTTAATTTCATGTATTTTGTAAGTCTGTACACACTTTAATTCAAAAATGAAGAATTTTTAGTTGTATCACTTTTGTAGCAAGGGTTCGGTGCGTCTGTTGGCGAAAATTAAATTTCTTCATTATCATCTGAATCTTGGATATTTTTTTTTAATGCCAATTCTCTTTCACACAAAATTACTCTATAGTAATTGTTATATATTCTTGTATATAATTTTAGTAAAATTACAAGTTATAAACTATATAACTATCCAGTAGGGATTTGTTTTCGAAAATTTTTCCTCCTGAGAACAAATATGAGTCTTTGGATAATAATGGCATTGATTTGAAGGGGGAAATATATTATTAGAGTGAATATAAAAATGTGTAGAGAAAAATTAATTAAATTTAGTTACAATATTCTGTATCTAGCTAGAATATTTTCAATTTTATTATATTAAGCAGCTAAAAAAATAAGTCCTTTCTAAAAAAAATCCCTAGAACAGTTTTATTATTTTAGAAGATGACAAATTTAGACATCTTTAAAAAAATCTTTATCAAAGTCAAACTTTTTATATAATGCCAGTAGTTTTCCTAATAAAGTTTTTCATATTCTGTATGATTTTTTTTTCAGGTACACGAACATTTGAAGAGATAAAACATTTTTTAAAACACTTCTCATATAAATAATATACTTTTTCAATTATGAATACTATCCCCAAGGCTTCAGATTATCAATAAACTATTAAAGTTATTTTTGTGACTAAATTTCTTCATGGTTCGCAAATCCACTTGTTTCATAATAACTTATATTAAATGTTATAAAAAATTGTAGCAAATTATTTAGGAGTTTATTTTGAATGAGTTACTCAAATTGTTCAATGAACATTTATGAAAAATACTATTTGAATGATGTCATCAACATAAAATCAGCCGAGCAATAAAGTAGTCTAGTAGACATTTACCGATATTTCTCTCTTACGAGATGTAAGTAAAGGATGGTCATAAAGAAACTTTGTAGATATATGGCCCTCTAGTGGCCGTTCCATTCAACAGATAGAGATGAGATTTCAGGTATAGTTATTTAGAGATACGAGATCGGGTTTCCGTGAATGGCAACAAAATAGCACTTACGGTTAAGGTCATAGTTACAGAAACTCGAAATGTTCGAATGGCAATATCTTCTTTTTCCTCTGGCAAAATGCTCAGTGCATGCGAAAAGCTATAGAGAGTTAGAATGGTATGTGTATCACAAAAAATGGATGCTTTATGCAAGCACCAAAACAGCTCTTCGAAAGGCCAACAGAAACACGATCGGGGAACAAGGAGGCCCCTTGCCAGATATTTAGTACAGAAAACTGATAAATTTGGCTGAGATAGCACCCATTTGAATTTTGGCCTCTGTCATACTCAAATCACCACCGTGTGCGCCGATCGTGTTTTTGCTGGCCGTTCGCAGAGCTGTTTTTTATGGGTGCACAATGCGTCCTTTTTTTGTGGTACACGTACCGTTCCAACGCTCTTTAGGGTTTTCGCATGCACCAAGTATTTTGCGATAGGAAAAAATAGGAGTTGCCAATCGAAAATGTCGGGTTTCTGTAACTATAACCGTAACCGTGAGATCCATTTTGTTGCCATTCAAAGAATCCAGAGCTCATACCTCTGAATAACT
Source organism: Linyphia triangularis (assembly GCA_963978545.1). Taxonomy (NCBI): domain Eukaryota; kingdom Metazoa; phylum Arthropoda; class Arachnida; order Araneae; family Linyphiidae; genus Linyphia; species Linyphia triangularis. The sequence goes on along the minus strand of OZ021729.1, from coordinate 8,432,578 downwards.
ATACCTGATATCTCATCTCGATCTCTTGAACGGAACGGAAGCTAGAGTTCCATATATCGACAAAGTTTCTTTATGACCATCCTTTACTTACATCTCGTAAGAGAGAAATACCGGTAAATGTCTACTAGACTACTTTATTGCTCGGCTGATTTTATGTTGATGACATCATTCAAATAGTATTTTTCATAAATGTTCATTGAACAATTTGAGTAACTCATTCAAAATAAACTCCTAAATGACCGCCCTGTATATTACAATTTACCACAAATAGTTACTTTTTTAGTTTAAGACAATTATGTATAGTTAAGATGTTGTAGCTAGCTTAGGTTTACTAGCAAAACATTAGCTTTAGCTTGTCTTTGAGACTTGATTATCTTAAACTATCAAGTTTACAATAATTTTTTCATATTCTTTCATTAAAACATTGTTTAACAAAAACGTAATGTTAAGAATCTTGTCGTTGTAAATGATATCCTTGTAATGTTAAAAGTCTTGTTACTGCCAAATTATCCGTAATTAATATTACTTCAATATAATATATTATATATTTGAAATAACTGGATTATTTTCACTTCAAACGTTATCTAAAAAATTAAAAGAACAGTTGTTCTCTAAATAATTATAATTTTTTTAAATCAACTGTTCATTTCCAAATATTCATTCACATTAATAAACAATGTCATTTATGAATTCTGTAAATTTATATTTGAACACTTAAAATACTTTGTCAAAAACTTAATTTCAGTTACTCCCTGCGTTAACTTCAGTGATTAACTATGAATTTCCTATTCCAAAGCATAAATTATCATTAAACGAATTAAAAAGTAAACAGCAAATATTATCATTATTATAGATAGTAGATTTTTCTGCACAATAAGTGATTTTCCAAGCAGTATATTCTGTTATTGACAACATTTTCTTACGCGAAAAGACAAAGACAAAACAATACTTGAATAAAGTTTACTTTTAATTTAGTTTATTATGGCACTAGTTATTCCACACTTTTGAAATCCAATATTCGAAGCTGGCAACATCTTTAGACATAAATATTTTAAGAGCGTACTTGTTTCAGTAGCAATTTACAAGTACAGCAGGAAAGTATCGATTCTGGCACAAGATGTCTTCAAGCTTCCTGTTGCCTTTCTTGTACTCGGGCCAAGAACGTATTCTTGAGGATTTCAATGTGTGGAGATTCCCAAAACTGTTTTTATGTTGTCATTTAAGTTTTCAATAATATTCTATAGTCATCCACAAGCTTCTCTTTTTATGTCAAAACACGACATATCTGAATATATTTCTTCATGTACAGTTTAGTTTGGAAGAAGTCTTAAAAATAAAAAATGTATTTATATATTTTTTTACTACTTATAATTCTTTTATTAAAAAAAAAAAAAAAAAAAAAAAATAATATTTTAAGTACTAGCATGATGAAGTTGTACTTATATAGGACTACTTACATAGAACTAGGCATACTGGCTCAACAAGGCTAGTTTTCTAAATAGTTTATTTTTAGAAGTTACACTACTATTGCTTAGTAAAAAGCTCCAGTAAAAAATATGATTTTTTAAACTCCTTGCAATATAAAAGTAATTTAATTAACCTAAATATAATTTTGCTTTAGACGTTTATTTAGATTGAATATTAAAATACTTTTAAAAAGGAATCGTTGTTCTTTTTTTCTTTTCGAAATAACTATCTCAACTTTTACCTCACCAAATTCGGAAAGACGTGAATATTAAAACCTATTTTTAAACATTGTTAATATGAGGAAACATAATTTTTTTTATTTCTTTTTAAGAACTTTGATACTAATTGCAAATTACATATAATTACATATATTACTTGGATACATATAGATATGTACCTTCTGGTATTATATGACTTCTCCAGTGCTGCTAAAATTTCAACTACATTTGGACTACTATTTACTAACTATACCTAAGCTACTATTGTGATAATATATTTAAGATTTGAAATATGCGCATTGAGAGCGTACGCAAATTACTTCAAGCAAAAGTGTTGACTTTCTTATCATCCCCTCCTATCATGTCACACTAACTCACATTTGATCGACATCTTCCACTAAAATTATGTCACGTTTCCCCCCCCCCCATCTAGCCCTCCTAAAATTGAATTTGATTAATTTTAACATCCCCCTCTCGAAAATGCATATGTGATGTAGTCTGTAGTTTCGAAATTAACTCAGATGAAGTTTAATTTCTACCCGTTCATTTCACAGTCTATCAAGTTTAGCCTATCTCCCTCTCCCCTCCTCTACAAGTAACGTAATTTTTGTACGTCCACCACGGTTGGTCCTTATTTTTTGACTTTCAAATTTCTCTTTTCTCACCCCCAAACCCCCCAGTTTTTTCCTTTGGCTATAAAAACATTATTGTGATCAATATTTTAAAAATTAAAAGTGACTAACCCCTGCCGCAACGAGTTTGAAGATCGCATCATGTAGCTACATTTTACTGTATTGCGAAGAGTGGCCTTTGTTTTTAAACTTTCAAATTTCTTTATTTTTACCACCCAATATTTTCCTTTGATTATAACAAAATTATAATGCAAATTTTTTAAAAAAATTAAAAGTGATTTACCTATGCAGCAACGAGCTTGAAGTTCGCATTCCGAAGCCGCATTTTACTGTATTGTGCTGTTTCGCTAACCATTTCACTTGTAAGTTACATAAACACAATCAGCTGTCAAATGCTAAGGAATTACTGTAGAATGGCATAACTCTACTCAGATAGGGGTACTAAGGGGATGAAATTTTAGTACACTTCTATGGGATGAAGGAGAGTGGCAGAAATCGAGTATTTCTAGACTTCCCATACTTAATTTTGTGTCGATTTAAATTTGAAATTAGTTTTTGTCTAAAATATAACTCGCAGTTTAAGAAGTAATACCAATAACATTTATTTAATTAGTAAAGTTCATCAACAGGTAACAGGCAACAAATCACAAGTTAATCAACAGCTTTTACCAGTCTTGGTTTGCATCAAACTAGAGGTAAAGCTCACAATCGGTGAAAGTCTTATTCTAGTTAGTTGCAGGAGAGTGCTTAATATTTTGGTACTCCTTTAGTGTTTATTACTGACTGACTGCTCTTCGCGTCGAACAACTAGCTGGACAATAAATGTTATATTTCCGTTGTAGAGTCATTATATAGGTTGCGGGATGGATACTTAAAATGAACTAGCTCAAGTCACAATCAATCCAAAAATCAAGGACTTAAGATATAATAGAACTATATCCATAAGAAGAATTTTCAGGATGCTAAAACATATTCACATGTGGCTTCCAACAACAAGGAATTTAATGAATCGCTTATAATTTTTAGAAAGAACAAGAGCAAAGCAAAATAACTCTATAAAGGATTTTTGGGAACTCATTGGGTGATGCATAATATTTTTTGGAATAAATGTTAACTAAAAAATAAAACAAATAAAAACACAAACTACAGGAAGAACATGCTATGTGGTATTTTCCCTCACGTTCTAACATAATTTAGTTCACTTTAAAAGCTCAGATAGATTATAGGTAAATAAAAGAAAATCTCACATGTGAGTTTTCATATGCACCATTGCCGACCAAACAGTATAGTGGTTAGCGTGCTAACTTCTAGACCACGAGATTGCGGGTTCGAATCCCGTGTTAGGCGTGGGTGTTTGTAAATGTATGTTGGTTTGTCTAATGACGAATGTTGCTGACGGTGCCAGATAATCTGAAAGCAACCAATCATATGCACCATTGTTTCAGAGAATTATCTCTGATTAAAATCACCTTATTCTATGCTGAAGGTTGTTTTCTGAACCATATCCAACTCAATTGAGCTTAGAGATGGTCATTATTATGTCTGTAATATTTTAAATAAAATTATTTGTGACGCACAAGGCTTTGAAAATAGTATATTTAACTGTAATAAAGAAAATAATTTTAAAAGGACACTCATATTTGTAAGTTTTAATATTGTTATAAATAAAGTTCTAAAATAGTTTTTTTAAATAATATAAACTACATCATATTATTAATCTTTAATATATTTATCATTTTAGATAAAAAAATTGTCGTTTGTATCATTCAAAAGTTTAAATCTGTTAAGGAACTTAAATAGGATTTTAAAATGTATCGCCCACTTTTTGAAAAGCAAACATTTCTTATAAACATGTCAAACATAAATTTAAAAAATCTTCGTTTGAACTTCGTATAAACTAAGCTAGAAAGAAAACTAAAGTTAATAAAAAAAGTTCAAAGAACTCTTAATTTAAAAAAAAAAAAAAAGTGCGTTTTCTGAAGTGTGGGCAGTCAATGCAAACATTACGTTAATATACACAAAACTATCTCTAAAAACTCCTAATTTTTGTTGTATAAATGTTATATTACCTTGATTTGTTAAATTGTATGAATATTTTGCATCTTTATTTCTTATTTAAAGGGAATAAAAATGTTATACGATTTTTGTTCATTTTCCTAATTCTGCGTCCATTTTTAGCATTTTCAATATCAATGTAGCAAGGGTTACTATTAACTAATTATAATAAAACTTAATACACTGTCAAAATAGGTCAAAATGAAAAAAAATCTAAATTGTGCAATCCCCCCCCCCCCCCCCAAATCCGGTAAAATTTCAATTTTTCAAAAAATTAAATTTTTGTGCACTTTTTTTACAATTTCGGGCTCATTGCTTTACGGGTTAATATTAATTTATCGGAATGAAATTTAGTACACTTACAAAATAGGTCAAAAAGAAAAAATGTGGGGTGAGAGTTAAAATCGGATTAAAATTTAATTTTTGGCCTCATATAAGGACCACCCTATCATCCACATATTAATAAATGTCAGCTTTGTAGAATGTTGAGAAAAAATATTAAATTACATTACATCAAAACAATAACTAATTGTAACAAGAAGGTCGAAATAGTAAAGTTACATGTATATTGGAAGATAAAAATCCATTCAAAGTTCTTTATGTGATTTGATACACAAACTATACTTTTACATTTAAAATAATATAATATTTTGGAAAACTTATTTTATACACATGTTAACGCTAATTTGATAAATTTGAATAGTATACATAAAAACTGGTTATTTTACAAAGAAACTATCATCAATAGTGATAGTTTTTTGTAATATAACTAGTTATTAGGTATAATATCCAAAATTAATCAAATTAGCCATGACACATACATTAGTTTAATAAATAAAAAATATGTTCTTGCTCAAAACGTAATCAGCAGAGTAGTCCCTTTAAAAAATAGAATATAATTTTGCTTCCATTAAATAAAAAAAAGTTCTTTATGGTAAAGTACAATATAGTAAACTTTTAAAAATAAAATAATGTAATTATATTTCTAATTAAAAGTTTTACTTTTAGCGAATTTTAATTCTAAATTTTTCCGAAACTCTAAAGAAAATAGCACCATTTTTTTCTATTTTATTTTGTACATGATTTCTAACCATGAAATTAAAAGTATAAATGAGTAATTTAATGGAAACAAAGAAAAAAAGAAAATGTATGTACTTAAATAAGCATATTTTATATTTGAATAACAGCACAAATTATAAAACAAAGTGAGAAAATGGTAAAAGAGCTGAACAGCTCTTGCTTTTACTGTTGCTGTCGCATTTTATGCTATTAAGGGGAGTTTTTACCCTCTATACCGGTAATGTTAATTTGGCATATTTCATGTACCTTTTTCTCAGAAAGTATTTGACATAGACGACAACTTTTTTCAGTACATTCAGCACACATTTGTTATTCTACTGATGTTATCTTTTGATTTTCATTCATTTATTAATTTTTTTAAATGAATTTTCGTTAAAATCACTCAAATTTGTTAAAAATCACAAGTTCTTTTTGCCGAAATAAGACAAAACAAAAAATATTTAAGAAATAACAACAAATTCTAACTTAATTATATAGAGATACATAAAAGGAATATGTGGTAAAAATTTTAGGAAGAAGTCTTGTGCAGTTTCTGAGAAAAAGGTACATGAATAATGAAAAATGTAGCTTTGAGAAAAACAAATTTTAAAGAAAACTTTATTTACACTAACAGTTACCAATTTTGTCTTCAAAAAATTGTTAAAAATACTTCTAGTTGACGTATTATTATAAATTAGATATCCTTTTAAAGGGAGGAATTTAAATATGCATAAACAATAATCAGTGGAGGCTCGTGGTCGAAAATGTTAGTGCAACCGGAAACATGTGACTCCCCCCCCCCCCCTCATCCCCTCTCCTTCTCCAATGACACACACGCTTTCCTCAATCATGTACAATCCCACTTGAACTTTTTTTAAAATTATCATCTTAGAAATCGGTATTTTCTTACAAATAAAAGTACATAATTAGTAATGATGTTCACTTAAAAAAATGTCAGTTGTATTAAAAAATTAATTAGCGAATTAACAATTAACTCGTTAAAATTAGCATATTTTTGAAAACAGTGATTCATCGAGTTTTGGCCAAGAAAAGAAATTATGTTTGGAAATTGTTCTTGACATTATTCTTAATGTTATGAATTCTAGAATATATAAAAAAAAATTTTGAATTTTTGTATCAATGAAATTTAAAAAAAAAATATTTGGCATTTAAAAATCTAGCAACATTCATATTCTTTTCCAATAAATTTGACTGAGGTTCAAAACACCTTATAGTTAATGCAGATATGAATTCTCCAATCATTTTTCAAAAAGATTTTATCAAATTTCACTTATCCCTGTTTAAATGAAGTTTCAAGTGTCAAAAACACAATTTTTTAGATAATGAATTTAAAATATTCAAATTTATTTTCAGAACAAAATAATACTTCCAACTAATAAAATAACTCTCTAATCTTCAGATGATACCATTATCTTGCAAAAATTCCATCTAGAGATTATTTTAAAGCAGAAATTCTCAAGTGCAGCCGAAATCGGAAAATCGCTGATCTGGCTGCCATGCTACGCATTACGTAGAGGGAAGGCTCTATTGGATTCCATTAGTTACCATGGAAACGTCGCAGCCGAAACGCGTTTCAGGAACACATGGTTACCTTTCGAAGGAAGATCACCTTGATTGGAAATGTTTTCCCCCCTCGTGAATTGAATATTGTGGCAAGAAATTTGCTATTTATCGGATTTTTTTACACTTACCAGAAAATTGGATCTTCATTTTCGAAAATTTTAAAATAGATGATTTTTGTTTTGAACTAATAAATTTAGATGCAGCCTGGCTGCACTGGTTGTAGTGCACGAGCCACCACTGACAATAATAAACCCAAAATTAATTATTTGTATATTTTAGGGTACTACTTAAAAAAAAATTAATTAAGTTGAAAGTATAAATTTGATGTCATTTTAAAAATGCATTGTAAAACAATAAAAATAAAAGTTTTACAAGAATACTTTGAGGGATGTAATGGAGGTGAAGAATACAGTGTAATAAAATAAATAAATAAATAAATAAATAAATAAATAAATAAATAAATAAATAAATAAATAAATAAATAAATAAATAAATAAATAAATAAATAAATAAATAAATAAATAAATAAATAAATAAATAAATAAATAAATAAATAAATAAATAAATAAATAAATAAATAAATAAATAAATAAATAAATAAATAAATAAATAAATAAATAAATAAATAAAAAACATATTGAGAAAACTAGTGTAGGGTAATACAATGATTGGAACCCCTCAATAATTCACAGTGACAAGTAGCATCATATTATTCCACTATATTCTCTTTCCATTATAAAACTAGATTCACTTGTCACATAAAACGACTATTGAACTAAACAATTGATTAACAACTAAATGCTTAAAAAAGATTTTTCAAATTAAATCATACCAAAATTATAATTTATTTGCGTTTAATTTTCCATTACAAGTAAAAGTAAATGATTCTGATAATAAAAATGATTAAAAATACATTAATGCAATATTTATTAATCCTGAAATATCAATTATATAACATTATATATAAAGAATGAGTAAACAGTTACTCTATATTGTTAACATATTGAAATATGTTGTCCAATAGTGTTTAGAATTTCAATCTTTGACAATGAAAATTATATTTTTGAATTCAATGCGATACACTTTTATTTAAAACTTTAAAATAATAATAATAATAATAATAATAATAATAATAATAATAATCAATAATAATAAATAAATAAAAGTAAGAGATTATTTTATACGTATAGTTTTCAAATATTGCGCATCGACAAAATACTACAAATGAACAGTATCCATTAAACAGGAAAACTCTTTTATTGTAAAGAATAATTACCACGTTGAAAAGAAAAATGTTTCTCATAAAACATAATAATAAAAAAAAAAATGACAAAAGGAATGTTTTATTATTACTAATAAAGGATATGCTTCAAATAATACCGTTGGAAATATTAAATTTTAAAATTGATAAATTTAAAAAAATGAGCAAGTAAGAGTAAGGATAGCTTAAATAAATATAGTTTGACATTTGAAACGAAACAACCCTGTTTTAAAAAAGTGTTTTTTAGTGTAAAACAATAACTGAGATATATTTTAAAATTATGCATAATTTTTTAAATTTTGAATCGCAATTTGCATTATTTTCTACCTTAATAAAGTAAGCAACAAATAAATTAAGAAACCGGGAATGCAACTCAAATGAATTCAGTATAAATCAATATTCGTCTAAAGAAGAATATGATGTCTAGGGGGAAAAAATGAAATATAGTAATTTAGATAGTAATTTGAAAATACTTTACAAGTCTAAAAATGATTTTTAAAAAAGAAAAAAAAAATCCCATGAATAACGTGGATGTCATTTTTCTAATTCTTTTTCTGATAAATAGTTAAATTTAAATGCACAATTTTTATAAATCATACATATCTGCGCATTGCTCATCTGAACAAATCACATGATTAATATCAATGATCTGACTGTATTTTCTAGATAGACAAATTTTACTATGGTAAATAGAATATTTTAGAAAAAAATACTTTACTTGATGGCTGTCAAAAAAATAAAAATAAAACAAACTTTTACAAAATTAAAATTTTTTTTTTGCGGAAAAAGTGTTATTTTCTATTTAAAACTATTAACTTAAAAACACTTCAAAAGCTTTATTACAGTTCTTTTCAAATCCTCTTTTTCAAAAACATAATACATAGAATCGTTTAAACATTGTTAAAACAAATTACATTTGTAAATAATGCTCAGTTATCCAAAAAACAGTTTACTAAAATAAAAATATACAATAAATATTAAAAAAAATATCTACATTTTGTATTTTTATGAACCGAAATTCATCATTCTTAAATGTGTACAAAATGTTCGATTTAATTATACAATAAAAAAAAATAATATACATAAAGTTAATAGGTCCAAACGATTGAAAATCGAAACCCCATTTGAGAATTTAAAAACTTTATTCTCTAGATAAATTATATTCTTTATATTTTTTGGGGTTTGGAGAGAAATCCTAGATTGAATTATTTTTTCTCAGAAGTTTAAGTAAAAAATCTATCTATAAAACAATTTTCAAAGGTATAACTTCAACACTTCTAAATTTTATTCTTTATCTTAAAACGAAATAAATAAAAGAAAATATCCAAAATACCTTATAAAAAACTTTCATACTTAAATATTGGCGAAGAAATCAAACAAAATACAAGCATGGTTCGTGTCCAAGCACACACTTTCAAAACGCAAACAATACCCTTCCCCGAAAAGCAACAAAAAATCGAAGTTTTGTTTTTGGGCTCCTCGCCAAGTTCCGATTCCGTTCACCTGTTGGCGGCCGTCACATGGTTCTTAGCGCTGCCATCGGGGGGAGGGTAGGTTTCCAGTTCTCGGCAAGAGATGATCAAGTGAAGACATGGCGTCCGTGGCCGCCTGGCTGCCATTTGCCAGGGCAGCGGCCATAGGGTGGGTTCCCATTGCAAACAAACCCTTACCCGCCCCGCCCGTCACAAAAGAACAGCGGAACAGAGAAGACGAGAAGTTCGTAATAAACGTCAGTGGACGAAAGTTCGAGACCTGGCGAAACACGGTCGAGAAGTACCCGGATACTCTGCTGGGATCCAATGAGAGGGAGTTCTTCTACGATGAGGACAGCAGGGAATACTTTTTTGATAGGGACCCGGATATATTCCGGCATATACTTAACTACTATAGAACGGGGAAGTTGCATTTCCCGAAACATGAGTGCCTGTTGTCGTACGATGATGAACTGGCCTTCTTCGGGATCATACCTGACGTCATCGGCGACTGCTGTTACGAGGACTATCGCGACAGGAAAGGCGAGCATGCAGAACGTCTCATGGACGATCGGCTGTCTGAAGAAAACATGATGGACAACATGCCTCACGCCAACATCAGAGAGCGCATGTGGCGGGCATTCGAGAACCCGCACACAGGGACCGCAGCCCTCGTTTTTTATTATGTCACGGGATTCTTTATCGCCGTGTCTGTCTGCGCGAATGTGTGCGAGACGTTGCCTTGCAGTATGAGCGAGATGACCGGCGAGACGATGTCCTGTGGTGAGACGTACAAGACAGCCTTCTTTTGCCTGGACACGGCTTGCGTCATGATCTTCACTGCCGAGTACCTCCTGAGATTGTATGCAGCTCCTATTCGCTGGGACTATGTCCGCAGCGTAATGAGTGTCATAGACGTGGTGGCCATTTTTCCTTACTATATAGGACTCGGCATAAAGGACAACGACGACGTTTCTGGAGCATTCGTTACTCTTCGAGTATTCCGCGTGTTCCGAATCTTTAAATTTTCACGGCATTCCGCAGGTCTGCGAATCTTAGGATACACGCTTCAGAGCTGTGCCTCTGAACTGGGCTTTCTCGTCTTCTCGCTGGCCATGGCCATCATCATCTTTGCCACTGTCATGTTCTACGCCGAGAAGAACGTCGAGAACACCACTTTCACGTCCATACCATCCGCCTTCTGGTATACCATTGTAACCATGACCACTCTCGGGTAAGTACCATTCCTAAATACCGCACTGTAAGAACAGAACCTACCTTTTTCTTTCAGCTGTAACATCAGTTGTACATATAAAGTTGTTTGTATCTATAGACAAAAAATAAACTGAGATTTAGTTAGATCAAAATTATGCAGATTTTAACCGGGTAACTATACGAAAAAAAACTAAGTTGAGTTAAACTGAATTGTACTATGTTGTGCAACAAGAAACCACCTCTCTTTTATACATACTATTTTTAATACTGTAGTACTCGAAGATAAGAATGATAGGCACATATGAACACATAAGTATATTGCTGGTAACATTTTATTTGCTTGTAAATTCCTTTGTTGAGTCAACCAATGAAAATAGTACTTGTAGTGGTAAACTTGATTATAATATACCGTTTATTTATTTGTGAAGGTTTCAAGGCCTAAAACGGTGGAAATATAATTGCTTTTTCTAATTACACGTTCATTATCTAGATGCATTCAAAAATCGATGTTTCGTATTGATTGGGAGCTTAAAAAGGGTATTGTGATGAGTAGGGGTAGGTGGAAGATTACTGTCTCCAAGCAAACTATCTCAAATGCGGTGTTATATGTAAAATAAGTTAAAAGCCAAAGGTTATGCAGCTGAACATCACTGGTACTCGGTTGACAATGGTTCTTACTATGTACTCTCGTGGTAATTCATTTATGGATGTACAGAATATAACAAGTTAAATTCATCGTTTGAAATCAAATCGTTAAAAAATTACTTCTTTTAGAAAATTTACCCGATGTATATCTTAGGTAAGAAAATTATTTGTGACAAAAGGAGTTTTTCAGAGCTTTTCACGACCTATAAAAATACAAAGTAAATTAATGCCAAATACAAAACTTAATGAGTTAATAAATATTTTTATAAAATAGCTAATTACAGCTATAACAAACTAATAACTAATACGAAACATCATGAAATTAAATATTTTAGGAAAAATCATTATTATTGAAGCCAATTACTACTGATCTAAATAATTTTGATTGATATAAATACCATTAATTACGAAAACTCATTATACATTTAGCTTGCACTTCAAAGCTCATTTAATCTGAAAAGATAACTATGGTAAATGCACGCTTTTAAACAATTATCATAAGCCTTCTAAGTTCAAACTATAAAGTGTAAAATGATTCGTAGTAATGAATTCTTGTAATAATTTTTGTTAGGATTATGAAATTACCTAAACGCCACTTTTTAACTCTACCTGATCAAAATAATCTAAATTTATTTTGACGTACTTGCCAACTGTATGTGATATATTTATTAACTTTAAATACTTGTTTGTAAAACTTATTATTGTTATCTAAATATAACTCTTATAAATGGAATTTCAAACTGATTATGGTTTCCCATAACTATGAAAATTTTATAAATGAAATATTACAAAACCTTGCAAGTTGGGAGTTATCGGCGCAATATTTAATTCCGACAAAATTTAGCCGAATTATCGATCGAGCCCGGTGACAATTGTGACAACAAAAAAAGTTGTTAATTTTTAAGCTTGTTGACCTTGTACTTGGCAGATATATCCTTTAGAGACCGGGCGTCCACTTAAATGGACACACTTTTGAATTTTTTGCACAATAAATATTTTTTAAGTTCAATTATTTTTGTGTTATTTAATCCCTTCAAAAAGGGAAAAACACAAAAAAAAAATGAGGAAAAAAAAATCTCATTGCAATCTCAAATCTCTAAAGTATATGGGAATATATATGGTGTAAGCTTACCTCTACATTACAGTGGCCAAGCTAAAACATAAAAACAATTTTTAATTAATTAAAAAATATTTTTTGATAGAATATATTTCGATGAACAAAGTAAAATTAAAACTGACGGTTTAGTATTTTATATCCATTATTTTAACTTCTATTTTACGTTTCACTGTTATCATGATAAACGTAACAAAAACCTCAATTTTTTATCTTGGACTTACTGGAATAGACTTACTTGAATTACTTACCTTTAGATATAAGTTAATTACTTACTATAAGACTTACCTGAATTACTTACCATTAGATTTACCTGAATTACTTACCATTAGACTTTCCTGTATTTTTGTATCCTCTCTTACTGAATACATCTCTTCGGTTTATTAAAGCTATTCGACATATTCAGACTTATAGAAAGTATAATTTCTAGCTTAACTGAGGGATAAATAGGTGGGTAGGCAGATACCATTGGTCCTTTCATATTTTTGGAATCCGCATGTCATATTAGGCCAATATAAGAAAAAAACAGAGGTCTATGTTTTGATCAATTACAATACTTTCTACTTCTTATAGATAATTAAGTTCATAATAAATTATTGTTTTTTATATAAAATGTTTTCTCAGTTATTTTTTAAAAAAAATGCTTAACTGTATCCATACAAAGATAAATTACAATCAAAAGGAAAACTTATAATAAAAATTGGTATATGGTTTATATTTATTTAGACATGGCTATTGTTACAAAATTTTCTGCTCTGGGTGGACGAGCAAAATTTCAATATTTGAATTAAGAAAAAAATTCATAACTTCAACTTTATCCATAAAATATATTGTTTTCTATTGAGGTAATGGAAAATAATCATAATAAATTTCTAACTATTAGAAAACATTTTTTTTTAAACGCCTTCCCAAATAAAACCATTGGTTAATTTTATTATTTTTATAATAAAATGATACAACGCTACAGTAACCAGAGATTTTTATATAATTTTTTTTTTTTTTTTTAATATTTCTTAGATAACTGTTTGAAACAATTGCTAAATTTTATAATTTTAAGATATTTTAATAATCTTCTACGAGATTGCAATTTGAAAATGTAACTGCAATATTTTACGAAACATTACATACGCAATTTATCAAACGCAAGCGTAAAAATTATTTCCTTTTGATGACAGCAATATCTAAAACACCTTATTTTCAGAAAATTGGCGCCTTTAATTAGAATTTAAAGTTTCCGGCTGACTCTATTCACTAATATTATTTTTCAAATTGAATTGATCAAGAAGTCTTCACTTGATATAAATTACTTTGAATGTGTGTCACTACGCAGTTTGTTTAGTTTAAGTGTTAGCTTTGTATATTGTTTAGTATTTTTGGTATGTGTATTGAATGTATTGTGTATTATTAATTTGTTCGGTGTTAGTACGTTGTTTAGAGCTTTGGTGTTTGTATAGTTGCTGTTTAGTGCTTTGATGTTTGTATTGTATGTTGTTTAGTGTTTTGATGTTTGTGTAGTATGCTGTTTAGTTTATTGGTGCTTGTATTGTACGGTAAGTGTTATTGGTGCATATTTATGTACTTTATGTATTTTTTGCTTTTGTGTTGTACTAATAAATGTGACTTTTTGTGACTTCATTATCCATTCGTGTATAGCTATTTTATTTATGAAAATGACAAAATTCCTCAAACTTTTTTAAGCCAGTGCGAAAAATGTAGTTGTATTTGAAATACCAATATTTGTTTTCTTTGACTATGACTTAATCGCAACTACTTTCTTATGTTAACATGGAATTTGAACAGGGCTATTCCAAATATAAACAACAGACATAAACAGTAGCTCCAATGCGACCAAATTTGAAATTAACTACCTTGTGCAAGTAATAAAATAAAAAATTTGGACATTATTATGTCTGAATTTCATTATACTTTTAAAACATACCGTTTCACTTTTTATGAATACACTTTAAACTTTTCTCTAAATTGAAATAGATCATTAATACTGATAATATCAAACAAAGTTTTTATAATTAATATGTATGTCCGTTGGTATTTTTAATTTTACGGTTAAAGTTTTGAGATTTAATATTACATTTAAAAAGTTATTATTAGTTCTTAGTATTACTTGCAATTAGTTTTAAAATATTGTAAAAATTTATAAAATAATAGAATTTGAACAGTACATGCATACAAAAATATCATGTTTATAAGTTTCATTGATAATTTTCTTACAGTCAGTTACGGAAAAAAAAGCGTTTTTTATCGACAAATTACTAAAATGCCGTTTGATATTCTACTTATGATATAGAAACTATATTTTAAAAGTCAATGCATGCTTGTGTATTTATTTTTATTCAAAATTTCAAATTTATTTTAAGTTCAGTGCTGATAAAGAAAAATACTGGAATTAAGCTTTTATCGGCTCATCATAGTATGATATAGAAACCATGTAATTGAGAGAAAAAACAAGCTAGTTTACATAACATTAAGCAATAGTGTATTGATTTGAAATGTTGGCTATAATATTTATAAATAAATGGAGATTTAGCCAGTGTATGCGATATGATCTTAAATAGTTTTTACAACATTTATGTACGAATGGGGTTTTGTAAAATAGTATGCATAAAGTATATAAACACTTTATCTCACTCTAAATTAGTAATAGGTAAAAATGTATGTTATAATAATCAGGCAGGATATTAACATGTATCTGCATATTGCATGCATTCGATAAGCGGTTGTTTATCACTATTTACGTAAAAATGAATAAGAGATTCCATTCATAACTTGTTATTATTTCTTTTAACGAATTTGAATGACCCATTACAAATTTCATGAAAAAAGTCAATGCATGCTTGTGTATTTATTTTTATTCAGAATTTCAAATTTATTTTAAGTTCAGTGCTGATAAAGAAAAATACTTGAATTAAGCTTTTATCGGCTCATCATAGTATGATATAGAAACCATATATTTGAGAAAAAAAAACAAGCTAGTTTACATAACATTCAGCTATGTAGTGTATTGATTTGAAATGTTGGCTATAATATTTATAAATAAATGGAGATTTAGCCAGTGTGTGCGATATGATCTAAAATAGTATTTACAACATTTATGTATGAATGGGGTTTTGTAAAATAGTATGCATAAAGTATATAAACACCCTATCTCACTCTAAATTAGTAATAGGTAAAAATTTATGTTATAATAATCAGGCAGGATATTAACATGTATCTGCATATTGCATGCATTCGATAAGCGGTTGTTTATCACTATTTACGGAAAAATGAATAAGAGATTCCATTCATAACTTGTTATTATTCCTTTTAACGAATTTGAATTACCTATTAAAATTTTCATGACCAAAGTCATTACTGACTATTAATAGTAAATAGGTAGTGTTTCTAATTTACCTCCACCAATCAACAAAATTAAAAGTAATATATACTAAGTTAATCTTGCGTGCATACATAAACACTTAGTTTTCCGTTCAAATTTTAAAAATCAGCGATTGATGAAAAAGCTGGATAGTTTCCGTTGACGTATTATATAAATATTTAATATTTTTTCACAAAATATTGCATATTTTACTAAGCAATCAATGGTGGTCATAAAATGACATGCAAAAGTATAGTAGACTAATGGAAACAATGAGAAAAATAATTTTTAGGGGAGTTGGTATCCTCTATATCAGTAATGTTAATTTGGCATATTTCATGTACCTTTTTCTCAGAAAGTATTTGACTAAGAAGTCTAATTTTTTTTCAGTGCATTTAGCAGACACTTGTTATTCTACTGAAGTTAGATTTTGAGTGTGATTCATTTACTTTTTTTTTTAATGAGTTTTCGTGAAAGTCACTCAAATTTGTTAAAAAATCAGAAGGTTTTTTTTTTTTTTTTTGCTGAATAAAGCCAAAACAAAAAATGTTTTTAAAATAACAACAAAATCTCACTTCAGTATATGCAGATACATAAAAGGAACATGTGGTAAAATTTTCAGGAAGATAGTTTGCGCAGTTTCTGAGAAAAGGGTACATGAATAATGAAAAAAGTAGTTTAGAGAAAAACGCATTTTGAAGAAAATTTTACTAACATAAATAGTTACCAATTTTGTCTTCAAAAAAATTATTAAAAATTCTTCTTGTTGAGGTATTATTACAATTGAGGTATCCTTTTAAAGTTGAGAATTTAAATTTTGATAAACAATAATAAACTCAAAATCGGTTATTTATAAATTTTTAGGTACTAACTCCCTATAAATCAAGCAAATACTATTTTTGATGTATTTGATATTAGAACTTTTAATACCAAGGTTAATAAGAATCTTCCGAAAAGTAAACTTGAAAATCGAACTTTAACTATTAATATTTTTTTTTTTTTAATATTAATAAAAAACAGACTAGTAACTAAGGGTTCTTCATTTATAGATTATTTTCGTGATATTTTATTTATCGGAATTCCAATAAAATAAAATGACATTTTTAAGTGTTCCCTGATGTTTTCAATTACTTAAAAAGTTTTCGAACTTTAACGTAGTTAACTGTTTAAATTACTCTTTCCTTTTGGTGAAAATTAAGAATTTTTAATGAAGCACATCCATGATATTTTTATTTTTTCATTACCATTTCATGCACAGTTAAACACTGCATTGAATTTCATACCACTTTTTATGTTTAGTTTTTTATTCCGACTCATTAAAACATTTAATCGTATAAATATTTGACTTATTTTTTGATTATTCTTTGCTTAACAAACTTGGTAACTTCTAAATCTGATACTTTTTTTTTCCTTCTTTTTTTTATGCTATCGTAGTACATGATGTTGCGTTGGGTAATGATGAACTAGTTTGTAATTTGTTATCATAATAAATTTACAAGAGTTAAATATAAAATAAAATGGTATTGAGAGGATATATTTAGAAATATGTTACGTTTTGAATGCATCATGGGTTTTTATATTTGTTATTTAATGAATTAATCCGGAACAATGTTTATCTAGTTTATCTAATGAAACGCATTTAATCATTCTGAAATAGTATTGAGGATCATGAAATTGCAATAGAATTTTTATTTGAGTTACTTAATTAAAATAAAAGTTTTAGCTCCGTATTTCGATTTTAAGAATATAAAATGCAATCATCCATTTTATTAACTAATTGCTAGTTTAATTATATTGATTAATAGTGTTTGTTATTGTTCATATTATTATTATTTTTTTTAATTAATTAAAGGGTAGTAAAAAACAAATAAGGAATTTTGCTCACTTGGAATTTTGAAACTACCCCAGCAATACAAATATGCTGGCCAGTATCGGTTCGACAATGGCCAATCTCAATGTGAGCCGATGAAGATTAGCCATTGCAACGGATCTTGGCCAATTTCGCCCTGTGCTGGGTAAAATATACTGGAAGTTTTGAAATGTTGATGCAGAATTTAAAATTGAGTAGTAGTGTTATAAGAAAGGACGGAGGGATAAAAAATATGTTTTGCGATGGTTTTGACATATTCATTTAAAAATAAATTTAAAAAATGGGTACTTTGGAACGATGCTTGAGTTTCGGCATTGACTGACTAATCTTCCCAGAACCCCTGCTTTCGATATTGGACAATACCGCTGTGCTACCTGGACAATAGTTTAATTTTAAATATCTCATTTGAACTCAGAATGGCAGACAGTAAGATTGTGCGCTAGACTCTTTATGCTTGTAGAGTAGAACCTCGATTAACCGTCCCTCTTTCATCCAGAACTCTCTGTTAACCGACCATCCTTTAGTCGACATCAAAAATCTCCCAAATGAGTAATAAATCATTTGCCCTTTTTAAAACCGTAATATTATCCTTTACACTAAATTTGCATAAGTAATGGTGAGGCTTTTGACCGTTTTTCAAAAGGACTGACATGGTTAGAGCAATAATCATATGCAGATCAAACTGAACTATTGCTTTTAAAAAGACTTCGGTATAGAACCGCGAAACAACGATTATCAAGATTACGACAACAAAAACTCATTTCCAACAATTTTGTCGTAAAAAAAAACATTAAAAGCCCTGCATTCAATAAATGAAAATAATTTACTTTTTATTATTTTTTACAACTCTCTATTAACCGGCATTTTCGTTTATCCGACCTATCTTCGGTCCGAATTAAGTCGGTTAATCGAGGTTTTACTGTATTTGTATAAAATATGCTCCTTATAACATCTCAACTCAGAGAAAACCAACGTATTGTGATTATTTTTTGTTAATGAAAAGCCATTTTCGCGGTACATTTTAGGTGAGAGAATTCATTTTAAGTTGAGTTGGAGTAATATTGTCTACTAGCTGCTATTTCAGGCACTGAACGGTGTACTTATAAACGCATGTCTGACTCCTGGTTGCTCACGAACGGTTGATCGTGTGTTTGTTCCTGGCTTCGCCGAATATTGGGGTGTACGATAATGGTGGGAGATGCATATTAAATAGGTTGTGGCCTCAATGTTCTCTTGTTGGTGTGTGTGGGGTTGGGGGAGAGGTTTGCCCGATAAGGTTTTGACCTCGTAATCTTATCGTAGTTCAAAATTACGAGATGAATTTGGCTATGATAAGCACTTCATAATGGCAGAAATAACCAGTCGTAATCATGTAAAATAAAATAAAATGAAATAATATAATATAATATAATATAATATAATATTCTTATAATATTACAATATTATATAATACAAAATACAATGGAATGAAAGGAAATGAAATGGAATGGAATGAAGTGGAATAGAAGGATACGAAATAGAATGAAATGAAATAAAATAAAATAAAATGAAATAAAATAAAATAAAATAAAATGAAATGAAATAAAATGAAATAAAATAAAATAAAATGAAATAAAATAAAATAAAATAAAATAAAATAAAATAAAATAAAATAAAATAAAAAGAAATGAAATGAAATGAAATAAACTGAAATAAAGTAAAATAAAATAAACATGTATGACTAATTGTATTATATTTAGTAAGCATACTATCATGAATCCTCCTTTTTTAAACATGCATATAACTCTATGAAAGTACACCATACCCTTATAAATTCAAAGAATAAAGAGTCATTTAAAAACTTAAGTTACTTCAAAAGATTTAGTCTTTCTAAGTCTCGGCATTCTTTATTCTCTCCCAGCAAACGGAAGTTGCGTGTTGTATGCAAGACTTTCTGAATGGAATTTTAACATGTCTTTCATTGTATAATTATATAATCATAAGTGAACCTTAGAAGTCAACGAAATGATTTTTCTTTCTTTTTTTTACAAAAAGCACTTTTTTACAGCTCACTTTGTCCTTTTCTAAACCTTCTTGAACGGTTAGAGACAAGGACTGTTAGTTATGGCCAACATTTACATTGCCAACGAAAACGAAGATTGTCAATTGACTTCACAGTCTCGATTGGAAACCTGCTTTGAGAGATTTGTTGATTAGGGTTAATACTCTCAATGGACGATTCCCGCATTTTTTTTTTATTATTTAATTCTAAATGTTTCGAAAAGGCCATAAAACACAAAAAATTCTGCTCAATGCGCTTTTTTTCCTTCTTCTTCTTTTTTTTTTTTTTTAAATTTGCTATCAAAGTTACCTTGTTAGACGTTGGTGAGAAAACGATTGGCATTGAATGTATCGTCACGGCTTCCCAAACATCTTGGCTTGAAATGCAGCAGCGGAAACCAGATTTGCAAATTTCTTGCGAATCACGCCAACTTGTACGGAATATGGCAATGGTCTACCAACGCCAAATATTTGGCAGAAACCTCACGATTATCAAAGAAGCTGTAGGAACCCTTGATATCATATATTTTGCTGTGTGTTTTGATCGGACTGGTTTTGACTCGGGTTTATATATTTTTTTTTTATATTTCCATGTCCATATTTTTTCTTCTTAATATTTAAATAACTAATTTTTTTTTAAAGAACTTTTGTTTAAATATTTGGAATCAGAAAGAAATTCTTCATAAATACAAACTAATTTCACTCGTTTTTAAAAAATGCTGGAATTGTCCATTGGTGAGACTAACACTTAGGGAAGTGAGTCTGTGCCACAGTCTATTTTCGTAGACATAGACTAGCAGTAAGTTTTTAGCAAAAACTATCAATTACAATAAAAAATCCTTTATATAATAAAGATTCAACCTATCTTTTTCCAACAATGTCAATAAATACCACGAAAATCAGGAAATTTTGGCGGTTTAAATCTAAAGTAGTTATGAAACTTCGTGTTCGTGGCTCCTTCTAGGTTACCCATTATTATTATTTTTATTATTATTATCATTTTTTTTTTGTTACTCTTCCGTGAGACGGGTTCCAGTTGACGCAGTTGGCTCCAAGCCTAAATGTTTACAAGTTTAAATGACGCGCAAAAAGTATAAGCCTACTTCATGGCAGTTTGTTGTAGGAATAATAAATGAATTACAGGTTGTTAGTTTGGATGAGTTATCGTTGCAATTTGGCGATTTTTATATGGTACCCGTCTAACGAAAGAGTACCTATGTTTTTGGACAAAAGGTAAGTTTTATTTTGAATTGTTAAATTTTTAAGAAGTTCCATAGTAATCTAAGTTTTCAAATGTTATTTCTTTGCAAGTTAAATCTTAAAAACTAAGTAGATTTATATTGAAGAGCAAAGTAGTCAGTAGCCAGTGAGCCAGTGTAGTTTTTCGTAAATTTTTCGTATTTTTCTCCGTTCACGAAAACCCTATTTGGTTCCGTCATTACATCAACTATGCGAAGTAAACTCTACATGGTACACTTAATATCAGAAATAAGTGACTATCGCATCGTCATTGGTCAACCATGGAGCTTTATTTTTATAGTTTCTGGCAGACGAAAACTATTGAATAATATACCAAGCGTTTGAAGTGTTTAAAAATAATATTTTTATAATTACGTGATAAAAAAAATAAAGTTTTTTTTAAATACATTTTGAATTAAAAATCGTGATGATAGTAGTATTTTCATAACAACATGTATAAAACTAAACTTTTGTAATCATTTTGAATCCATAATCGTTTCGAAAGTAGCACTGTTTCTCTAGGAGTACGGGAAAACAACCTTTTCTCACTAGTGTGAAAAAGTACTTTCTCGCACGCCTCGTGCTCATACAGGCTTAGCATTGAAGTGACATATTTTCAGACGAAATTCATTGACTGGAGTTGCCAACATTAATACATATGAATACATTAAAAGTATGTTTCACAAGCGATTATAAAAAATATTGTATGCTACACTTGGGAAAATACTTTTTCAAATTCGGAAAATTTATTTGACTCGTGGTATCGCACGTGTCAAATAAGAGTTTTACCTCGTTTGAAAAAGTATTACTTTCTCCACTAGTTGCATAAATAACTATTTTATAACAACGAGCAAAATTTTGAATTATTTACTTCCAAATATGTAAAAATTATAATTTTAAAGGCATGAACAAATAAAAAAGTTTGAAGGGTGCCAAGTCCCTTTAAGTGATTTTAAGAGAATAGTTAACAGAGAACAGTAATTCTACCGCATTTGGTGACATTTGGGCAAATACAAAAAAAAAAGGTCTTCCTCCTTTTCTACCCAGGTATCGAAGCGCAATTGGCCAATGTCGGAAACTGAGATTCTTGGAAGATTAACCAGTACCTGCCGCATCTCGAGCATCGTTCCAAATTACAATTTTTTTTTTGATAAATAAACATGTCAAAACTATCACAGAACATACTTTTTACCCCTCCGTCCCTTCTTATATCACTATATTTCAATTTTAAAATTCGGCATCAATATTTCAAAACTTCCACAATATTTTACACAACACTCGGTGAGATTGGCCAAGATCAGGAGTAACGACCAGTCTACAATGGTCCACTTCGGTATTGGCCAGTGTCAAGCCTATATTGGCCAGTGGATTTGTGCTACTGGGGTAAAAACTTAATTTTATATTTAAAGTATCAATTAAAAGTTGTGGATTAAATCTTTATTATCTCAGTTGTTTCTCAAATCTCTCAAATATTAAAGTGTATATGACTTATAAGCTTCTTAAAAAGTGACCAAATGGCGTACCGTTTTTTAACTCAAAGGAGGATTCTATTCCCACTTTAGAAAAACACTCACACACAAACGGTAAAATATGTGTTTAAAGCTATGTTAAATCAATCAAAGCTGTGTTAAAAAATCAAATGAGGTATACATATACATTAGGATTTTTTTTTCTTTTTCTTTTTCTTTTCTTGTTTCTGTTTTAAAATATTCCCGAATTCATTACCTATAAAATGATACCATTTCCTTTTTGAGACTCAAATTACTTTTTAAATTACAGTTGGTTTTGTGAACCTGTTTTGTAACACGTTCTTTAATATAGGAAACTTTAAACGCGTTTTCTGAAGAATGACATTTTGGTGTTATATGACTTTACGCCAACGGTCATAACTTCATTATAAATGGTCCGATTTACAAAATTCTAATTTTGTTTTGTAGACAATAGTTGTTAATGTATTTCCTACTAGAATCTAATATATATTGTTGTAAACAAGTTTTTTATATATATTTTAATCTTAATTTTTGGATGAAAACTATGTATTTTTTAAAACTTTTTATTTAAAAACTTATAATAAATAAAATATTGAAGCCAAATTCACATCTCTTCATAGAAACATGGGTCAATATAATATCTTTTATTTACAATAAAATTCATACCTCTAAATTAATTACAAGTTTATTTATATATGTCCTAACAATGTCCTAATTAGTTACTTAAATCGCAATTAGCTGATTAAAAAAATTAACGGAAAAAAAGTTTATTTATAAAAATGCATTATTTTAAATGTTTATATACTGTAAAAAAGTTTGAAAATATAACATAAAAATTAAAGAAAATCATCTCAATTGTATATGTATACCTAGTAAGGAAATAACAGAAATCAAACGTAAAAATCTCGAAATGGAATTTTATTTTGCCTCGTGCATCTAACAATCAAATCGATAAAGTATCATTTTTTCTATAAATATGAAATTTAAGATTGCATTTGTATAATTTCAAGCTAAAACTTTCGAAAACTAACATAATCGTGTTAGTAAACGCTTTAACCGCCAATTATAACGATTCAGTTGTTTTTGGGGCGGTCCTCATCAGAAGCACAGACGTTGAGCTTGATTAGCATAAATTATGACAAATGTATGCTAACTCGCTGAATACTTATGCTTCACATATCAAGTCCCTAGTATGGAAAATTAATTCTTTTTTTTTTTTTTCTTCTTTTTTTTCTTCTTCTTTTTAAGTCTTATCGTTTATCACAACTAACTGAGAGGAAGATGTGATAACAACATAATGTCATGTTTTTGTCAAAAATCTAAGATTTTCATTTCATCTAGTAGCAAGGATAAGTAACTTTTACTCATTCATTTCATTTTGGGGATAAAGGCGTTAAATTAAAGGGAATTGTAGTGAAAAGTTTTGATTTAAGGGGAAAATGCTCGAAGGAAATTAATTTCTGAAATACTTACCTTATACATATTTAACAATTCATCTTTATCCCTTTTATCTCTCACATAATTAACTATTCGAGCAAAAAATGTGGTCATGTTATTCATGAATGAACGATCTCTCCCTTCAAATTCACTTTATTCTGCCACATATTATTATGACGATGCTTTGATGCAGTATAGAGTTTATTTTTAGAGTTTTATGCAAATAAAGACTTTCTTCTTTTTTAGAAATCCCTTATCTGATTTTTTTTACATATTTCGAAATTTAGTTTGCGCTACTGATCATGAGCAACAGCGTTGCCATTAAGATCTCACACTTCCTTTTTTTTCTTTTTTGCTTGTCAAGTCGAGATAATAAATAGTTTAATTTACAATAAAATCTTTCAATATTAATGCTAACTACAAATAAATTCACAGAACCTTTAAAATTAACTTCAGGGTTGTGAAACAAAAACTGCGAAATTTCAAACAATTAAATAATGTAAATGGAAAAAAAGGCAACTTGGCATCAACTTCTGCTGTAATATATATTAAATATTAGGCTATTTTCACTCATGGGATGTTCTGAATTATGCGTTAAAAGTTCATAGAAATCCGGTAAGCCATTTTATAGTTTATTTTCTTTAAATCAAAAAAAATAAATAAAAATAATAATAATAATAAAAAATAATGAAACCTTTGTGATTTACATATCCATAAATTTCCAATACATACTTAATGTTGAATTTGTTAATGATAATAAATGATTAGAATAAGTATAAATAATTAAAAGAAGTATAAATAATTAGAAGAAGTGTAAATAATTAGAAGAAGTATAAATAATTAGAATTATTTAAAAATTACGGATTTTTTATGGAGTTTTGCTCAGTATCGGTGACCTATAACTTAGTATCCTTATACAAATTAATATTCTATTTGAAATATCAAAAAATTAATTTGATATATGTTTTAATGTTAAATGGTTTATAAGATAGTTCGATAAAACAAGTCTTTCTTTCTGTTTCCTTCCTAACTAAGGTAATGTAAAAATGAATGACCAATAAAATGTAAAATAATTCCTACTAATTTTTTTTTTTTTTTAAATTTACATTGATGTAGTTTTGAAATGCTTCTAAGTAGCCTTTAATATTAAATAAATGTAATTTTTTTTTTATTTATAATTTAATCTATTGAATTCAAAGGTAAGAGGGCGATGAGAGAGGTCTAATCAAGCATACTATTTCATAGCGATATATACCCAATTAAGCGATATATACCCAAATAAACGATATATACCCAAATAAGCGATATATACCCAATTATTCTTTTATAATTAAATTAAACTATATCTTAATATATATCTATGAGAATTTTTTTTTTTATTATTGACATTAAACTACAAATAAATTAATTTAATAAAGTACTATTCAAATTTCTTATTTTTCAAACTGTAAAACTTTTACAACGATGTATGTCGCTTAGAAAAATCATTTCTATGTCAAACATGTACATGTATTCTATTGGAAACGGATTCAGGTGAAAGGGTTTAAGCTTTAAACTAATGTGTTTACATTCTAAATGCTGGTAACTGAGGACACGCAATATAAAAAGATCGATGTAACGGACAACAAAATTCGGAACGAAGTAACAAGAATTAGTAGGTAATGTAAAGGAAAGTAAATATTAGATTAATGTGTATTTTAAATACATTAATGGCTCCAATGTTTTGTGTCTTCTGTTTTTAGTTACGTTATATTTTTTATATTTAAAACATTTAAAGCAGTGTTTATATCATAAATAATAACACACATTAAAACAAAGTTTTTAATGTAAATTCTATATATGCATTGCCGATTCTCAATGTACAATTGCTACTTATTGAGCTCCGTTCGACCAATAAGAACGAGGCATCCATTTCAAAGTATTTACTATTTTTTTTTTTTTTTTCACCTCCAAAATTTGATTGAATACATTGTCACCCATAAGGAATCAGTTTCCCAAGATTCAGCTCGATTGCATGACGGTAAGTGGGTTAGATAACTGTCCAAAAATTTTGCCTCCTTAACTTTCATAGGGATAGATTTCAATCATTAAATTTGACCGGATTGAGCATGCTCAAATTAGGCTTTGTATCTGGATGACAGAATGTAAATAAAAGCTGATAAGTCTAACGTAAGGTAATAGAAATGTGAGTTACGTAGACCTTTGCCCGACAGTCCCAAAACTTGATAGAAAGCAATATTTTTGATCACAAGTGTACTTGCCAAGTTTCAAAATTTCAACTCGATTGGATGATAGGATTATTAGGAATCCGAAACTCAAATTGTGTCAAAAATGTTATTTAGTGACAGGCATAGCCCCGAAAACTAGAATGCATTGTCATGAACATCGAATCCATCAGTAAAGTTTAATCTCAATTGAATGAAGGCAAGTGTGTTAATTAGTTATCCGAATTTAGACAGTGATAGACCCCAAAACTTTATATAAAGCATTCAAGTACGAATTTTCCTGTCAAATTTAAGCAAGTAGGTATAGATGATAGCAAATAGGTTAATTAGGCCTCTTCAAATTTTTCCACCAGTTACAAACACACACAATCTAAATTAACAGAAAGGATTTAAAAAACAAATTTCTCTAAGAATGCGTGTTGATTTTTAAATGGAAAACTCAACAAAATGTCAATTAATATTAGAAATGTTGGAAAACGAAATAACTATTGATGTAAAGATTCTTTTAAGTACATTTACGCATTAAAACAATTTCAGGACAAAAATATTTTTCTTAATGCATCACTGCATCAAGAACCAAAATTCCAAAATCATTCATAGTAAATTTGCAAATAAATTATAATTTTTAATTAAAAATATTTGAATTTATGCAATATTTGAGATACAAAAGGCTGTTTTCTGATAATAAATTTATATTTATCTACAAAGAGAAGTTATCCTATTTTGTATTAATTGTTTTTTACCAAACACTTTTTAATAAAATATTACTTTAATTTTTAATAATGGAGGAATAAAAACATTTACTAGCGATTTATTGAACCATAAAACTTTTCCCGAACTAGAATTTCTTTTAAAATGCGGCAAACTACCCTTACATTAAATTATAATTCGGATTAAATTTATACTAATATTCACACTAAAAATGAAGTATAATTATTTACAAAAGACTCTGTTTTATAAACCAATAGTCTGGAATCTAACAACATTTAATTATTTCACTCCCAATTTACAATTGGTGCTCATCTACAACTACCTAAAAATGTGCATCAAAAAGATTTCTATTGATAAATCCCTAAATAGAAAAATAACTGCATAGAAATCCAAATACTTACAAGGAAAAAACGCAGATATCAAAATATTTCTCAATTTAGAGAGACCCATTCAAGTATTGAAAAACAAAAACCAAAAAAAAAATAATCTGAGGACAGAAGTGTGCACATCTTCTGCATGCTTCGTGCTCGAGTGCTATTATTCTAGGATGTAACATCGTCCCCCCGAAGAGCAGAAACGGAAGGGCCCCATCTCTTGGCAACTGTCCACTCCCGCCAACTCCCGCATCCCTTGGCGTGTTGGCGCCATCCCTTCCCGAATCCGAAGGATGCTTCTCGTCTGCAGTCAGACTCAGGAAAGCAATGTTCCCGTGAAGACATGGCGTCCGTGGCCGCCTGGCTGCCGTTCGCCAGGGCAGCGGCCATCGGCTGGGTGCCCATTGCCAACAAGCCCCTCCCAGCGCCGCCCATCACAAAAGAACAGCGAAAACGCGAGGACGAGAAATTCGTCATCAACGTCAGCGGCCGTAAGTTCGAGACCTGGCGCAACACCATCGAGAAGTACCCCGACACGTTACTCGGCTCCAACGAGCGCGAGTTCTTCTACGACGAGGACATCAAGGAATACTTCTTCGACCGGGATCCGGACATCTTCAGACACATCCTCAACTACTACCGGACTGGGAAGCTCCACTTCCCGAAGCATGAGTGTCTGCTGTCCTACGACGATGAACTGGCCTTCTTCGGGATCATACCCGATGTTATTGGCGACTGCTGCTACGAGGACTACCGCGACAGGAAGGGCGAGAACGCCGAACGGCTCATGGACGATAGACTATCCGAAGAGAACATGGCAGACATGCCTCATGCCAACATCAGGGAACGTATGTGGCGGGCTTTCGAGAACCCGCATACAGGAACAGCCGCACTCGTGTTTTATTATGTGACTGGATTCTTCATCGCCGTGTCTGTCTGCGCGAACGTGTGCGAGACGTTGCCTTGTGCCGTGAGTGAGACGACCGGTGAAACGATGTCTTGCGGTGACACATACAAGACGGCCTTCTTCTGCCTGGACACGGCTTGCGTCATGATCTTCACTGCCGAGTACCTATTGAGGTTGTATGCTGCCCCGATTCGTTGGGACTATGTCCGCAGCGTGATGAGTGTGTTTGATGTGATGGCGATCTTCCCTTACTATATAGGACTCTGCATGAAGGACAACGACGACGTTTCCGGAGCATTCGTCACCCTCCGGGTGTTTCGAGTGTTCCGGATCTTCAAGTTCTCACGGCACTCCGCCGGCTTGCGAATCTTAGGCTATACACTTCAGAGCTGCGCATCTGAACTGGGCTTTCTCGTCTTCTCGCTGGCCATGGCCATCATCATCTTCGCCACCGTTATATTCTACGCCGAGAAGAACGTCGAGGACACTACTTTCACTTCCATCCCATCCGCCTTTTGGTACACGATCGTAACCATGACTACACTTGGGTAAGTACCGCAACTTTTAAATAATCATCGCAAAAGTTCTAATTTCACATCAAAAGAGCATTTGTTTCATCATGTTTTGCATGTGATGCCTAGTCATTTTAATGGCCTGTCTTCAATGAGTAGGCCTAACTTGAAATATATTCTTGAAGCAAACCCTTTATTAAATAATCATGATTTTCTAACACAAATGTTATGGTGAAAAATTATCTGATCATTTGTTCGTAACTCTGCAGTCTTAATTTGGTTTGGTCAATGTGATGTCCGTCGGTGCAATCGGCGCAGCATTGCCCTATCGTTGCTCTTCGAATTCCAAAAATGCAACCAACTGTCGATGGTATGCTATCCAGGATAATCCAGTCTATTTAATTAAAAAAAAATTAAACCGTGCTTTTTGTTATTGATATATTATGTTCAATCTTAATCAGGGAACTCTTGTTTGTGGTTGATTTGCATTACATTTGACACAATTATATATTGGATTAAACAACAAGAATTTTAAATTTTGAACCGCTTAAATATAATCCAAAATACCAAAATAATTTAACCGTCATTTTAACTTCTTTGGTTCTATCTATATTGGAAAACTGTTATTTGATTGTTCTATACACAGAAGTTACTGTGGTGGCATATTGTCAATGAACCAAGCACTTAAATTTATATTGTGTTGTCAATAACGGAATAACCATGGCTTCCTATTATATTTCCGGCATGTTTTTTTTTATACCTTCATAATTTTGCTTGAATACTTTATTTAATTCAAATAACTGTTTTACTTGTCTGAAATGCAATATTAATGAATACAGCACTTTGGCATTATTATTTATTTCTCCATTTAGTGTACTAAAATCTGAGTTAACGTGATATTCGATATTTTTATTAGCAATATATGCATTGCTTTTTCATATTAACTAATTGTTACATTTAAAAAAAATCAAAGTGATAAACTTTCATCTCAATTACAACTAATCGATGTTTGAACAACATTTGCTTTTTATATAACCATACAAGGTAAGAGAGTTTTATAATCCGGAATAGTAATTTCTTTAACACAATTTCACTGAAGATTGCCCTTTAGTAAAATTACTAATGCATTTTAACGATTAAATATTTCTTGCATTTAAAAAAAAAAACCAGTAAAAAAAAAAAAAAAAAAAAAAGATTTTAATATTTTTAATAAAAGGAATTTAGTAAATTTTTAAAAAATAATCTGTTCATATAATGCATAATAATTTATGTAATACCTAAATAATGTGTTAAAATCATATGAAAGTTTATATTTATGGTTACTGGCGGGATTATATAACGTTCTACAATTGATTGGATGACATTTAATCAAAACATTGGTACAAATATTCGAGGTTTGTATTTCACAAGCAATCAACATGGAAAAAGAAAGATTTTTCATCAGTAAAATATAACTTATTTTGTGGTTCCGTTCAGCTTGATGCATGATTTATAAAGTAACTCACTGAAATCTCCAAAGGTGAGATTTTGAGTATAGTTGTTATTAGTTAGAACTATTAATCAATATGATCTGATATAAAGAGTTAATGAAACTTCTTCATACGATTACATTTAGTTTGCTTGAAATTGCGTAAATTCTATTCAAACAAAGATAGCACATAAAAAAATATATTAAATTTTTAAATGTAACAAAATGTATCCAAAAATGTAAACATATATTAAAAATCTTATATTTTATTTGTTCTAACCCTTATTTATTAATGTGCAGTAAAATTTATATGTGTGCTTTGAATTGATAATTTATCCAAATGAAACTATATTTAATTTTGTGTGTGTGTGTGCTGAAATTCGATTTATTTTGCATAAAATTAAATTGAGGGGACTTGGTACCCCTTGTTTTCACAAAAAAATAATAAAAAAATCAGTTTTTTATTTCTTGCGTGTTTATAATCTTTGAAACCTTCTCCTTATTCTGGCAAGTTTTCGAGTTGATACGATAACTGCATTTGCAAAAAAAAAAAAAACTATATTCTTATGGAGAATTTAGCATTGCTGCAATATCTCCTTCGATATATCGAACGCATTTTTCTCAGTTCGTGATTTTTTAAATTCCCACCTTACTCAAAATGCTAAAACTTCAGTAAATATGAATGAAATTGCTTGAATTTGTTTTGTGTTATTCTTAATGTCTATTTGACCAAAACAGGCACGTATTTTTGAATAAAATAAAAACTTTTTTTTACAAATTTAAATGTTGAAAAATATTCTTTTTTACATTTTTTTTACCTATATGTGGTACAGTAATTATAGTTTTTCTCGAAAACTATTTTACTTATTCTAAATCCGATGCAAAAAAAGTTAGAGTATATTACTGGGAAATTTTTTTTAAGAAAATCAGAAAAAAATATTGGGAAATAAAAAAGAAGATAGAATTTGAAAATTGATGATTTTTTTTTTTTTAAATTTCAAAATTTTAAACTTAGAGCACTATGTGAACTTTTTTTAAATAAAATTTAGTTTTTACTTAGTAATACTTCCAAATATGTAAAAATTATTATTTTAAATGCTTAAATAAAAAAAAGTTTGAAAGGTACCATTTCCCTTTATTTTATTAAACCATTATGTTATAAGGTATCAACATGTGATAGAATAATTATTAGTTTACTTTGGTCTTATATACTGGTTATAGTTATTCAATTTGAAGGCAGATATAGAATTATCTATGACAAGAAAACCGGTATATTTTTATATACAACAAAATAAAGATAAAACTCACTAAATATAGATAATTGAAAAATCTGAGATTAAAATTTACTCAAGTATGCTTATGCAATATCCATTAATATCCTTATTATACTTATATTAAGAAATGTAATAAAGATAGTCCGTTTTTGGATTTTAGAAGCCCTAGTTGAAATAAAACAGGTTTCTTAGGATTTAAATCCAGTGATACTCATTTCAAATAAAGCTTTTCATTTTTAAAAATAGTTTTTTATTGGTCTTGAAGACTATTAATATAAGTTGTATGTTTCTAAATTTTCAAATACAGATTAGTCACAAAAAAGTCACAGAAGACCCCAATAGCACCACAACGCTGGGCAATATGTGGACCATTATAAACTGGCCGTTATTAGGGATATTGGCTAATATTATCCAATGCAGGATAAAATGTATTGAAAATTTGATGTGTTGCTGCATAGTTTTAAAATTGAAATATTGTATTTATAAAAAAAGACGGAGGGTAGTGTGTGTAAAAAAAAATTAGATCTAAACATTGTTCAATAAAAGTGGGGTGAGGTGCACAAGTCTCCTCTACCTGTTCGGTTGCATCTAAATATTAGAGCTCTATCCTTTTCTTAGGTTATGGTTAGGTTTATAATTACATTATAATTAGAATAATTTTATTTTTAGTAACTTAAATTTAAGTATATGAGTATTTCTAAAGTAATTTTTATTTTCAAATTCAAAATACTAGGCTGGTCAAGTAAATAATGAAAACCAAAATTATTTAAAAATATCTTATATCCTGAAAACTAATTTTTATTTACTTTTAGAAAAGATGTACGTTTTTCATTAAATTAAATATACTAAAAATGGCAATGCTGCTTAAAAGAACACTAACTCAAGTATGTTATAGTAGTATGTTATGTGTATAACAAGATATCTAACGCCACCCCTTTTAAAATTTAATTCTTGCCATCTTATTATTTAAAAAATCCGCATAATATCACAGTGCAATTATTATTTCCTTGTACCTTTCCCAAATATCATTAAATGGTTTAATTAATTGTTTCTAATATATATTAATAACTAAATAGATAACACTCGGCATATTCAAAGACTGATCTATTTGCACACACAGATAATAAGATTAAAATCGTGCGATACTTCAGAGATTACTTTCGGAGTTTGGTACAAGTTTCTAATTGCTTAGGGATTACAAATTAATTAGGTTTAAATTACATCCACGTTTGTTAGTATTACAATATAGTCTTTGAACCAACCGTTTAGAATGAAGGGTACAATAATACTCAATGATAGTTCTGTGTAAGCCTTAGACAGCTGACTCTTTCATTACTTTTCAGTTAAACTGTATCATATTAAGGCGGTTTTACATTGAAATTCATTTAGTTAGATGTGCTTTTTGAATAAAACTAATTATTAGTGCTAATTTTATAATAATATTTTAATGGGCCTTCCTATGATTTATTTTTTAGTCAAACTCGTTTATATTCAAAAGCGTTTTCCAATTTTTGTCGATCATAAAGATAATCTTTTTCTATAGTTGTGCTTTAATTTGTAATTTAAATAGTAGATGTAAAGTAGTTATAAAACAAATAAATAAGCGTAATTGTTTTTATTTGACTTTAGCATACAATAAAGCAATAAGAAAAATTAAAACGGAAAGGAAATTTAAACAATGACAATAGCATTTTATTCTCTAATTTGTTTAAAATTTAGCTTTGCAGTTTGGATGTGTTCAACATTGTTAGTGCAAACTATAACATTATTTTCCCTTTTTCAAAGTAAAGTCGAAGTACATTTTCTTCAATTTCACATGAATTTGTATAGCGTGTTTAAGAATCTATTCTCAAAGAAAGATTCAGAATGGATTTTCTTTTCTCCGTTAGTTACTATTGAAAGCAAACGAGACATTGAGCGTCAGAACGAACCACCCACAATATGATTTTTTGCTGTTTATACCCCGCTATTTTCAAAATCATTCATGCCAGAACAATATGGTTTATTTAATGGTCAATGAATGAGTTGAATAAATTGTTTAGAAAGATAGGGGTCCAAACAGCAAAAATTAAACTGTGAGATGGTTCATTCTGAATCTCAACTGCTCAAATAAGAAATAAATTACGTTCTTTGCACCTATCATTCTGTAAATAAGTTGTTTTTCTTTCCTAAATCCGCTTGAATATCCTAAAATAAAAAGAAATTGGCTTCATAAATACCTTATATATTATTCGAAAAATGAAACCCATGTCGATGACAACGCATTCTATCAAATTTTGGGAGTTACCACTGTCACTAAAAGGTCGCTTTTACGGAATGCTAATAAACCAACTTGTCGTCATCCAATCGCACTGAAATAACATTTAACTGATCATTGAAGATACTCTTTCCTTTTGCCAGCATTTTTTTAATAAATAAACAATAAAAATGTTTTAATAAATAAATAATAAAATTGTTTTAATAAATAAATAATAAAATTGTTTTAATAAATAAATAATAAAATTGTTTTCATAAATAAACAATAAAATTGTTTTAATAAATAAATAATAAAATTGTTTTAATAAATAAATAATAAAATTTTTTTCATAAATAAATAATAAAATTGTTTTAATAAATAAATAATAAAATTGTTTTCATAAATAAATAATAAAATTGTTTTAATAAATAAATAATAAAATTGTTTTTATCAGAATAAGAAAAAAATATTTTTGGATGTGAGTGCATAAAATCACATTCATTTTTAATAAATAAATTTTGAAAGATAGTTTGCCGCACATTTTGCTGATAAAAATGTTTTTGATGTTCAGAATTAGATGCAAACACTAAGCACACGTTGTTTACAGAATCGGCGCTGTGTTAATGGATATAAAAATTGGCAAAGCATATAAAGGATTTATAGTAAAAAACTTTGTTTTTATGGGTTATATTACTTATCCACAAAAAGTGTCACGACTTTTACAGTCTTCATTCATCCGACCATCAATTTTCTTTTTGTTCGCTCTAGTACTAATGCCTCAATACATTGAATCCTATGCCGACAAAGCTTCAAACCCAAATATTCTATCGAATACTTCCTTCTTTTGTTCCTTGTACACCACATCATGCCCTATTTCTTTCATTGTTGAAGCGTGAGCATAGTCGGCTTTGCCAAGATGGTAGACTGCCAGTCCTCAGTTTCTAAAATGATCTCAATTTCTCCTCACTGAGATTTCTCAAGCTCTTTTTGTGTCCAAGGATCCACTGTTGACAAAGCAGACGGTGACTCGTAAAGATCTCGGGATCTTCATCCTATTTTACTTCACTTCAACCTTGAAACAATGCTTACAATTTTGAAAGCGCTGTCTTGTATAATGAGTCTGCATTCTTGTACGTTTTGCTGCGATAGTGCAAAATGTGAATTTTAATTTTGGTTAGAGTGCGTTTTAATTCTTGCACAAATTGGCTTTATTGCCATGAAAGAAAGACAACATATTTGATGTGTCCTTTCAATTTAAGTAACATTTAAATCAAATTATATATAGCAGATTCTTACACAAGTTTTGTTGCGAAAGCACAAAATGTGAATTTCAGTATTGGTGACGTGCGCTTACTTTCTTAGACAAATAAACTTGATTTCCTTGAAAGAAAGACAACTTATTTATGGAATGCTTCCTTTCAATTTAAGTAACACTTAATTTAAATTATATCTAGCAGATTCTTACACAAGTTTTGTTGGGAAAGTACAAAATGTGAATTTCAGTTTTGGTAACTTGCGTTTACATTCTTAGACAAATTAGTTTTATTGCCATGAAAGAGAGGCAACATATTTATTGGATGTTTCCTTTCAATTTAGGTAACACTTAAATTAAATTATATCTAGAAGATTATTACAGAAGTTTTGCTGCGAAAGTACAAAATATGAATTTCAGTTTTGTAACGTGCGTTTACTTTCTTAGACAAATTAGTTTGATTGCCATGAAAGAAAGACCACATATTTATGGTATGTTTCCTTTCAACTTAAGTAACACTTAATTCAAATTATATTTTGCAGATTCTTATACAAATTTTGCTGCGAAAGTACAAAATGTGAATTTCAGCTTTGGTAACTTACGTTTACATTTTTGGGCAAATTAGCTTTATTGCCATGAAGAAAGAGCAATTGGTTAAAGACCTCGGTTTGGCAAATCAGAAGTTAGTTAGGTGGAGATTTTCTTAAAAAGTAATAATTTGTATATTAAGGAATTTAGTGGTATTTTTACTTAAATAAAAACCAATATTGCTCGTTGTGAGTGTATGCATGTTTAAAACTCTATATTTGTCATCCTTGTTTATCATAATCGAGACAAGAGCAGTTAGAACCTCTAACTCTATTTTATAAGATTAAATGAATTTTACAATTATTTAACATTTTAGCCGATATTTTCTCCTAAAAATTATAATCCAAATTAAAAAAAAAAATAATGGACACTTTTAATATATTAAAAAAACCTGTAAAAATTGGGATGTTTATTTTGTTTTTCGTTTAAAGAAATGGGTTTTCTTTTGAGACTGCAAAATACTTTATAGTTTTTCTTTTGTCGATATTCAATTGATTTCGTGTTACATTTGTATTTTTATCACACATTTTTCTACTGGCCAATATTTTGACGGAAGCAAAGCACGAACCATCGATCTGCCGCTTGCAAGTTTGTAACATATTAAACTAGACTTTCCGCAAAATCAGACGAAGAGAAAAGTATCAGTTAATCAGCAAAAGAAAAGGAATGTAAAACGCGAGTTTAAATGCTGAAATACCGGTATTTTTATAATGAACAAAGCATAGCTGAGTATTTATCATGAACAAAAATTAGGCAATGTGCGCTTGAATACAGAGTAATGTGTTGGAAGTGTGTGGGAATTCTGAGTTGTGACATTTGTGTATAATAATAGACATCGTCTGTTATTCTATAAATCTGTTATTATCAATTATAATCTCTGATTTTTAATCAAAGTGCGGATTTGACTTTTTTTTTTTTTGGGGGGGGGGGGGGATCCTCCAAATTTTTTTAAAGACACGCTTCTTCAAAATCCATTTATTCTCACGATGAACCATTTTTCAAAAAGAAGACAATGTCGCCAATGAATTTTCAAAGGTGAGGATATTATTGAGATTATGTGTACACATAGAGGCTCTTAGCATGTTGAAATCAAATAAATGAGAAAGATCGTTGTTCGATACGGTACCTTCTGTATTCATTGGAAATTGTAAATTTTGGCTAAATCAATTTTCTATTATTTTCGAACATTCTTGAATAAGGGGAGCTTTAGAACGTTAATACGTTTTTTTTTCTCTTTTTTTTTCCTATTATTATTTTTTTTTTTTTATTCGAAATACTTTCTGAACAAAATTAATTTTTTTAAAAGTACAAAGTGTTACAAAAAATCACTACAGCAAATTTTAAACGTGATTAATAGTAAACTAGTTTTTGTCGACGTAAGATATTTTTTTTTTTTCACCAGAAATAATTTCTATTTGAATAAAAAAAAACTAAACAATATTTAATGTAATTTTAAAAATGTATGGCTGTGATAGTAACTTACTTGTACCAAGTATATCCGCTAAATAATTGATTTGTAACTTCATTTTGAACATTTTTTTATAAAAACCAAATTTTAATGATAATCATTTATTTAATACGTATTTTCAATTCTAGTAGATTCCCTTTTAGCAAATCCTTTGTAATTAATCATATTCACAATTCTAAATAAATTACAATTATTATATGTTTTGGTTGGGGGTTTTAGACCCTAAATTAAATTTGAATTAATTAATGAAAAATCTTCAAATAAACGAATTTTTTATATAATTATGTTGGTTGTCTAACACTTATAAAGAGTAAAAATTATTGTAAAGTCAAAGAGTTCAAAAATTAAAAGAAATACTCTCCAGTGCATACTAGTGCTTTAAAAAGTTACAAACTCTAAAACAAAAATTAAAACAAAAAATAATATTTTTCAAAACTTAGGTCCTTAATCCAGATAGAGTAGATTAATTTAACACCTCTATTTATAACAATATAGTAAAATATTATGTTAAAGTAATTACAATATTACGACGCAATATCTTCAATTTAAATCGTTTACAAAGCTACGTCTAGATACAATAGTGGTTTTTATTAACTGCACAAATGATTTAAGCACCTTTTCTCCTATATTTTACTTTAAATCTCATGTATCATTATGCTTAAATGTAGATAATCATTTTCAAGCTTCTCTTCGAAAATGAACGGCACTGAACATCTTTGAATACCAATATTCCAAGTTTAAAATTTTAAAATATATGTAAAAAGTTGCTAGGGGATTGGAATATCATCCAACTTTTATTTGCACTTTAATATTGGTAATTGCATTTGAATTTGACAAAGATTGTTCTAATTTAGTTCCTTCGTTCATATTTTCACCAATTTCAAAAAATAACCAATTTGATGATATTTTTTTTAGATAATTCTTATATAGTCGTCTCCCCCCCCCCCCCCCAGCACACACAAAAAAACACAGCCAAAATAGTGAAATTTGCTAAAAACTTTTCGATAATTCTTACATTATCCTTTCTTGAGAGAGAAACAAACGAGAAACAGTCGCTTCGAGAGAGAAACAAACGAGAAACAGTCGCTTCGAGAGAGAAACAAACGAGAAACAGTCGCTTCTTGTTCGAAAGAGCTCTGTGTTAAAGAATTTTTTTTCCCCAACTTTTACACTTTTATCGCATTTCTACGAGAACTACTTAGATGGGGATGTTTGGAACACTTTAGAAAGCTTTATCACAGCGATTTTTATTAAATCGTTAAGGCCTTTTTTATTTTGTCAATTGCTGAAAAACCAATATATTTTTCAATGGGTACCTTTTGCGCATGCGTAATTTAATTTTTTTTTTTAATAACAGGCCATAACTAACCCGTATATAAAAGTTGAGCATAGTTGATCAATACTTTCAAGATTTATGCGGATCACAGACTCAAAATGCAAAGAGAGAAAGAGAGAAAAAAAAAAAAAACTTTATGTTTTGACCGAATGCAATATTTTCACATTACTCATATTACATGTAGTGTAATTGATAGTTAAAATTCATATATTTGTTAAAAGAATTAAAACCATGAATATATGTTA
Source organism: Linyphia triangularis (assembly GCA_963978545.1). Classification (NCBI taxonomy): domain Eukaryota; kingdom Metazoa; phylum Arthropoda; class Arachnida; order Araneae; family Linyphiidae; genus Linyphia; species Linyphia triangularis. Next base: position 8,393,811 of record OZ021729.1, on the reverse strand, counting down.
ACAAAAATATTCCTAATGTATTTGTAGTTTTGATATGATTGTAATAGAAATTCAGATTAGATGGCTATTTTTAGATGCAAGCACATGGTATATGCTATGCTATGCATATAATTAAAAAAAATCAAACTCATTTATTTCTAATTGTAAGAAAAGAATATTACACAATTATTCAAATTTAAATAAAGTTTCATATCAAATAAAAATGCACTACGAAAAGAATACTATGAAGATATTAAAAAAAATCTCATACAAATGGTTTTTATGCAAGAAAATTATATTTTTATTATTAACTCGTGCGAAATGTATTAAGAAACACAAAAAAATGCATACTTGGGTATTTATAAAATATACTAAATCATCAAAGAATAAAATAAATTTGACTAAATCCCTAGATACACTCACCGATTTGGAAACTGTTTACTTTTAATTTTTCGCCCACATCAAACAAAATAAGTGATAAAAAAAAAAAAAAAGAAAAAAAAAAAAAAAAAAAACTTCAATAAGACATTATAATAATTGCATACGTTATGTAGTATAGCAGAAATTGGCCATTGAACAAATAATGCGGCATTTTTAGTTGAGATGGAAATTTTTAATTTACATATTTATATTATCTTTTAAAATGTAGATTTATTTTCCTTAGAGGATAGCATAATGATATTAAGTAGATTTATGTAATACTTCCACTTTATGGTTCAATTTTTTAATTAATTCGTCTTGATAACTGGAGAGTTGTGAATCTGTCTGATCTGTGAAATGTCTGAAAATAAATTGTTTAGATATATTTTAATTACAAAATAGTCATTCATTGCAATATTCAAATGTAATGATGACTGGATACTTTTAATTCAAGTAAATCAAATTACACCTTTGAAAAGCAACGGTTCATGATTGATTTATCAAATGTAAAATAATGTCTATCATAAAATTAATAGTTTAAAAAACTAAAAAATACGCTTTAATAGAAAAGTGAACTAAAAAGTAGAAAATAATTTTAAATAAGTTTGAAATAAGAATAGAGTGATTAACAAGAAATATTTATTTTATCGTAAAAAAGCGTGAGGTGCTTTTTAAGATATTTTCATAATGGCTCTACTTTTACCAATATCTGTCATTAAATATTTTCAACAATTGAAATCAAGCACCCCACGCTTTTTTACGATAAAATAAATATTTCTTGTTAATCACTCTATTCTTATTTCAAACTTATTTAAAATTATTTTCTACTTTTTAGTTCACTTTTCTATTAAAGAGTATTTTTTAGTTTTTTAAACTATTAAATAATTTCTACTTTTTAGTTTGGTTTTCTATTAAAGAGTGCTTTTTAGTTTTTAAACTATTAATTATTTTTTCTGCAAACCCTAATTTTTTTTTAGTTAGTGTACAAAACTCTCCAGTTGTTTCTGCCAATAGTCACATGCTTGTCTCAAAATTAAGTCATGTGTATGCCTTAGTACACGCCGTATTACTTGGCACAAAACACTACCGTGTCTCTGAATATGAAAAATCACTAATCCTAAAGATCCTGGTAAGGATAATGCGACTAAAAAAAACATGCTTTGTATAACTGTCGTTCAAACGTCAAATCTTTCAAACGGCACATCAGGGTTCGATTCCGGAGAAGGTTGGTTGAATGGAATTTAACGGCGCAAGGGCAACACGTGCTAATCCTTGTGATAAAGCGACAAACTCGCCTGGTAGTTTCCCTTAATGGTCTTGACGCAGACACTCCGGGTCTCAGAAAAACTAAAAATCGCTAATCCTGATTATCCTAGTAAGGATAACGGGTCAAACTGTTTAAAATATTGAATTGTCATCGGTCCTTAATAAGTATGCCAAATTTCGAGTTAATCCGACGTTTTGAAGGGGGTCAAAATCATGTTCAAAGATTCCGTTACATACTAACATACATACGTCTGAAGCTAATAAAAGCGTATTAAAAAGTTACATTCTTTTTCCAATGTAAGTTTTTTGCTAGTTTTAATTCTACAAATTGAAATGCATTTAGCTGACGTTATGGATTTTGATTCAGATTAAAACTTGTGACAAAAGGATAAACACGCATATAGTATAACATATATTCATTTTAAATTCTCAAATGCATGGAAATATATAGGGGGATGGGATAGATCTGATGAATATATAGGGGGAATGTATAAGGAATATATAAGGGGGTAGATAATGGAAGTATATAGGGTGATGAGCTGATTACAAAGTTTTAGAATAGATCAGAAAAAAAGTAGAGAGTCAAGTGTATTTAAGACTCTTCGTCCCACTGCTTACAGTATTTTTATAAGTTTGATGCATTGTACCTATTGGAATGAACACTAATTTTATCATCCAAACTTAAAGTAATTTAGCTACCATATAAACAAAATAAAAATCCACCAGCAATCCAATAATTTTAATTGTTATCTGCTAACTGTTTGAATTAATAAATATTTTGCAAAAACAACAAAGATATATACATGCCATTGTTTAACACGAAAGCCTTCTTTTGCAATAATAATTCATAAATATAATAATTCATAATAATAATTCATAGTCTTATAAATTAACCCACTGACTGTCATGCACGTATATATACATCATTTGATCCCCAGATTTTCCAGCAATACACAACATTTTTAAATTTATAAATAAAATTTAAAATAAAATATTTTTTAAATATTTTTATTAGGATGATAGTTTATAACCTATCTAAAAAATAGGTTAGGTATAACCTAATATATATATATATATATATATATATATATATATATATATATATATATATATATATATATATATATATATATATATATATATATATATATATATATATATATATATATATATATATATATATATATATATATATATATATATATATATATATATATATATATATATATATATATATATATATATATATATTTGAATTAAAAATACAATATAAAAATTATTGCTGGGAAACAACTGTAGAATTTTTCCCATTCCCATGACCGTCACTGGGTTGCAAAACCTAACTTTACCAAAAAACTTGAATTTAGTATACCACCCTTAATATAAACATTAAGTTTATTTCGTAGTAAATATGGAATGACACAATTCCACGTACACTGATATCTCAATAGCTTCAAACAAGTTCTAACTGACTAAAACTATTAGAAATCATTTTGGAAAGACATTAATTTCCATGGCAACGAACGACTCAACTAACTAGTCCTATAAATGTAACTTTTTTTTTTCTCTTCATAATATCTAATCAGTTTCAGAAATGTAGCAGTATTCCTACTTTTCCACTAACCAATGATGTCTTCTGATTTTCCAATTGTTTTATGGAAGTAGGGTATTGATTTAATTAGGGGTTGACAATTAAGCGGTATTAAATTTGGCCTTTGAACTGTCGTTCTAGAAAAATTTAATTCACAAATTTTAATTTCCAGTACAATGCAAAATATTTACCTCTAAAAATTAAAATTGTATATTGTATTTAAATGGTTATGCAGTTTAGATGTTTAATTCACTATATTGCTTGTTTTGTTGATGTAAGTATTTTCAATCGAAACCACACAAATACTTTCAGATAATGCTTAATTTTTTATGGTCTGAAAATCTTTTAGAGTTCCACATTTTTTTAAAAATTGAAATAGTATTTGGTATGTTTCTAAATTGTATTCTACAAATCCTGTGTCTTCTATAATGTTATTCCCCAATTTCTGTATTTTCTGTTATATATGCAAATTCTATTTCTATATACGTGTATATAGATATATATTTGTACTCGACCAACCCTGTTGTCCCTTGAGTCTGTTGTTGGTCTTAAAATTTGTATTTGCATTTGTATTAGATGCAAAAACAATCCCAGTAGATGTTATGTGAACTCCAATTTTAAAATATGAATAACAAACCAAGAAAATAGATGATCAACACCATGAACAGTTTTCATGAAAATAATGGCTGTCAAAATATCTTAGATTGACAAAAATAAACTTTTTTTTTAAAAATCCACCTCATGGTTATTGTTTTAGAATAAAAAATCACCAATGTTGGTTTTTTGTTTTAACTCAGCACGGATTACTTATTTTATGGCAATATTTTAATGCAAGCGACCTGCCTATGAATCCAAGTCCATCTCTGAGTATAATTTATTCATAAACAATTTATTCTTAAATAATTTATTCATAAACAACTTTTACATAAAAAATTTATTCATATAATTTATTCGAAAGACATATGGTAAGCATAATTTTGAAGTAATATTTTGACAGACAATATCAGAAAATTTGCAACAATATCAGAAAATACAGAATATCCTATTCACGCCATTTACATCCAAAAACTGCATTTATATTTTATTAAAAAAAAAAAAAAACTTGAAGCAAATGATAAGTATGCTTTTAGACCGAACTATCAAATGGTAATTATGCTTTCAGACTGAGCTTGAAGCAAATGCTAATAATGTTTTCCGATTGATAAATATGCTTTTATACTGAGCTATCAAATGGTAATTATGCTTTCAGACTGAACTTGAAGCAAATGATAATAATGCTTTCAGAGTTAACTTGAAAGGAGTGATAACTATGCTTTTAGACTGAACTTAAAAAAGTGATATTAAGGCCTTTGATTCAATATTTAAATCAAATGATAAATATCATTTCAGACTGAACTTGAAGCAAATAACATTGTAATAATGCTTTCATTCTGCATTTGAAGCAAATTATAACAATGCTTTCAGACTGAACCAACCAAATGATAATAATGCTTTCAGTTTCAAATATAGAGGCAAATGATTATAATGCTTACAGAATTAACTTGAAAAGAATGATAGCTATGCTTTTAGACTGAGCTTGAAAATAATAATATTAGCGCTTTAATTCTGTATTTAAAGCAAATGGAAGATTTTATTTCGAACTGAACTTGAAGCAAATAATACTAATACTTTCAGACCGAACGAACCATCTGATAATAATACTTCCAATTTAAACTTGAAGCAAATAATAATAATAATAATAATAATAATGTTCTTAAACTAAAATCCCATTTCTAGTTGACTCTGGCGTCTCAATGATCGCGTTGACAAAGTCACGCTGGAAAGAACGCATTCTAGCGTGAGACATTAATCATTCTACGAGCAGGGGAGAAATATTTCTGTTGTCGTCTCTATTTTCGAAAGATGCTGCATTTGGTTCTTCAAAGGATCTGATATGTTATGTTTGATGTTGAGAATTCTATAGTAACAAGCTACTTTTAAAGTCAAGCATAATAAATATAATTCGTTGCATGTCCATGAATTGTGTACTCAATGTGTGATTATATTTCGCGTGATACCTATGGTTAAGTAATAATTAATTGCAAACTTTGGATGCCTAACTTTAGATCATACACGTAGATTTGCATGCTTTTTATCTCAGTTTCCGTTCAACTGTTTATTCATGTTTCTAATGCCCTTTTTTCTTGATTAAAATATCTGTTTGATTTTGTTTTTACTTCAGTTATTTTTTTTCTAAAAGGTGGCCTCTATTTTTAAAATCGCATTTGTTTTAAATACATAAAAAACTTCTTAAAATAAACTAATTGTTCTAAAAAGTAATTTTATATTCTTAAAATTCTTATGTATTCTTAATTATTATGTTATCTTAAAATTAACTAACTGTTTAAGTTTTTTTCAACTTGAGACATTTAAGAATTAAAATTTAAGTAATAAATATTTTTTCTTAAATACCGTGTTAAATTATCACAGTTTTTCTCCTGTTAATTATAATGAATTTAAAATTTTAAAACAAAAAACGTTAAAATTACATGTACTATTCGTGTAAATTTACATAAACTTGAAACATTAACAATATAGTTGATTTTACAAAATAATTTTTTTCTGAAATATCGTTTTGATTTTTTGACTATATTTTTTTAATCTAAATAAGTTTCCTATATTTTTAAATTATTGCTTAGTTTGATAAAAAAAAAAATTCTTACAAAATGATCTAATTGAGACAGTTAGATACATTTAAAAACTAAATTTAGATACAAACTTTTTTTCTCAATTAAGTCTTTAAAAATCCCTTTTTTCGCCTTATTATTTAATGATACATTTCATATATCAATGCACTGATTCTAGTGAAACATTTGATATTTAAATTGATATCCAAATTTAAATCCTGTCTTTTGTGATTTCAACATCTACCAAACATAACTGCATACGAAATAACATTTTAAAACGGTTTATACTTGTGTATCTTATAAATATTAAAAAAACACACTATGCACTTTGTGTTGTGTTTCACATACTATGCATGACATTATCAGAAGAAGTGTGAAGAAGATATAGTGAAAGAACTTCAACTGCAATTTAGTTACTATATATATATTAATAAACTTGCAATATTCAGGGCAATCATAAAGAAACTTTGCAGATATATGGACCTCTAAATGCCATTCCGTCCAACAGATCGAGATGAAATTTCATGTATAGTTATTTAGAGGTATAAATTCGGGTTTCTGTGAATGGCAACAAAAATGGCGTTCACTGTTATGGATATAGTTACAGAAATACGAAATTTTCAAAATGCAACACCTTCTTTTTCTTGTCACAAAATGCTCAGTGCATGCGAAAACCCTAAAGAGAGTTAGAACGGTACGTGTATCACAAAAAAAACCGAATGCGTTATGCACGCACAAAAAGCAGTTCTTCGAATAGCCAACAGAAATACGATCGGGGAACAAGAAGGCCATTCGCCAGGTATTCAGTGTAGAAAACCGATAAATTTGCCTGTGATAGCACCCATGTGAACTTTAGCCTCTGCCATATGCAAATCTCCACCGTGCGCGCAGATAGTGTTTTTACTGGCCATTCACAGAGATTTTTCTTGCATAACGCGTCCATTTTTTGTGGTACACATACGGTTGCAACACTCTTTAGGGTTTTTGCATGCACTGAGTATTTTGCGATATGAAAAAGTAGGTGTTGCCATTCGAAAATTTCTAGTTCCTGTAACTATAACCGTAACCGTGAGAGCCTTTCACAGAATCCAGAGCTCATACCTCTGAATAACTATACCTGAAATCTCATCTCGATCTGTTGAACGGAACGGAAGCTAGAGGTCCATATAGGCAAAGTTTCTTTATGGCCACCCTGTATATATAGGATGCATGTATTAAAAGTACTCTGAAATGGAATAGATATATGAATCTCGATATGATTAAAAATTACAAGGCCATATTCTAACTACTTTGAGAGATGTACATTTTGAAAAAGTTTGCTAATATAGTTTGAAACGTGATTTTTCTAACAAAACATTTTAATAAAAAAGAAAAGAAAAAAAAAATCAACAATACGAGTTATAAGTTTTTTTTTAATCATGTATGTAGTCTAATACACAGTTCATATAAAATTTTAACTGCATGTATTCTAATTAGCGGTCAGCGATGTATCGATAAAACGATATTTTTATCGATATTTCTAATAAAATATCCGTAGTAAAAATATCGATATAAGTCACCGATATATCGATATTTTCAAACATTTTTAGTTTTTTAATGATCATTTTGTAGTTCCATGTGTTTTTTCGATTTTCTTTATTCCCTTTTCAAAAACTTCAAAACTAAAGTTTGAACTTGGCTGAGAGACAGTTAAAATGGCACCAATATTCAATATTTTTCTATACACTTAAAAGCTATTGAAAATTATCTGAATTTTTCTTAAAATCACTGAACCAATTAAGCGAAAATATAACTTTTTTTTTTGTAATAGATCCATTTCAATTGAAAAAGCTCTCACCATACAAAAAAGCAATCATGAAAAGTAAAAATTTGCCCCGAAAAACTTTGTTTCTGTCAAAATTGAAAATCAAATAAAAAAAAAAAAAAAAAATCATGTATCGATATATCGATATGTTTTCTATGCAACGATATAGTATCGATATTTATTTTGATCGATATTTCTGACCTCTAATTCTAATTCTACCATGTGTAGAAGCTGAGTTTATCAAATGTTTATTTTATCACTAATACAGTTTTCGGTATCATACATACATTTCATAGGAAGTTTTGACATCATATACTTTAACTACAGCGTATGTATTGTAGAAACAGATGTTAGTGAAAGTATATTTTATCATCCAACTTTTTTGTATAAAGGGATCAGTAGTAAATTTTATTTTGACTTTTACGCAAATGTTAGTATAAAATAAATGGACTTTTGCTGAAATTTTCACTTTGATATAAATGCAAATTTCTTGATTATAAAATTCGAGTAGCAACCAGATAAAACGAATTATTCAAATGTAGAAAGACAAAAGTTGACTTCAATTTCAGTTTCATCTGGAAACTTTGAAGGTATATGACAAGAGCTGAACGCACACATTAAAACATTTTCATTTGAGTTATTTATTTGCTTTGAGAAAGGCTCTAATTTGTCTGCACATGTTTATTTTGCGTGGAAAATATTATGAAATAGGAGCGCATATGTAGTAAAAGGCACTAAAATATTATAAAAGATTTCGGTCTTTAGCAACCCTTTTTTTTTCTTCTTTTTTCTTTCTTTCTTTTTTTCCCCACTTTCTTCTTTACGGTGAGAAATTAAGAATATGATTCCTACTGAAAACTACGATTTGAGATTGTATATTAAACTAACTTTTTTTTTTATAAAAAAAGATTTTTATTTTAAAACCTTCAACTGCTGAATTCCTTTAATAACGACTGAACCTGTTTTCTGAAATATTTTTTCATAAATATGACAATTAAATTTGGTGTTTTGAACGATTCAAATTTCATAAAATCATTTTTTAGCTGACTTGGATTGTTTCTTTTTATTAATAAAAACGTTATTAGAAGGAATTAGAATGAATGAATTAAAATGAATTAGAATGAATTCCAATTTTGATTTTTGAAAATTCCCAGTGATATTGTTTATTCTTTGTTTAGAAGTCTATAATGTTTTTTTTTTTTTTTTTTTCGTGATCGCAACCATTATAAATAATATTTCGGCAACTAAACTGATTTCTCATATAGGATAGTTTTGTTCTACATCTACATAGTTTCAAAATTTAAGCAATGAAAGTGTAACATTGTTTCAAAACACATTTTCTTTCATTCTTCTATACATTCCATTTAGTTTTCTTAATACAAAATTTCAAAGAATCATCCAACAATTCAGAGTAAAAGTTTAAAGCGGAAAATAGTTCAACTATATATTTTAATTTTAATAAAAGTAAATGTTAACGCCAAATCACTGCATTTTATGTTTTTATGGAGAATTAATTCCTCATAACTGCAAAAGATCTTTCGCTGTTTCGAACACATTTTTCTCAGTTCATACTGGTTGGAGTTCCCACTTAAGCATGGATTTTTGCATAAAATATAAACTTTTTTGTTACAAATTTAAATGTTGAAATTTATCATTTTTTCGATTTTTTTACCTATATGTATAGTTTTTATTGTTTTTCTTAAAAACTAGTTTACTTATTCAAAGTCTGATGGGTGTGTGTTGTGTCAGTTGAAGAAATTGGACGACTTTTGACGGACCATCTGATCTTTCGCCAGAAATTTATTATGTAATCAATTGAAGACTTCAAATACGTAGAATAAGTTCAACTGTCTAGCCTTTTCAGAAGTAAAATAATGCTGGGCAACTTTTCAAGCGCAAAATGGCTCGTTCTAAAAGCGCACTGAGTATCTCGTTCGTTGCCAGATGAGTCGAAGTAAAAATTCAAAACGGGAAGAAATAAGCTGAACAGAATGACGTCAGCAGGGCCGACTAGTGCCTGAAAGACTTTTTCAAATCGAAACAGAAAAAAGACCGATGCCTAAAAGTTTAGAGTATATTAAACATTAAAAATATAATCAAGAAACAATATTGGAAAATGAAAATGAAGATTCAAATTTGAAATATTCAAAATTTTATTAAAATTTATATTTTTTTGCAAGTTTAGAACAACACATTACTATTCTATTTAATGAAATTTAGCTATTTCACATTGATACTTCCAAATATATAAAAGCTTAAATTTTAAAGGCTTAAATTAAACAACTATTTTTAAGGGTACCAAGTTCTTTTAAATTAGCCTGCTATCAGTGAGATATATTTTTAGACTAAATTTTAGTTGGATACATGTACCCTGTTTATCATCGAAGGCGTATATATTAAGGTAATTCACTGCGTGGGCGTAGCTCTAACACGGCATTCTGAGATATATTATTTGTGTAATCTCTGTTGGCAGAGCCACAGTTCGCGGAATCGCATAGAATATGCAAATGCATTGATTTTAGTGTTCTTCGAAATCAAGAGAGGAAAAGCCGCCTTTTCTTTTCAACTCCAAAATGAGTTTGTATCTATTATTTAAAATACGTTTTTATGCATTCTATTGATATTCATAGGCATTATTTTTTTTTATTTAGTTCGAATAATTTACTCTCTATTTTTAAGTTTCAAATCTGCTTTCAAATGATAGGAAATACTTCATACTAAATAATTTTTTTTTTGTATTAAGTTACGAAAACTTTATATTTTAACAATATATGTGATAGTGCAAACCGTTGCTTTTTTGGATTTTTTTTTTTTTTTTTAATGGTTATTTTTTTTATTCGAATAAGTCGTTTGGATTTTTAAATCCTTGTTTGATTTAATAATATAAAAAAAAATCCCATAAAATGAATTATTTGTCAATGGTTTTATCAATTTAATAAATTGGAGAATTGATTTTTAGTAACAACTATTTCTTTTTTAAAATAACATTTGTGCATCAAAATTGCAAGCTTATCGAAAAAGCATTTTGGAACCACATTAAAAAAAAACCTTAAACGCTTTATATTTATTAATACTGTAACTATAACTTTTTTTTATAGTATCTTATTCTTGTAAAATGTTACCAATATCAACAAAGTGCGATAAATTATAAGTAAATGCTTTAATTTTTTATACGGGTGGCAAACTCACGATTTTATAAAATTATAAAATCATGAGTTCGCCATCTATATCACCGGATGTCAAACTTGGAATAAGTTCATCGAAAAATAACCGAGAAAGTAACTGAAATGAAAACTTAAAAAAAAATTTACAACTTCCTAAAATAATTAATAGATGTTGTTGTTTTCTTATGAAGTTCTGATAAATGTTCATTGAGTTTGATTACTCAGATATTTCTTTATGATATTTGAAGCTGTGTTAATTTAAAATTTTGATTATTTGAGTTCAAATCTTAATTTTACCCTTTCGGGACGAATGATACCAACTATCAGGATACAAATCTAAATTTGCTATTCAACCTTTTCAAAATCTCAAGCATTGTTTTCCATTCTGGGTATGTATTTTATAGTTTCTTTGCAAAAGCATCAAAGGTCGGCGATATATTGATACGACCATATTTTTATCAATATTTAAAAAAAATTATCGATATTAAAAATATCGATAAAAGTCATAGATATATCGATATTTTCAAAATTTTTTAGTTTTTTTATGATCGTTTTGTAGTTCCATGTGTTTTTTCGATTTTCTTTATTCCCTTTTCAAAAACTTCAAAGCTAAATTTTGAACTTGATTGAGGGACAGTTAAAATGTCACCGATATTCAATAGTTTGCCATACACTTATAAGCTATTAAAAATTATCTAAATTTTTCTTAAAATCACTGCACCAATTAAGCAGTAATATAGCTATTTTTTTTTGTAATAAATCCATTTGAGTTTAAAAAGTAGTCACCTTACAAAAAAGCAATCATGAAGAGTAGAAATTTGTCCCGAAAAACTTTGTTTCTTGCAAAATTGAAAATCAAATAAAAAAAAATCATGTATCGATATATCAATATTTTATCGATATTTTGTTCTATTCAACGATATAGTATCGATATTTATTTTGATCGATATTTCCGACCTCTAAAAAGCATGCACTTATAAACTAAGATATATCCTAGCAGTATCAATTGTGAAAGAATTAATACAATAATTCCCCATTAACCCGAAATTGCTTTAAACGTAATTCCATTTAACACAAAGTAAAAGCAGTGCTCCCTAAGATGAAGCTAAAACTTAATGTTAATTTTTTTTTTTTTTTTCTTAACACAAAATCTTACACAATGAAACACCGCTTCAGATGTAAAAAAAAATTTGCTCTTTAAACCAATTTTTTTTTTAGATGAAACCTTACAACGTTTCCTAATGCAGCAGGGTAAATAATTTTGAAGAGGTAAAATTTTTTTTTAAAAATTGTTTGTTGAAATTTTAAGGCAAAAATTAATTACAGGCCTTTTAATAAGTCAAGTAAATAATCGGTTGCTGATCAATCCATTAACTTTTTTTTTTTGCTTGTTCCTAATAGACTGAGAGGCAACTGCAATTTTTGGACCCCATCAAACATCATTCTGAATTTGTTATAGAAATTGGAGAAAAGTAAGTAGATTACGAATCCAGTGGTCTGACGTGGCAAAAATGGCCGAAACTAGTCAAAAATCGACTTTTAATAAGTTGAACTAAATTCAATTGCCAAATGCGCCATATCTTGCCAAATAATGAGCATTTTTTTTATTTGGTAACCCTTACTCTTTAATTTTCAATGCAAGAAGGTTGCAGACGACTCGGATGTGTGGCAATGGCTTACTTGCATCTTTCACAAATGAGCCAAATTGGCAATAAACATTACGTCATTGATGACGTAACTCATGTCGCCAATTTGGCTTACTTTTAAAAGATACAAGTTTTCCGAGCCAGAGATCAGAAATCGTTTGAGCTTTTTCTCATTGAAAATCAAAATGCAGTGGGTTTCCATACGAAAAAGTTTGTTCTCTTTTTGGCAAGTTATGACATATTTGGCTATCGGACTTTAGTTCAACTCATTCCGAGTCGATTTTTGATCAGTTCCGGCCATTTTTGCCACGGGGGACCAGTGGATTCGTAATCTATTCACTTTTCTCCAATTTCTATAAAAAATTCAGAATGATGTTCGATGAGGTCCAAAACTTGCAGTCGCCTCTCGGACTATAATGAATATCTCTTTAAACTACTGTACTAAATACAAGCGTTTCAATGTAAATGTTTTTAAAAAGCAATACTCTTAAGTACACATATCACTAGTTGTTTTAAATCTGATTTAATTAGATAAGAAAGTTTTTTATAGTGTTAACACAAAATTCGGTTAACGCAAAAGATTTCTGCCACCCCGTCGATTTTACTTTAACGGGGTTTAACTGAATAAAAAAAACACGAATTTTTCCTTTTACAAGGCACAATTTACGTGCTTCATGAGATTAATAGCAGAGAAAGAAAATATAGTCCTGATCTCTGCATCAAAATTCGATTCTTTTCCAGACCACTTCTTCAACCAGTCGTGACTCCGTATGCATGATTTATCCCCTGAATTCAGTCCGGCAAGGACTTGGCCCCTGGCGCCACGCCAAGTGTCCAACCAAAGAAACCTCCTCGGCCCTGGAGTCACAGCCATCTCTCACACCAGGGATATCACCAGTACCCCTTTCAGTATTCTGTCTCCAATCGATGGAATCATTTTCAGACGGAGGGACTAGTATAGATGTCCTGTTTGGATGTCGCAGTGGCTATAGGGGAATTAAGCGTGTTCCCCGGGGATTCAAGGGGTGTGATGGGGGGTTGCCTATTATGGGTGTGATGTATGGTGTGTGAAATTAGATGTAATCATCTTTTTCAGTGTGAGATCGCAGGGTTTTCGTTGTGATTGCAATTACTAAAATGATTTCAAGGGGTTTGATGGACTGAAGTGACAAATGCAGTAATGAGACTGTAAAAATAGGGTTTATGGAAGTATTTGGAACACATATATAATGGACGATTCCCGCATTTTTTGAAAACGAGTGAAATTAGTATATTTTTATGAAGAATTTCTTTCTTATTTCAAATATTTAAACAAAAGTTCTTTAAAAAAAATTAGTTATTTAAATATTAAGAAAAGAAAATGCCCCAAAACCGAGTCAAAACCAGTCCAATCAAAACGTTTAACAAAATCCGTGACGTCAAGAGATCCTATCGTTTCTCTGGTTATTGTGAGGTTTCTGCCAAATAGTTGGCGTTGAAATGGTTGGCGTTGGTAGACCATTGCAATATCCCTTACAGGTTGGAGCGATTTGCTAGAAACTTGCAAAACTGGTTTCCGCTGCCGCATTTTGAGCCAAGATGTTCGGGAAGCATTGACGTCACATTCAATTCGAGCCGAGTGAATCGTTTTCTCGCCAACGTCTAACAACGGAACTTAGATTGCAAATTAATTACAAAAGAAAAATCGCATTGAGCAGAAATGTTTGTGTTTATGGCCTTTTCGAAACATTTAGAATTGAGTAAAAAAAAAATATTTTTTAAGAAATGCAGGAATTGTCCGTTACATATATATTTTGAAAAGAAGTATGAGCAGTAGAAATTTAATTTTAAACATTGTGAACCATCTGCAACTGGTTGCGAGTAACTTGTTTGTTCTGCTTTCAATATATTTGTACTATGAAGGTATAATGACTACAGTTAAATTACCAAAACTTAAACCACAAAAACCCAGTTTTCAATATTAGTCTTTCATAGTAAATTTTTATGAGCAATTGAAACTTCTTTAAGCGATTTTTAGATAAGATAGTTCTCATAACGTTTGACCAATACGAAAAAAAAACACATCGATTTCGTACCATTGAATAATTTCGTACCCTCAAAACGAAATAGTGCATTGTCACCGACAACGTGTCTATCTGCCAAGTTTCCATTCGAATGGATGACTGCAAGTGGGTAAATTATCGACTTTGGCCACCACAAAAAATACCTCAAATTAGTATTATTTTTTTTTAATCATATCTCACCCTTAATATGGTAGGTTTTCATTCATTAAATATCTCCAAATTGTACAATACATGCTTGAAAATGATCTAGTATCTATATCTGGTGTACTCCAAAAATAGCGTATGTAAAAGCGACCTTTTAGTGGCTGCTCAAAAATTTTTTAGAGTCGTTGTTAATGAAAATGCATTCTATCTGGAAAGTTTCAGTTCAATTTAATGATGGTAAGTGAGTTAGATTACCTCTCCGCAATAGTAAAATGAGCACCGAAGTTTTTTATACATTATTATTATTTATGAATTGATCATTATAAATTCAACAAAATGACATCGTGTGATTAGAAATTATACCAATCTCCAAAATATTCGTTTAATATTTGGTTAAAAAAAAAAAAAAAAAAAAAAAAAAAAAAAAAAAAACACTTCTATAATGTTCTGTTTAATGGTTTGGTTCGAACTTTCAAAACATATTCTTGGGTCTCCAAAATAAAATAAGCGTTTCGGTTCATAAAATGTGCTTAATTTTGTTTCTTATATCTAAATTTTTGAATACCGCTTGTTGTTTGCCGACCAAACGGTATAGTGGTTAGCGTGCTAGCTTCTAGACCGCGAGGTTGCGGGTTCGAGTCCCGTGTTAGGCATGGGTGTTTGTAAATGTATGTTGGCTTGTCTAATGACGAATGTTTCGGCGCATTATAGCCCTCGTGTTGCTGATGGCGCCAAATAATCTGAAAACAACCAACCAACCGCTTGTTGTTTTGATAAAATATTATAACTTCAATTCATTTACTTTATTTTTAAGAGGAAGTACTTCAATATTAACGATTGAATATTTTGACTTGTTATTTAAGAAAAAAAAAATATTACTTCTTTTAGAAAAAAAAAAAAAAGCTCTTAAGTGTAAGAACAAATACTCTTATAAAAGAGAAGAGAAGAAGAAGAATGCTCAGAAGCACAATTTGTGTACTTTCAGTCAAACTGCATGCGAGTTTATAAACAAATTTTCTTAAAACAATTTCTTTAGAAAAATGGTAATGTATTGTATGTCCTGACAAATATTGAAATAAAAATTTTAACTCACGAAAAACAACATAAAATGAAAGGTCTTGAACACGAATTCAGAAATAAACGAAAGTGTTTTGAAAGGTTCAAACCAAACCACTTAAAAGTACATTATGGACGATTTTTCTCAAATTTCTTTATTTCCGTACGTCATTTTCGAACCAAAATCGAACGAATATTTTGGAAATTGGTGTAATTTTCTTTCACTCGATGACATTTTGTTAAATTTCAAAATGATCATCTCAAATAATAACAATAATAATATATAATAACTTCGGAGCTCATTTTACTATTCTTAAAAATAGTAGACAGAGTGATTTACAAGGCTCTTTCTACATGGTTTTTCGACGGCAATGTAGTTATGTAAGACAATTAACACTGCGAATTTAACCATAAAATTAATCTCAACTTTTAACTATCTGAAAATAACACACACAACATGTTAGGCTGCTATTAAATTTTGAATTAAGTAATGTTATAGTTTATTACAAGTCCTTCTTTCTGATGAAATAGAAACTTTCAAAGTTTCATTGAAACAGTGCTTTATCGGAAATTGAAAACTATTTCGTGTCCTTATGCAGGAAATTATTGACTTGCGCAATATGGGGCATTTTTATGTATATGATATTTATTTTTGATAATAAATAAAAACACATATTAAGCGATTCTGTAAAACAAAACAAACTCCCTTCCGGTCAAAATGTTTGTAAACTAGAAACTAGATTTTGTGTTACGTATAGCAAATTCTCTCTCCTACTTATAATGGCTTTATGCAAATAAATAGAAAGTGACGTACTTTTGATTATCGGCAAAAAAAAAAAAAAAAAAACTGTTCTTTTAGTAACTCAAGATATAACTGAAACAATGAGGTAAAACCACGACAGATATTAATATATTGAAACTGTTCAGTAGCTTTCTTCATACTTCTTCTTCTTCTTATCAAGGCCTATGGGGACTAAGGCACCTCTGCTTAAGCATTTTGTACCAACCCCATATCCCGTACATATCGGTAGTGGGCAGTACTGCACAGGATGTAAGCGCACACTCGCAAGAGGGAGTGCACAAGTCTACCTATAGCCACCGAAGAGTTCATTTCTACCTCGTTCGGTAGCTACCCGATAGATGGCAGCACTACCTACCGTATGTGGAACTTCTTAATTTAGAGGCAGTACCAAGCAGAAAATTCCACCAGAAGACTTGGCTTTGCCACCCCCAGAGGTATTGATTTGTATGGGAACTTGGAGGACTTTGCGACCATGACTGATTTAACGTGCTCCAGTCACCATTAGCGAACACGGCGGTCTTTAGTCGGTCCCAGGCCCGAACTCGCAACCTCAGGGCTCGCAACCTTCTAGTTGCGAGAACGATACTCTCCCGACTGGGCTACGCGGCCCTTTCTTCATACAGTCCACTAGATGGCGCTATGCGCAATTGTCTTTATATTTTTTCTTTTTTACTTGAATGTAACCGTCAGTAGAGAGTAGCCATGTGAACTTTCTTGCTACCACGTACCTTTCAAGCTGAGATGACGGTTCAAATAAAATGTACCAGAAACCTGTAATTAATTAATTACTGTCTTGTCATGAGTACTGTTATGAATTTTTCCGCTGAGGCAATGATGGCACAGTTTTTAAAATAAAAACTACTATTTATTCACTCTTCAAAGGCACAAAATTTATTCACAGACAACAGTTTAATCACCCTCAAGCTTCAATACAAGCTTCAGTAAGAACAACTTCGAATACAGCGATTATACAAGTTCACTCCAGTAGGTAAACAAAGCGATCAGCTCACATCAAAGTCTGAAGTCAATCTGAAAACTTTCCCGATCTCCGGTCTTTATATAGCAGGCACGTGAGAACATTCCCGAAATTTCTCGATTGCTTTAGGTGTTGCCACCTTTTTCTAACTTGTATAATCGCTGTTAATAAATAAAATAAGATAAAAAAAATAAATTACAATAGAATTTTAAAATAATACGTCACTATTTACAGACAATTTGTGCAAACAGTACCATACGAAACAGAACGAGTTAATTAAGTATAAACAGAAACTCTGAATACAATATTAAAAAAAAAAAAATAGTTTCGAACAATTTTGTCGTTTACAGGAAATTTAAAAAACTGCTTATGTTTAAAAATGATTTAAGGAATGTCAGATAAATCTAGTAAAATTATTCAAATAATATTACCTTAACGACTTAATTAATTGTCTTAAACAAGATTTTTTTTCATTTTCAACTCTTGTAAGAAAATAACCAATATTTTTAAAGGTGTTTATTTTGTCCCTTTCTAAAACAGGCCGTGATATAGTAAAGGTTAAAATAAACAACCCCAACAGTAATAAAAATATATTTTAATTTTAACAGAGTTAAACTTGCATTATACCCAATAGCTATATAACTATCTAGTTATATTACCACCTTAGAGAAAACTATTACTCACTTATAATTACTATCTTAGAAAAAATAAATTTCTTAAGGCGGGACTACACGAAAAATACAAAATCTAAACATATCTTACTAAGAAACATATTGTTTTAATATAAGTTACAGCTTTCATGAATAGTTAATTAAACAATTATTGGCGTTTAAGTCTGTTTTTTTGGTGAAAAGAAGCAATTTTAATGCTTAGTAACCTTCTGAAGAGTCAGTTTTTTATTTTACACACTGCCATTGTTTAATGGAAAAATTAAGTTTTAATTTTCTAATAATTATGTTAACTTGTCTCAATGGGACCCAGACTAGAAAGCATATATAATTTTTAAACTAATTCAATTTTCGACTTGTTTGTTGTTGAATCTCCTAAGGATACAACGATAAATTATAAATTTTTCAATACACAATGGAACCTTAAAAATTGTCTGCTTATATTTTCAAACTAATAAGGAAGCATTTAAATTTATAGACAGCTTTCTTTTAAATATAGTTTTACTCACTGTTATAATTACGGAGCTCTTGTTTTAATAAAACTCATTAAATATAAATGCAAGTAAATAGATGAACACGAATGCTTATAATAAAAAAATAACAACCTTTTCATTATTTTAAAATATAGATTTTTATACATACAACAAAAATTTTCAACTTATTAAAATACACAGTGTTTTTTTTATGCTAAGTCAATAGCAGTGAAATATGTTTTCATAAGTATATCCACCAGTGTCACTAAATATGTTTTTGCTCTAATTTATCAAGAAGCTGCTAAAGTTCTTGGCATATATATACAAAGGCGATCTTATAATTTAACTCAAGTCTGCATTTTTTTTGTTTAAAAATATTTTCCAATTCGTTACCCTTAAAATTATACCATTTCGTTTCTTAAATTCAAAATACGTTTTAAATTGCAATGGGTTTTGTAAAACCCTGTTTTAAATCACATTAGTTAGTGTAGTCAAAGATTAACGTGTTTTCTGAAGAATGGCCTTTTGGTGCTGTATGATTTTACACCAATGGTCATAATTTCATTTAAATTATCCAATTTGTAAAATTGTAATTACAGTAGAACCTCGATTAACCGTCCCTCTTTCATCCGGAACTCTCTGTTAACCGACCATCCTTTAGTCGACATCAAAAATCCTTCAAATGAGTAATAAATCATTTGCCCTTTTTAAAACCGGAATAATTTCCTTTACACTAAATTTGTATAAGTAATGGTGAGGCTTTTGACCGTTTTTCAAAAGGACTGACATGGTTAGAGCAGTAATCATATGCAGATCAAACTGAACTATTGCTTTTAAAAAGACTCCGGGATAGAACTGCGAAACAACGATTATCAAGATTACGACAACAAAAACTCATTTCCAATAATTATGTCATAAAAAAAAAAAAAAAAAAAAAAAAAAAACTCTGCATTCAATTAATGAAAATAATTTACTTTTTATTATTTTTTACAACTCTCTATTATCCAGCATTTTTGCTTATCCGACCTATCTTCGGTCCGAACTAAGTCGGTTAATCGAGGTTCTACTGTATGTGTAAAAGAAAAGAGGTATGTTTGCATGCAAAATCTAGTATACACTGTTGTAAACACATTTCTACTATCAATTTCACGTATGTTAACAAAGGGTAATGAGAGTATTGTATACGATAAAAAAAAATCTGATTTTCTTTTTGCATTTCTGCACGTTTTGGAACGTACTGTGTTCCAAAAAGTCACATAGAAATATTGCCTGTCTTTGTGTTTGTGACCAGCATTACTCCCGAATGAAATGACCTACGATGTTTACATTTTGCATACAAGTTAGTGGTGGCCATGGAACCTGACATTACAGTGTTCTTCAATATTGCACGTGTGTATAAGGTAGTTACCATTGACTAAGTTATGTTTTTCCGTAATTGATAAGAAACATCTTTAACGAGTTTGATCAAAATAGCTAAAGCATCTTACTGTATTCTAAACATTTCTAACAACAAAATTCCCCTTTGAAATGCAATAAAGGCGTAGAAAGTTGAAAAACAAATGCATTTAGCTCAGAGTTCTCTTCCTTTGATCATTGCCCTTCAGAGATTTTTCGCCTCTGTTTCACTTACAAGACAGAAAGTATATATCCAAGTTCATAACTTTTTTTTCTGGACAAATGTAAGATTTATCAAAAAAAATAAACTGGCCATTTTTAATGAGTTAAAATATGAAAACTGTAAATAACACAAATCCACGTCGAATATAAATGCAGTGACTAATATTATAGTATACCTGAAAGTTGTGTGATTTTCACACACCCTTAGTTTAATGCTTTTTTAATCTTAATTTTTGTTGAAAACTATGTATTTTTTCAAACTTTTCTTCTAAAAATTTATAATTAAATAAATATCGAAGTAAAATTTACATTTATGATTGGTAACAAGTGTCATTATAAGATCTTTTGTTTGCAATAAAAATCATATCCCAAAGTTAATTTATGTTCGTTCTAATAACGTCCTAATTAGTCATTTTAATTTCAATTAACTAATTAAATAATTAAAGCAAAACAAAATTTTTTATTTAGAAATATACAAATTCTTATTCTGAGATACTGTATAGAACTCTGAAAATCTAGCATAAAAAATAAAAAAAGGACATCTCAAATGTATAAATATACCTAGAACATAATACGACAACTCTACACCAATATACAGTTAAAAAAATATCATTATTAATAAAGTATTATTTCTTAAATCTATATAGCTTAAGGTTATACTCTCAATTAAGGTTACTCTCTTAAAGAAAAAAGAGCAGATATCTCAATTAATTTCAAAAATAAAAGAATGGATATTTAAGATTCGAGAAATTGTAAGAATATATATTTAAAATTCGAGAAATTGTAAGAATAGATATTTAAGATTCGAGAAATTGTAAGAATAGATTTTGAATCACATTTCTCTACATCAAGAGGGTCTTGCTTACTTGAAGATAAAATGTTGCTGTTCTTTTCTTGATACCGTATAGCGATTCTCTTCAAGTTATACTATTAAACTATACTTTTATATATAGCATTAGTTATATTATTAAAGTATACTATTATATATAGCACTAGTTATACTATTAGAGCAAAATAATATCCAAAGAAATTTCTAAGATCACGTCAAATAAAATGGATACTATAAAATACTTTCTATTTACAACACTTTAAAAACTTGCCATTTTCAAAACTTTTTTTTTTTTTTGTTTTGTTTGTTTATATTTTTAAATTACACAGTTTTCGTAAACAATGGACATTTTTTTGCTTTAAATATATAGTACACATTCTAATATAATTATTATTCAAGCTGTTCCAAAATGTATTGACCTATTTGGAAAACCTATTTTGGAAGTTTTGACTTATGTGGGAAGTGGATGATATTTTGTTACATTTTGTTACATTATAAATTTCGGTCACCTTGTATGTTATTGAATTATATATTTAAGAGCTACTGATTTTGAAGTCAATCCCTTGTTTGCTTTTTCTATAGTTGTATTTTTTCCCATTTTTAAAACGATAAGATATTAAGAAAGAAAACTGATAGTAATGCCTGTAGTGACGTACGTTTTGCTTCAAATAAAATTATTATTTTCTGTATTTCGTTTAAACTGTATGAACGCATTTAAATGAAATATTTTCCCACCTAAATCTATTTTACTAAATAAAAATTATTTTACTTTTCATTTGCATAGTTAAAAAGTAAAAAAAAAAAAAAAAAAAAAAAAAAACGCTTTAGAAAACATGGTTGTAAATTTCATTATATGTAATGGTTCTTCATTATCTATCTAAAAGATTTCATTTTCTAAAAAGGTGCTTAAAAACACTTTTTTGTCGAAGTGGTGATATCTGAATATAAATAAGTATGCATTTAACAATTAATAGAGGAAGGGTTTTGGAAATAATGTTTCGTAGGTTTAGTAAAAGTTAAACCGGGGTGTGCTACTAGTTTTAATTAGATATTTTTCATGTTTTTAAATAAATGCAATTTAAGAAAGTAGTGAAAATTGTCTTTGATTTTAGCTTCTACTTTAAATTAATGTAGAAATAAGCTAATACAAGGGATCTGTCAGTCTTTTTGTTTAAAGTGAATATTTCCAGACTAAAAAAATGCTTGACTAAAAAAATATTTCCATACTGAAATTCATCCAAAGATTACAAGTCCATTTAAGATACTTTGAGCCTTATCTAAAAGTATGATAGACTTGTCATTTATAAATTTATAGGTCTCGATAAAATTGATAAGGTTACAATATATATATATATATATGTATCAAGTTTCCTCGTCAACTTGGTGACATTTTTGTTTATAAAAGACTGTGAATTCGGAGGCTTTTTTTTTTAAATTAGGAGATAGTCTTAACAGATAACAAATCTTACATTCTTGGTAACTGATGTAACCATTTAGTTACAGTACAATCTAACACGTTTTATTCTGTATATCATACAATTTTCTGATTTCTTAAATAAATCTAATTGATTTTATAGTTTATATTGCTATACGCATTGATTTTACTCACTTTCACATAATGTCTTGAACTGAAATCCCTTGTACTATGCAATTCAATTCAGTTATTTTTATTTGAAATTTTCCTCTACTGCTACTTATTATGGTTACTTAATAGTTCACAAAAAAATTTAGTGGAATAAATTAGATGTTTTTCTTAACTATGCAATTTTAAACTAAATTCACTGTAAATTGTATTTTGCATAAACACGGCGATTACAATTACAGTTGAATTTTGAAAAAGCTGTAAAAAGCACCTTTCAGAATGACCTGAAATACATTTTTTCTATAGTTGATCTCTAATTATAAACGACCTTTATTTTAAATAATGAGTCCTTTTATCTATAGCACCATCCAAATTTAGTTTCCCTGACTGTTTAAGCAGATTTGAACATAAATTATATATTTAGAAAATTATTCATTGATCTTTCAGAAATGTAACAGAATTACAATATATCAGTATTTAGTTTTATTCCTTTAATCAGTAATAAATTGAATTTTGTTAGAAATATCAAAAGAACTGAAAAGCAATCTATATATTTTACTGGTTATCAAGATCAATACCATGAAAGGAACTGTAAAATCCTATATCCGAAAGTAAAAATTGTGCAAATATGCAAGGGGACTAAAAACTAAAATTAAAAAATTACGTCACTTTTTTAATCCTATATAACAGAATAATATATCTTCTCTGCATAATGTTTTACGTATTGTGAACAAAGTTTTTCTTCTAAACTCATGTATTTTAAATGAGAAAAAATATTAGTGAATTCATGACAGAAAAGATTTCAAGAGAAAGGATTTTTTTTTAATAACTTTTTTTTAAAACTTTAACGTATTCGTATTAGAACATTAACAGGAAGTTCATGAGTTTTAAATTTTGAACAAAATTAGAATGATGTTCATTAATAAGCTGTGTTTTAAAAAGTATGTAAACTAACTGAAATACAATTATTTCCACTAATATTATACAAACTATATTTTAGTTATTTTTTTAACCTTATATGCTTCTTATGTACCTTTTAAACAGAAGCATATCCATTTTTTCTCACGAAATTATTTTGCAACTTGTTTTTAGTATTTCTGTGTTTTATAGTGGGTATAAATTAAATTATTTGCAAATTTTCCATTTCACTGAACTGTAACTGTAGTTCAGGAATTTTATGTCGGAGAATGACTGGTGGGTATGGATACAAGGATATGTATAAAAAGTTACCTTTTAAATATTAATTTTTAAAGTTTTCCTTTTTATATTTTTATTATATCTTCATTCAAAACTGCATTTTTTCTAAGGAGCTGATGTATATGTTAGAAGCTATCTTTACACTTAAAATCTATCAAAATTTTACTTTTTTTTATTATTTTTAAATCAATTTACCATTTACCTTCATCCACTTTAGTTATTTGTTATCATCAAATTTTCTATTCCTCGTTTTTTTTTTTTTTTTTTTTTTTTTTTTTTATATAATTTTTAACTTGTTAACAATACTTCAAGGGGCATCTATTCAATTTCCTACAAAATATTATGTTAAAACAAAAGAAATATTTATAATATTTTAATTGTATAAATTTAAAATTGCATAGAAAAAAATGTATATTGCCTTAAAAAAAAAAGACTACTATTAAATTAATGATTTTTTAAGTAACTTCAGAAACATTTCACTATGTGCATTAAAATGTTAGTAAAGGGGAAGTTAAATAAAGTTTTCACGTTTTGAATGGGACAACTCTCTCAAGAAGAATTATCTATTTAAAAAATCGTAATCTAAACTTTTTTTAAAGGATTAAAGAAAATCAACTTAATAAGTTAGTTAAACTTATATACAATAAGAGAAATTGTTAAAAATATAGAAGGAACATGTGTATCTGCATGCTAAGTTTGTTTTGGGGTTACCTTTTTTTCTTTGGCATTATAACCGAAATATTACGGTATCGACTGTTACACACTATCCTTTTTACTTTTAATTTCCCGTATGTATACATAGGGTAATGAAAGTATAACATTCGGTCAAAAAAAAAAATTCGATATTTTTTGCATTTCTCCACGTTTTGGAACATCCTGATTTTAAATAAGTGATCTAGAAAAAATGTATGTCTGTCTGAGTGTATGTGTGTATATGGTCAGCATAACTCCCGAACAAATTGACCTACTATGTTCAAAATTAGTGTGTGGGTTGGTGGTAGCCATGGGACCTACTATTAAGGTTTGCGTCAAAATTGCGCATGCACGTAAGGTAGCTGCCATTAAAAAAATCATATTTTTCAGTAATTGCTAAGAAACGGTTCTTAAGGATTTTGTTCAAAATCGCTGTGGTAATGCTTCTTTATGTGTTCTAAACATCCCCACCACCAAAATTCTCGTAAAAATGCTTTAATGGCGTAAAATTTTGAAAAATGAATGCCTTTATCACAGGGTTCTCTTTCCTTGAGCATACCTCATCAACGTTCGTTTTTTCTCCTCTCCATCAGTTTCACTTATAAGAAAGGATAATATAAGAATTAATGATAAGTATATCGCCAAAATCATCAATTTGGAGGAGGTGTTTTTTTTTTTTTTTTTTTTTTTTTTTTTGAGGACTAATATAAGCATCATCGCAAAAAAATATATTGCCAAACTGGCCTTTTTTTCTAAACGAATGATGGAAATATGAAAACGATAAATGACACAAATCCACATCAGTAATTTAGAGTAATTGAAAGTTGTGCGATGTTCCACACCCCTAGTTTATAAAAACAGTTTTTAAAAAAAAATCTTTATATCTTTGAACCTTATTTACTCAAACATCAAAGTTAATATAAATCAGAAACGAGAGAACACGAGAGAAATTTTGTATTTTTTGCTGTAGGACAAAGCCACTTTATTTACATTTCTAAATATATACATACTTCTAACACTCCAACAGATAAAGATATTATAAAAAAAATATCTAAAAAATGACTCTACCAACTGCATATTTTGATTTATTACCTACCAACCACGTACTTTTTTTTTTTTATCGAAAAAGATAAAATATATACAATACAATTACCACTTCGCAGCTGAAAGTTTTTACATCCAACAATTTCCCGAAGTCGTATCAAACTTGCCGTATGAGAAAATCAGTACCCAATGATAAAAAGTGTTCTTTCATTCAGCGAAGTAGCAGAGATCATTTAGGAAGACCAAACCTGACAGGTTCCTTCCCAAATGCTATCTATCAAACACAAGTTGTCACCTTTGCCGATTAGGAAAATAGTTTGTTATAAATTACGCAGCATAAAAGTAAATCTTTAAAAGCTAGAGCAACTTCTTTATGATTTAAAGAGTCAGAGCTGAGAGGAATCAATTTAAAACGAAGAGGAAGAATTTATTGGGTACCATAGTGGGTGTAGTTGCAAAGTCAAGGAAACGTATGGAATGGAAATTTCTAAATGCATATTAACATGACTTTATAATTCGGGTATTGAACTACAACTACTTAGCCAATTAAAGCCTATTTTAACAAAGATATATTTATGCTGAATTTTATAGACTGCTTGAAAATAGTATATGAAGGAAACTGGTTGGTTTGTACGCTCAATGACCAATTTTTTGCGCAATACCTGCTAATCTGGCTGGACCTACAGCTTAGCATTGGTTCTAAATCACAACAAATAGCCATGGCTAGCCCAGGATTCAAACCCGGCACTTTCGGCATGCGAGGTCAGAACGCTAACCCAACAGTCATCAGGCAGGCGTAAACGAAGGAAGATAATATCAATAATTTTTTTTTAACCAAATGGAAACTTGGTATAATAAGGATTTGCGTTGGTTCCAAATTGCAACAAATAGCCATGGTTAGCCCAGGATTCAAACCCGGCACTTTCGGCATGCGAGGTCAGAACGCTAACCTAACAGTCATCAGGCAGGCGTGAACGAAGGAAGATAATATCAATACAAATTTTTTAACCAAATGGAAACTTGGCATAATAATGGTTTGCGTTGGCTTCAAATCACAACAAATATCCATGGCTAGCCCAGGATTCAAACCCGGCACTTTCGGCATGCGAGGTCAGAACACTAACCCAACAGTCATCGGGCAGGCGTGAACGAAGGAAGATAATATCATTACAAATTTTTTAACCAAATGGAAACTTGGCATAATAAGGATTTGCGTTGGTTCCAAATCGCAACCAATTTGCATGGCTATAGCTTAGGATTCAAACCCGGCACTTACCCAGTTTATACATATTAATTTAAGCTACATACATTGTATATTTTAATGTACGCTAAATGTTCATCATGGGACTCTTTTAACGTAATTGAGGTTTCTAAATTGTAAGAAAAGGCAACAATCTAAATTGTTCAAATAATACATTCACAATAATTAAGATATTTAAATAGGTCATATAGTAAACACCTAAATAATTCCACTGCAAAACTTGATTGAATTTTGTTAAAAGTGTGAATGTTTGATTAAGCGAAAATAGATCACGATACAAGTCATAAAACTATAGGGTGACCAGCATTAAATGGACTCTAGATTACTTTTAAATCGTTAGTTTTGAATTAATCATTAGAATTATGTTTATCAATCTGAAAAGCGGGCATCTTTTTTCTCCTTGTAAGACAAAAACGATCACTGTTGTCGAAGAGAAGTTTCGTAGTTTTGAAGTAACCGACTTTACAAAAGTTATTTGCAGATTATGGTTTCAGTTCCTTCAAGTGCAGAAATTGTTTCCTTTATCACATTACAAAGGGAATCTGGACATTGCCTGTTAGAAACTTGTAAAAATGAAAATGAAAAATTGGTTTTAAATTACAAAAACGTTTTGTACCCTACGTAAATGCTCAAACAATAATCTTAGTAATACCATATACTTTTTATTTAAAAAAAAAAAATGCGATAATTGTTATCCATTATGATGTTATGAGAGAGGGTTTAAAGTCCCATCCATAAATCCCAAAAAGTTTATTGTAGAGGAACAAAGCAATTTTTTTGATAATTTAATGAATTCAGTGATATTTTGGTAATATTTAATAAATCATGAATATGTATATTACTGAATTTGGTAACAAAAGTATAAGTTAGTTCTTAGTTTTGTCAACAAATTGTGGCATTTGTTAAATGAACCACTAGTTTTAAACTTACTAGTTAACTACTAGTTAAAAACTTACCACTAGTTACCGAATATTATGGCATTAAATGTTTTTTTTTTTTTTTTTTTTTTTTAAATATTCCTTCAGTGAGAGACCATAAATGACGGAATAAAGGGGCTACTAATTTTTATTATTTCAAAAATAGGATTTAATTTTGTAGAGCACGTATTGGAGATGATTTTCTAAAAGTATTTACGTTCCTCTTCCAAAACACCCACACTTTAATTAACTGGAACACAGTTGAAATTGTATTTATGTCTTCAATGATAATAAAGGAGATTCTGGTAATTTAAAATGTTTGGATTATGTTGTCATAAATAAACTGTTTAAGTAACCCTATCTTCAAAGAGACTGCCATAGAAATACTGCAATCAAAAGTATTACGATTATTCACGAAATTGCAACTCAATAATTATCTGCGATTTGCAACTGAAACCAAAAATAATTTTGATATTGCATTGGGAATTTCTTAGGCATAAGTTTCCTAGGGACTTAAATTTGAATTCCAAAATTTTGAATTTTTAGTTCCGGTGACTGTAACTGCGGTTACAGATCGACCAAAGTCTGAGCCAAAATGCCGCAGCTGTAGAGAGATCCTTTGACGTCACCATCGATTCCTGGGATCTTATGACGTCGCTAGCCCCGCCCCCTTTTTTACCGGCATGCACTTCGGTCTCAGGGTCATGATGACAATTGAAAATGGCTCCAAATTTTGATTGTGTGGAATGGAGTGGATGATGCTTTGAGATTGCAATTAAAGCCGTATATGTAATATTGCTGGAAAAATTATTGCTACGGAAGGAACTAACTTGCTTTGTTGTCCTTGGGAAGTAAAAAAAATGCAACTGTTGCTGGTGGAGGTTGCTTTTGTGAATTTTTTAAATGTATTTTCGAGTGTCAATTGTTGTAAAATTGGGAAGGAACTAGAATTTGTTGCTGGTCAAAAATTTGTATGAAAAGTCATGGGTATCAATACACAAAAAAAACCACTTTTTCAAAGGATTTTTTTTTTAATCAAAATTGGAATCAAATGAAAATTTTATTTATTTCGTTTGGTGAATATATTGCAAGTGAAAAGTATTAACTCTCTTAAAAGCAGATGCACGGCTCATCATAAAAACTGCAATAACAACTTACAAGGAGGAACTTTTATCTACAATTTAATAAATTAAAAAACGAAAAAATAGGTGCTAAATACGATCATAAATATTTACTTTATAGATGTTACGGATAATCAGCTCACAAAATTGAATATGGTTAAGTAAAATGTAGTTTTCACTTTCGGGTAAATATTGTTTTAATAAAAAAAAATTAATGATAATATTCTAAAAAGAGTTTCCATTATAAAACTTCTTTCAAAGTCTCTTAAGTGTTTACTATTATGCAAGAATATTATACTTAGAATTAGTTCTTGTGCAAAGCTAAATTTAATTTTGGATTGAATTTTTCTACTTCGAGAGGTTCTTTATCCAAGTTTTGTTCGATAACAATTTGCACTTTTGATGGTGATAAAATCTGACACAAAACACATATATTGTCAATTAACATAAAATTAAAAATATATAACTGTTTCAATTATCACATTAGTCTACAACTGCCTCGTTGTTTCAGGCGAACGATGATAAGATAATATAATTTTATTATAGACATCGCACTAGCAAAATGAGTCAATAGGAATGTAAACCAAATTATATTCCTTGGAACCACAACAAGTTGAACCATTCTTCATTTTGTATAGTACAATATCTCTATCTAGACCAGTGCCCCCAAACTCCTAAATATTGCTACCCACTTTTTAGAAATTGAAGCTATTATGTCACACTCCATCCTCTGTGTTTTGAATTTTTCAAAGACGAAATGCTTACAGATTTTATGTGTTAAAAAGGTATTTTTGGGAAGAAACTGACTCTTATTATTATTTTATAATAAAAACAAAACAAAAATGCTAATAAGGCTTCTATAAAGTAGGACACTTGTTTTCAATTGCTATTGTAATCCAGGTCAATTTGAATTACCTTCAGATGCAATCAGTTCAACTATTGCATCTTTTTTTCAATAATTGGTTTTAATCCCTACCATTTCCAAAAGCCAACATCAAAAATATATGGAGATGTATAAGAGAGTAATATCTTCAAAGCTTCAGTTTGGTCAATTTGAATTACCTTCAGATGCAATCAATTCAACAATTGCATCTTTTTTTCAATAATTGGTTTTAATCCCTATCATTTCCAAAAGCCAACATCAAAAATATATGGAGATGTATAAGAGAGTAATATCTTCAAAGCTTCAGTTTGGTCAATTTGAATTACCTTCAGATGCAATCAATTCAACAATTGCATCTTTTTTTCAATAATTGGTTTTAATCCCTACTATTTCCAAAAGCCAACATCAAAAATATATGGAGATGTATAAGAGAGTAATATCTTCAAAGCTTCAGTTTGGTCAATTTGAATTACCTTCAGATGCAATCAATTCAACAATTGCATCTTTTTTTCAATAATTGGTTTTAATCCCTACTATTTCCAAAAGCCAACATCAAAAATATATGGAGATGTATAAGAGAGTAATATCTTCAAAGCTTCAGTTTGGTCAATTTGAATTACCTTCAGATGCAATCAATTCAACAATTGCATCTTTTTTTCAATAATTGGTTTTAATCCCTACCATTTCCAAAAGCCAACATCAAAAATATATGGAGATGTATAAGAGAGTAATATCTTCAAAGCTTCAGTTTGGTCAATTTGAATTACCTTCAGATGCAATCAATTCAACAATTGCATCTTTTTTTCAATAATTGGTTTTAATCCCTATCATTTCCAAAAGCCAACATCAAAAATATATGGAGATGTATAAGAGAGTAATATCTTCAAAGCTTCAGTTTGGTCAATTTGAATTACCTTCAGATGCAATCAATTCAACAATTGCATCTTTTTTTCAATAATTGGTTTTAATCCCTACTATTTCCAAAAGCCAACATCAAAAATATATGGAGATGTATAAGAGAGTAATATCTTCAAAGCTTCAGTTTGGTCAATTTGAATTACCTTCAGATGCAATCAATTCAACAATTGCATCTTTTTTTCAATAATTGGTTTTAATCCCTACTATTTCCAAAAGCCAACATCAAAAATATATGGAGATGTATAAGAGAGTAATATCTTCAAAGCTTCAGTAGAAAGAATTGTAAAAATTTGGCGAACAGATAGTGACTAGTATCTCAATTCACTACGATTAAAATTCAGTTTTAGTATTTTTGGATCAGTCGATGAGTTCTTTTAAAATGTGGTGAACAAATAACGATAAATGTTTAATTTACTTCAATTAAAATTCAGTTTTGGTATTTTCGGATTAGTCGGTAAGTTCTTCAAAAATTTCGGGGACAGATAACAACAAGTGTCTCAATTTACCGCAATTAAAATTCAGTTTTAGTAT
>OZ021729.1:8115000-8357500 GCA_963978545.1 Linyphia triangularis | reverse complement strand
ACGGTACTTTAAAGTTCGACCAGAAAAGTGCTTTTGTAGCAACTTCAAATGAAGTTCATATCTTGAATGAAAATTGAGAAACTGAAAAATGAATATCGGTAAGATCGTCGCCTTAACAACATTTGTGTTTATAACAAAGCTCAAAACTGTCAAGTTTTTTATCATAAGATATGTCATCAACTTTAAAAGAGAGAAATATCAGTCATTATGTATAATCAAATTTTAAATACTTGATATTTGAACTTGCAATACAAAAGTGTATGAAGTAATCTTTGAGTGATAGTGACTTTCTTTTCTTAATTATTCATTATCAAATGCGATCAAATAAAAATGGCACGCAGAACAGTTTTCAAATTACAATTTTATCATTTAAATTTATCAGTTTTTACGTTTTGTATAATTTTATATCTCCCATATTTGATAAACAAATATATTCCAAAACGCAAAAAAAATATACTTTACTAAAGTTTTTCTTCTGTATTTTCCGTGTACCACATCGGCTATTTACGCTTGGTGCTTTTCGAACGCCCACGCTGATTTAAGAGTCGTCCAGAGGGCAATTCACCAGGATTTACTTCAAAGCTATCCCAGATTGATCTCGAGGAAATGTTTCCCTCAGGATAAATAATCAGGAAGCGGAGAACTTAAAAATTATTCTCCAGTAATCGAAAGCAATATTTCTGAACCATAACAACTGCTGGTTTGAAGGCGTGTGAGAAGCAGTGATAATCTGCGCCGTGAAACAGATTTCATATGTGTTATCGCACAAAAGCGCAATTCAGACAAAACCGGATTAATTAAGAGTCTGGTGATCTTGTATATTATTTCTGGAACGTGCTGTTTTGAGACGATCCCTTTTTCTCCCACTTCAATAGTTGTACGTTACCATTACCCAAATTTTGTATGTCCTTCATTTTCATATCTGGAAGCTTTTGGTGCTTTGCTCTTCAAAGTGATCCGCATATTGTCTGAAGTTTGGTTAAAACACATTAAAGATTTTATTAAAAAGTTAACACTCATCTTGCTGTATTTCGTTGGAACAAAAAATTTTCGATGTATCACACGCCACCATTTTTTTTTAACACTGTCATCGGAAGGGAATTTGAACATAGAAATCTTAGCAATAGTTCTGGAATTATCGTTGATGGGTCCAAACTGTTAGTCCATTGTTTCTGATTTGTCACAATCTAAACTTTTGTTTTACTATGTTAAGTTAAAGGGACACGGTACCCAAAAAATGACGAAAGTGTCAAATTTTCTATTTTTATCCCATAATGTGGAAAATATCTTTCTGAATAGCTCTGCTAAAATTTCAGAATCAAAATTGATAAATGATATACCTATTTAAAGGCAAAGACCTACTTCTTCTGACGAATAGTTTATTTGCAATGGACAATTCCCACGTTTCTTTCTTTTTTTTTTCTCTGATTGTTTTATTCAATTCTAAATGTTTCGAAAAGGCCATACACACAAAAATTTCTGCTCACTGCATTTTTCTTATTTTTTTTATTTTGCAACCCAAGTTTGCTTGCTAGTTTTGGCGGGAAAAACGATTCATTCGGCTCGAATTGAATGTGACGTCACTTGATCTGTCACAACTTGGCTTAAAACGCAGTAGCGAAACCAGTTTTGTAAGTTTCTCGCAAATAGCCCCTACCTGTACGGGATATGGCAGCTTTCTACCAAACCATCTCCAAACCAGCTATTTGGCAGAAACCTCACGATAACCATAGAAACTTTAAGGATGTCGTGATATCACAGCTATACCTGATCGTTTTGATCCGATTGCAATAGGAGGGGTTTCGGTGCAATTTTTTTTTTTTTTTAAATATTTAAATAAATAATTTTTTTAAAGAGCTTATGTTTGAATATTTGGAATTTTTTAAAATGCGGAAATCGTCCATTGCACTTTGAGTTATTTGTATGAAATCCGGAGTTAAAAAATCAGAAATGGTTAAAGAAATTTGAGAAGTTATGATAGAGTTGATATGGAGTAGATGTTGTTACAATACATGATGTAGATACAGTAGATGTTTTTTGTTTGAAAAATAAAATTTAATATTTTTATTTTGCTACTTCATAAAAAGGAATTCCACGTAAAGTGCATTTTAGGACTCCATATTGGGAGTAATACTACTTGGCCTATCATGTTCCTTTTTTTCTCCTGTCGTGCTTTAAAGTGAAATAAATAAGTGTATCATTGTTTTAAAGATATAGTTCTCCATTTTAAACAATTCTTTCCATTATTTTTTGTTGCTTGTTAAATTTTAATGTTAATAATGTTTCAGGCGGCTAGTTAAATACATTAAATTCACTTCCTAAATGCAGATCACTTATACAAGCATTTTTAAATACGTTTGTTATTCCGCTAGTCTAAACAATACAATGCTCAAGTTTCGAAGCAGGTAAAAATGGATAGCTGACAGTAAAAGATATGGAAGATAGTTTACTTAAATCTACCGTCTAGAACGCTATCTAATCTGATGGGTACGTCATTTACAGACTTTAAACCAGTCCAATAAACTATTTATAAAAAAAATAAACTATTTATAAAAAAAATAAACTATTTATAAAAAAAAATAAACTATTTATAAAAAAATAAACTATTTATAAAAAAAATAAACTATTTATAAAAAAAATAAACTATTTATAAAAAAAAAAATATTTATAAAAAAAATAAAATATTTATAAAAAAAATAAACTACAAAGTATTATTTTAGTATCTTAAAGAAATAAACATTATGAAAGTAATACTGATGAATCAGAATTGTAAAATCTCTAACTTGTTGATGAAAAAGTTAAAACTTTTTGAATTCTGATTCATTTCATCAGTATTACTTTCATGATGCTTATTCCTTTGAAGTACTAAAATAAATTCATAACATTTTGAAGGTTTTTATTAATTTTTTTTTTATTAGAATATCTAGATAACAAAGACACATCCTTAACTCTACTGAGTTTTCAAAATAAAGAAAACTTTGAAAGCATTAAATATATGCATCGAATTTAATCCAAGAGGAAAGTGACATTAATTTATGTATGATATTAACTTAAATCTTTATCCCAGTTATTCACGTTTGGAACAGCAAAAGAGAATGTTATCTTTGAGAGGGATCTGCGTGAGTGATGGGAACTTCTGCCGGAGGTACTTTACAGGATTTTCTTGAGCATACTTATTCGCCATTTAATGCAAATACTTATCTGAAGTACAGAAGAAAAGACAATAGCGAACTGTTAAAATAGAATATGTATACATACATGCGTGGAAGTATATATGTCTATGTATATGCACTCATGTTTAATGTTTCACAACAAAATGATAAAGCACTTTCTGAAGAAGTTGATGAACGAAAAAAAAAAAAAATACAGTTGCAAATGATCACACAAGAATTTTCCCACAAGCATGAGGAACTAGAATAGGCTTTAACTGGCTTTTGATCCCGATTTCGGTATTTAAAGACCAATCTTATAATAAAAAATATATACAGTAGAACTTCGATTAACTGTCCCTCCTTTATCCGGAACTCTCTGTTAACCGGCAATCATTTACTCGACATCAAAAATCTCCCAAATGAGTAATAAATCATTTGTTTCTTTTTAAACCGTAATCTTTTCCCTTGCTCTAAAGTTACATAAGTAATGATGAGGCTTTTGACTGTTTTTCTACAGAACTGACATGGTTAGAGCGACTATCGGATGCAGATCAAACTGAACTATTGCCTTCAAAAAGACTCCGGGATAGAGCAGCGAAACAAATATTATCAAGATTATTACAACAAAAACTCATTTCCAACAATTATGTCATAAAAAAAACATTAAAAGTCCTGTATTCAATAAACGAAAATCATTTATTTTTTATTGTTTTTTACAACTCTCTTTTATTCGGAATTTTCGCTTAACTGACCTACCTTTCGTCCGAATTAGGTCGGTTAATCGAGATTCTACTGTATGCATGATTTCTCAACTGTCCAACAAAAAATAATATTACTTTAAAATATGTTTGTTACCTTGACTGTTTGAACAAAAATATAAATAAAGAAATCTCGAAAACAATCCAAGGATTGGAATTAAAAGTTTAATAATATAACCCATAAGTAATTTTTTTTAATATAAATCCTTCATATGCATTACCAATTTTTATATTCCTTAACCAAACGCCGTTTCTGTTGCCTACGTGTGCTTGGTGTTTTGCATCTAATTTTAAATATTAAAAACATCTCTATCAACAAAATATGTGGTAAACTACTTTTCAAAATTTATTTATTAAAAATTTGTGTGAATTTATACCCTCACATCCAAATACCTTTTATTTATTCTGATTAAAACAATTTTATTATTTATTGCAACAGGAAAGAGTTTTTTCGATAACCGGTGGTTAAATGCTATTTCAGCGCGATTGTATGACTGAATTTTGGTTTATTAGTATTCCGTAAAAACGACCTTTTAGTGACAGTGACAGTCACCAAAATCTAATAAAAGGCATTGTCATCGACATCGAATCTATCTGCCAAGTTCCAGCCCAATTGGATGATGGCAAGGGCGTTAATTAGACCTTCACAGATTTGCCAGTCATTGATATATCCAGCCACACACAAAATCTAAGTTAATATAAAGGATTTAAAAATATAGATAAAAAACACACATATTCCAAATCTGCACAGTCAATTATACTTTATCCGATTGCTCGGTATGAATTATTTAGTTGATATTAGCCTAATTAACATGTTTGCTTTATAAAGATACACAGAACTATTAAGAAATAACTATATTATTAGATATCATCAGTGATGTTAAATACAAAATATTTTGTCGAACATAATAATTAGTTATCAAACTTCTCATAATGAAGTTTTTTTTATATAATTATACTGCCAAATCTATGTCTATAAGCAAGGCCCTCGTAATATTTTATGGATTAATACGAATAACGATATTTTGTCAGGAAAATGTTATTAAAAAACTTCCTAAGCTTCCGAATAAGATTTGTAGTGAAATATCTCCCACCATTTCCTAAATTTTGTACAAAATTGGGAATTAACGTAAAAGTAATTGAGGAAATAAACTCAATTGCACGGGTGGTTTTCTTAATTGCAGTTTTCCGCTTTAAGATGAAAACAGTAACCCTTCAGCTGATTCGCAGTCTTTTAAAGCTCTTGTCCCGTTCGTCTTTATGATCTAATTTTAAATGAACTACACAGTGCTTGATGTGTATGACTCAAGCGCTGTATATTCTCAGTTAAGCTAAAACGAAATTTATTTTCCCTTCTTGTATAATAGTTACTTTTTCCATCAAGTTTTACTACGAAAGGAAGTTTTCGGTTCAGCTTTGCTTGAATAAATGTTTCAAATTTTTACTATTCAAGAGTTTCTGTTCCAAAGAGAAAATATGTAATGAAATAGTTTAAGAAATAGATTTGTTTAAAATATATAGCGTTTCTAAAAACTAATTTTTCGTATCTTGGGTTTCTTTTCTCAAAAGTTGTATAGTTACATTTGGGTACCGTTTAAATATTAAATATGGCTAATATATTTATCAAGATATGAGTTTAATATAGTCTTTTGTATACTTAATTTGTAATTTAATTTCATTTGCAAAATGTTCAAAATCGAGATTTAACTTAATTGACACCAAAGTTCTTTTGCCTTTGAAGAATTCCCAAGTAATTAGACTATAGTATGTTTAATAAATGTAAAATTTAAAAAGAAAAATGGCAGCATAGTGTTATTAAGTGAAATTAAAAATATTATTTTAAAATAAAGTATCCGTAATTTCATCAAGTGCCAAGAAAAGTAATCATAACTTAAAATGTTTAACAATGAACGCAAAATTTAAAAAGAAAAACGGCAGCATAGTATTATAAAGTAAAAATAAAAATATTATTTTAAAACAAAGCATCCGTAATTTCATCAAGTGCCAAAAAAAAGTAATCATAACCTAAAATGTTTAACAATGAACGTAAAAGAATAATGATCAATTCAAAATTTCAGCGTAAGAGCATTTATTTTTCATCGTATATCACTAAAATTACTAAATTGCGAATAACCATACTAATGTTTAAATTATGTGCAGTACATGATGCAAATAAAAAAAGTGTATAGTATGCATTTTATGTTTATCATAGAGAGTTTATTTTTCCAACCAGGTTTGTTTGTATTCAACTAGAATCTCTTCATTTTGTATTGCCAATACGATTTTACTAATTCTAGATCATCTAACGTCATTACATCACTTGTAAATAGTTGTCCCATATATTATGAAATGATGAAATTCGTTTATTAATTAAAATTGATCTTCTTTTGCATTTATTAACCAAGTAAAATCAAACATTTGTAAGAAATCAATCAATAAGAATTTCATTGAAAGATATATTTTATCAATTTATAACAATGACTGGCGTATTTTCAACTCATCCATCATTTCTTGTGCTTTTTCCCTTTTTATAAGCAGCGTTTAAAAAAAATATTTCGAGTAACTAGATAAGTTTTTTTTATACAATATTGTCTCATTACAAATAAGTTTTTATTATTATTTTCATGCTCCCACATGATATGTTGACTTTCTATAAAAGTATTGACTAAAAACAGTCTGCACTTCTATTTGAAAAAAAAAATCATATTTGATTTTACGGTCAAAAGTATCACCTTTCTTTAACATTGGGATTTGTCTGAACCAACAGGATTAAGTTGTGATCTATTTGTGTATTATTAGAAACCTTTCCCGTTTGCTGTTAACATTATTTTTGTCCTACATTCATGTTTTGCAGAAAGACTTATAGACTGAGAGGCGACTGCAAATTTTGGACCCCATCGAACATCATTCTGAATTTTTTATAGAAATTGTAGAAAAGTGAGTAGATTACGAATCCACTGGTCTGCCGTGGCAAAAATGGCCGAAACTAGTCAAAAATCGACTTTTAATAAGTTGAACTAAATCCAATTGCCAAATGCGCCATAACTTGTCAAATAATGAGCATTTTTTTTATTTGGTAACCCCCACTCTTTAATTTTTAATTAATAAGGTTGCAGATGATTCGGATGTGTGGCGATGGGTTACTAGCATCTTTCACAAATGAGCCAAATTGGCAATAAACATTACGTCACTGATGACGTAACTGATGTCGCCAATTTGTCTTACTTTTAAAATATACAAGTTTTCAGAGTCAGAGATCAGAAATCGTTTGCGCTTTTTCTCATTGAAAATCAAAATGTATTGGGTCACCAGACGAAAAAGTTCGTTCTCTTTTTGACAAGTTTTGACATATTTGGCAATCGGATTTTAGTTCAACTCATTCCAAGTAAATTTTTTATCAGTTTCGACCATTTTTGCCACGGCAGACCAGTGGATTCGTAATCTACTCACTTTTCTCCAATTTCTATAAAAAATTCAGAATGATGTTCGATGAGGTTCAAAAATTGCAGTCGCCTCTCGAACTATAAGAGAAGCATATTGGGGTGGAGACCTTTAAAATATGGATATAGTATTTCTCAATAATATTTTTAAATGATTGATCATATGTTCTTAAAAAGTACGATATAGATTTAGTATGTATGTGATTAGTCGAGTAATCATAGACATATGAACTGAACTTTTCAATAATTTCAAATTTAATAATGATAAATAACTGAGTTCAAAGTACCTTTTAATAAATTAAAAATTTAAAAAAATTTTAGCAGAAAATTACTTTGAAAGTTTCCTGTTTGTACTTCGCATTTTAAATTTTCTTTTGATTCTATATTGTAGTAATCGACAATATGTCAACGATACTCAATATATTACTTTACAAATTTATACAGTTAATACTTCTCTTAAGGAAAATAATTGCAAACCACTCACCTTAGGTATCAAATTTCTTCTTTATACTTGTCTCATATAATTGACTCTTAACTGCATGAATTTTTATTTTTACTAAATAAAATTTGAAATGGTTGTATCTAATGAGAAAAATACATTAAAAAAAAAAACGCACAGGAATTTTGTGTATTGATGTATTTTTTACATTACAAAAAAAAAAAAGCTTCATTTTTCTTGCATAAATGTATCAGTATATGCAAAAATATCAATATTCTTTACTCTTACCTTGTTTCGAAAAACAATTTTTCATGTGTGCGTTCGTTACTTTTTATATAAATTATAGTAATTCTTAATACTCGCCGAAAGAAATTGTGTTCAGCCAACAGTACCCTCAACAAAAAAAAAATTCTCAGATAAGGAAATAAATTTTCAAAGATTCTAGTTGGATTTGGAAATGATAATATAGTTTTGATAAAATTAAAATAAAAAGATATGAGGTTATAAACATACGATACAGATCTACAACGCTATGAATTTAAGGAATGTTGACAATTGGCAACAATATGCATTTAAGGGTTAAAGTAAGCTTCTCTTTTATTGTGTAAAACTTTTTACCATCATATTTTGTTTGATTCTAAACAAATCATGAAACAGAACAGCGCTTACATTAGTGCCAAAAAATATGTATGCTTAATCCTTTCAATCCCAGGAAGTTTTCTTGCAAGTTTAAAAATTATGAACACTAAATATTTTAAAACCAGTTATTGTTCAGCAAATAAGTAATACATTTTTAATTAGTAACCTTAAAAAAAGAAGTGAAATCCCAACAAAAGCATCTCTGCAAAAAGGCGCCAAGTTCTTCATGCAATGATTATGACCCTGAAAAGTATTGAGATCTAAAGTAGAGCCAAGTTTAAAGTTGTTGTAAATTACGGGCAATGAAAATTAGTAAAAATTTCTATTCAAAGTCAAAATTCCACTGTATAGGCCTAAATATCTAGCTACAAAAGTATTTGTGTGACTTGGTCAATACGCGTCAGTGAACCAGAATACGTAATGGCCAAGTGTCACAAATATTTTTGTAGCTACACTGTTAAAAAAAATTGTCCACCTTGCACCAAAAATTGGTTCCCATTTAGCTGCCACCAACATTTGGTGCTTAGTTTCGCGATTTAATGGTGCTTACTGTCCGAGGTTGCACCATTAAATCGTGAAACTAAGCACCAAATGTTGGTGGCAGCTAAATGGGAACCAATTTTTGGTGCAAGGTGGAACAAAATTTTTAACAGTGTAGATATTTAGGCCCATGCAGGAGAATTTTTATTTTGAGAAGAAAATTTTATTAATTTTCATTGCCCGTAATTTACAACAACTTTAAAGTTGTATCTACTTTAGATCTCAATACTTTTCACGGGCATAATCATTGCGTGAAAGACTTGGCGCCTTTTTTACGGAGCTGTTTTTGTTGGGATGACAAACACATTTTGTTTGTCATTGAATGTTTTACAAAACATTCAATGATAGACTCAAATATAGAAAACATATATTATATCAAAAAACTTATTTAAGTTTCAATACATTTAAATATTCTGATTACTACTCTTTATAATAATGAACAGGGATTTCCTAAGTATACGTACTTTGAAAATATGATAATTCAAACATGTACTTGTCATTTTATGTTGCTTTACGATTACAGAGCATTTTTGGATTCAAGACTAAGACACAAAAAGGTCATTTAACATGCTAAAAGTCTCGGTATTGTATCTATACTTCGAGGCTCTACTATCTCTGCTTTAAATTGAGTAGACGCAGCTGCGATTGTGATTGTCTAGCCTCGTTTCCTTTTTAGGGTTTTTCCTATACGTGACACAAACACTGGTTGTATTTTAATAAAAGTCCTCCCCGAGTTCCCTCGATTACCTTTTGCCTATATAACACTTCACGTATTTGCACAAAATGTGTCATATTATTATTAGATAAACTTTTTTAACAGATATGTAATTTTTCAAGTGTATTCTCTCTTTTAAAATTATTTGTGTAGCTCCTCACTTTTTTCACTAAGAAAAGATTCAATACAGATTAAATAGAGTTTTATTTTTATAAGTAACTATACAATAAAACTCATATGAGTTTAGATATCGGATCAAATATTAAATTTCTTTCATCCTAACCTATTTTTCAAACCTGACTAATAAGTACCTAAATTTGTTTCATGGTTTTAATGTTTTACAAATAAAATTGACTATGCGCCACTATAAAAAACACCAAACTGTAACTCTTGATTAATTTACCTGTACACTAAAACGATAATGGATTTGGAGGAAAACATTTAAATCTGTACGTTCAAATTATCTTCTAACAAAAGCAAAACT
Organism: Linyphia triangularis; assembly: GCA_963978545.1. NCBI lineage: Eukaryota > Metazoa > Arthropoda > Arachnida > Araneae > Linyphiidae > Linyphia > Linyphia triangularis. Next base: position 8,347,333 of record OZ021729.1, on the reverse strand, counting down.
GTAACTGCCATAATTTTTTTTTATCTATATAAAAGAATATTTATTATTAAAATGTTTAAGAAAGAATCCGCTCAGAATTGAACCCATTTGATTGAATGATGTCATTTCAACTAACGGCTTTCAATTGTTCCGGGAAAATGTTCTTTCTTTACACAGTTAATTTTGGTGAAACATAAAAGCCATTTTCTAAACGAGAAATAGCAAATTGAGTTTAGTGCTCTCTTGACAAAAATTCATTTCTCTGTTTACATCATTTGATAATTTCCTACATCTACTGCTATTATTTGATTAAAGAAAGTATATGTATTCGCTTTTGACGATAACGATTTTTTATGAGTTGTTTGCATGTAGATAATGTACAAGATTAAAAAAGCACTTTTTAATAACACAGTTTTTGTGCTGTAACATGATATTTGGAAATCGTTTTTAAAATAAATTCATGCGAAAACTGCTTTTTTTTTTTTTTTTTACAAATCACTTTTTAAAAGTGATGCAATAACATAGAGATTTTATTCTTAAAATAACGTCTTTATAAGATTTACCCTCTGAGAGTCCAGGGAATGGGCGAAATTGTACAATTGTTTTCAATGAAATAATTTTTAAATTATATTTATGATTGAAATTCATAAATATTTTTTAATTATTTTTTATTTATTTTGTTTAAATGGTTTTTAAACTAACATCCTAATACAAATACTAAAAAAATATTTCATTTTAGATTTTATTTATAAATTTTAAAATGTTGGGTATTGTTGGGGATCAAAGGACGTATATATATGTCTATGACCCTCAGAGAGTTAAATATGAATTTAATTACTATACTTTTGCTAATTAGGATATAAAATCCCATTTCTACCTGAAATATTGTGCTGACTTCAGCAAGTTTATTTATTCATTACATTTTTATTCAGCATAAAATTCAAATTCTGATTTAAAATGTATTTTCAGGCTTTTGTAAAGTTTGAAAGAAATTATGTAAAATCAAAGGTATAACATTAATAGAGTTCTCCTGCAATTAGTAGAATTTTTCATATTTTTTAGAAAAAAAATATAACATTAACATCATTCACTTATTCATACTTTAAAGGCTATTTCCTTAAAATCAAGTTTTTCATACAATTGTACATTCTTCTCAGAATTTAAACAATAATTTGTTAAGAAACTTTTTTCACATTATACCTTTGCCTAAAAAACACATAAGCTTTTACAGAAAAATTTCATTTAATTATTTAGATTAATTTTTAAAAAATATATTCTTATCAATTAATTACATTACTATTATTATTTTTATTATTATTATTATTTAATTTTTTAAATCTCATACATTTTTTTTTATCTTATAAATAAAAATTTCGAAACTTTATAAATTATAAATCTCTCTCTCTCTCTGTATATATATATATATATATATATATATATATATTCAAAAACGCACGTTAATCGATCTAAAAGAGCTCTATTATTTGTTAGATAACATGCAATTTTCTAAACTAAATCTATAATTGATATTTGAGAAAGAAGGAAAATAAAAATGCTTTTTTTTATATGAATTAGACAGAGCTCTCTGTGTTAAAGACATTTGTTTTTCAACTTTTTACCCCTTTACAGCATTTTTACGGGAATTTCGGAGGTGGGGATGTTTAAAACACTTTAAGAGGCATTACCACAACTATTTTGGACAAAATCGTTAGGGCCTTTTTTTAGCACTTACTGGAAAACATGATTTTTTCAATGGCAGCTACCTTATGCGCATGCGCAATTTTGAGGAAAAGCTTAATGGCAGGTCAACCATCACCGAACACCAACCCGCAAAGCAAATTCGAGCATCGTAGTTCAATTTTTTCGGGGCTCACAGACATAAATTTTTTTACATCACTTTTAGAAAATCAGGATGTTCCAAAACTTAGAGAAATGCAAATAAAAAATTAAAAAAATGCAAATATTGCTAAAAGCGAAAAATGTGAAAAACCAAGTGCCTTTAACACAGGGTTCTCTGACTTTGAGCATCGCCCATCAACGACAAGAAAGAGAAGTGTAATGTCCATCGAATAACATCGCCATTTTAGCTATTTTAACGGTTTTTTTTTATTGCCCATGTAAAAATTATTGCCAAATATATCTTCAAACGAGTCATTTTTTGTTTAGATGAGTGAATATAAGAAAACGGTTAACAACACCCACATAAAATTTTAATACAATGACCAATATTATAGTGTGACTGAAAGTTGTGCTATGTTCCACACCCCTAGTTTGATATTCAGTGCTGTGTTTCATATCCCCAAGGTAAAAAAATGAAACCGTACAACTATTAGAATCTTGCCCTTATACCTCTATTTCTACCCACGTCAATAAACGTTTAACATCCATGAAACTTGTTGAGGATTTAAATGGCATTTCACCCACTACTAGTCATAGTCAACTGCTAGTTATTATATCTTAATTACAGCTCTTGCTCCTCAAGGTATCGATCTCTTTGTCCCATTACCCACGGGAAATGGGTTGGAGTAAAAATTATTCAATTAATTAGAGCAAGGTGTGATCTCTTTCTAATGCCTCTTAATATTCTAACTGAAAAAAATAAAGAAGAAACTTAGTCTTATCAAATATCATTTGCGTGTCAGAAATTGTTTATATACAAAGAAGAATTTAAGAGAAGTTTGAGATTTTGTAGTTTTTTCCTCCACTATCAGATACAATTGTAAAAACCGTTGTTGAAAACTAAAACTATTTTAATTCTGTTAAAAAACAAAAAGAATTACCATAAAGTTTGATCATAATTATACTTATATCTAATACACCTTGAATCATTTGCCAAACTTTACTTCGAAGCTTTACCCGAAGCTTAATTATATAGAAAATTTATATTTTTATATTAATTTTTTTCCTATTACTTAAGTGAATATGTTTATATTTTCACTGTTTATACGGTCAACTATATTATTATATTCAAATGTTTATTACGTTAAAATTTTTTCTTTAACTTGGTATTTTAAGATTTAAAGGAGAAAATAATACAGATTATTTTACTTGAAAGTACAATAAATTTTAAATACAAAGTTTCGAATTACTTAAATAGGAATTCCAAGATACGTATTTAAAGAAATATGTTTTAAAAACTATTTCAAACTTATTTCAAGCTAAAACTTTGAAGAACTACTCTACATAGTTTGACAACGGATTTGTTTATTACTTTTACTCATTTATATTTTCTGGTATAAGTAAAAATAAAAAAATTAAAAATTACCATACATCATTTTCTCAGTCAAAGGTTTTTTAGTTACATCTGAATGACTACAAATGTACAATATTAGTCATTTCCTTGAATTACAATACTTTTGCAAAATATTGTTGCTGACTCAAATATTTTTACTACATAAAATTTAAATCAGCATTACTGAATATTAATTTTTACTACAATTTCTATTTTTGAAGTAAAGATTAAAAAAAAAAAAAGTCCAATGTATTTCAGCTAATTTATTTTCATCTTCATAATCCATTCTTTCAGTATGACCTAATAATCAATTATACAACTTACCTGTGCAGATTATATCTCCACTGCAATATCGCCATAACTTTTCCCTCCATTCTATATTGTTATCTTTTCCCCTTTCCGCTAACCAGCCTCGTTTGGAATGTGTAGCTATTTTTAGATCCCGATATGAACTTTAACCTTTGTCGCCAATAGTTTCTACGCCGCCAATTATAGTTCGCTCCAAAGTAAACTCACGTGAAACAGAATTTATTGCTGCTAGGTAAATTTAATACAGTTTGTGAATTTTTCTACCTTTGCCAATAAAAAATAAAGTTTGCTTAAAAACGGGACGTTTAATTTAAAGAATCTAATTTTGGAATTTCTCTTTTCCAAGAAGATTTATTAGTTGCTTGAAACTGAATGTTGAGTATTTTTCTCTTCTGATATTTGTCGTTGAGGTATTTTTGTTGTATCTGAGAACATTAATTAAATTTGTTTCCGATCGTTGAAAAGTTAACCCTCTAGTTTTCTCTTAGAATTATTAATTAAAAACAGTCATTCGGTAGGAATTGTTAATTATTTTTCTGGTACAACTTAACGAATTTTATACTTAATTTGTTAAAATATGTTCTTCCTTTGCTTTAGAGATAATTATGGGTAAATTATAATTAAATTAATGGTATTGTGATAGTTTTTTTTTTTTTTTTTTTTTTTTTTTAATTGAACAACTTAGTAAATCCCCATGTACCACTGCTAACCAAACGGTATAGTGGTTAGTAGCGTGCTAGCTTCTAGACCGCGAGGTTGCGGGTACGAGTCCCGTGTAAGGAAGGAATGTTTGTAAATGTATGTTGGCTTGTCAAAGGACGAATGTTTCGGCGCATTATAGCCCTCGTGTTGCTGACGGCGCCAGTTAATCCAAAAACAACCAACCTCATGTGTCACTAGGTATCAGGGATTACAGAAGTAAGTAGAATTCATTAGTAACAAAAAATACAAAAACAATATCCGTATGACAATACAATATACATACAAAAATCAAAATGTGTCTTCAATGGACAATCCCGCATTTTTTTATTTAATTTTTTATTCAATTCTAAATGTTTCGAAAAGATTATAAACACACAAATTTCTACTCAATGCGCTTTTACTTTTTATTTTTTTATTTTGCGATTAAAATTACCTTCTTAGACGTTGGCGAGAAAACGATTCATTCCGCTGGCATTGAATGTGACGTCACGGCTTCGCAAACATCTTGAATTGAAATGCGGTAGCGGCAACCAGATTTACAAGTTTCTCGCAAATCACACCAATGATATGGCAATGGTCTACCAACTATTTCAACTCCAACTATTTTGAAGAAACCTCAAGATAACCATAGAAACAGCAGGATCCCTTGACGTCATGAATTTTGTTGTGTGTTTTGATCAGACTGGTTTTGGCTCTGTTTTGAGGCATTTTCTTTTCTTAATATTTAAGTAACTAATTTTTTTAAAGAACTTTTGTTTAAATATTTGGAATCAGAAAGAAATTCTTCATAAATATAAACTAATTTTACTTGTTTTAAAAAAATGCTGGAATTGTTCATTATTGTCCTATAAAAGAATCATTTATTATTGAAAAATTAAGTACGTTTATAGGTATCTTCAATATATTTAACCCTTTGCACTCCAGTGGCGCCTCTCAGGCGCCACACGATTGGATGCCAAACCACGAGAGGACCATTAGGTGTGATGCGGAAATTCGATGCAAGGCCAATGACTGTGTTTAGTTTCTATGAAGCAAATCCATAAACACCAGCCGAACCTAAAATGTCTCGAGTTGATGATTCCTCCGCGCGAAAAAGGCCTGGAGTGCAAAGGGTTAATAAAAGGAGCATGTTCGGAGCATCCAAAGCACCGAAATGTTGGCCCCTCGTTAAGGGGAACTAGTGTATATAGTTCTATGTATCTTATCTCTTATCTAAAGAGCGCATTCTTGTTCTATTCATGGAGGGACAATACGTTTGTTTTGCTCTCTCGTGTTAATACAATAAAATCAAATTAAACAACATTTTAAGTAGTCTGATTGTTTACAAACTGCAGCGTTCAGAGCAAACGAACTTTAATTGAAATTAAGCTGTTAAGTGCTGGAGGCCAGTTAATGTTTAATTTCTTCAAGGCTAATTTAAGGACATTCCTCTGTGAGGCAAATTTTGAGCATAGAAATAGAATGTGCTCGACGTCCTCATCACCTCTGACACTGCAGTCGCAAATTGCATTCGAACTTAAATTGAATCTGTTGAGGTATTTGTTAAAGTTAATGTCACATATATATATATATATATATATATATATATATATATATATATATATATATATATATATATATATATATATATATATATATATATATATATATATATATATATATATATATATATATATATATATATATATATATATATATATATATATATATATATATATAACTACATTTGATAGCTGACTTTTGGATAAAAATTTGAAGCATTTATAAACCAATCTACACTTATAAACCACTGAAGCATATTGTAATACTTAATTAATTAATTTATACGACATTGGTGACAGAGGATGTCCGTGACCCGTGCGTCAGTGTGAATAAATGTATATTTAATTTAGCTAAAATAGTTATTTTTCCATATAACTTCGCCAACAAGTAATATTATAGAAAATAAAAACGTAACTAGAAGTTTCATTATAATAGTGCAATTTTAATCTGTTTACGAGTACAAAAAGGAGTGAAAATGTCACGTGTGGACACACCAGAGAATTGCCCAAATGGCAGTACAGCTGCTTTTCTTATCTTTCAGAATAGTATCTGAAATTCTGAATTACTTTCTTTTTTTAAAATTTTAATTGTCTTTTAAATTGTATACTTTTATAAATAGATTGATATGCAGGGTGTCTATAAAAGGTTGGACACATTTTGAATCATTCATAAAATGAGGACGATGTAAACAAACTTATGGCATTTATACATAGAACAACTCATATATTTTCATTTATAGTGAACGTTGCCATAGAACATTTCCTTTTCCCATTTGAATATCATTTGTTTTGTAAATATCGTCTGCTCGTGTTATTAATTTTACTTGTTTCTCGTTTCTTTTGTAAATATCGTCTGCGCGCGTTATTGATTGTACGTTTTCCCCTCTTGGCCACCCAGATCACCTGATGTAACGCTATTGAACATTTTACTTTGGGGATTCGTAAAATATATAGTTTACAGGAGGAAAGTGGACTTAATGGCCAGGATTACAGCCGCAATAGTCTGTGTGGATGTCGACATGCTTGCCCGTACCTGGGGCGAAATTGACTCCCTTCTTAATATTCTCCATCCTACCAACTTGCGCATATGTGGAAGTCCATTGACAAGGACCACAAATCTTTTTGAACCTATCCAACCATTAGTGTTATCAATTTAAATTTGTTTTCATTATTTTATGAATTATTCAAAATCAAAATGTGTCCCACCTTTTGTAGACACCCTGTATTATATGAAGTTTTCTGTATTATCTCATATTGCATGTGCGTCCCTTTCATTACCTACTAAAAGGTTTTCAAAAATTTGAATGGTGATTCGAAATGTAAAGTTATTTTTAAATTAAGCTGTAGTTACTAGAATGTTTTAAGGGTCTATTCAGTATGGAATCAAAGAGAGCCATTATTAGATATTGTTTGGAAGGTCAAATTTTACCACTATCTTTTATTGTTTTGTGAGCATCATTCTTATTTGAAATGTTGCCTATACAATTTTTTTATTTTAATTTGTTCAAAGAAGTAATTAAGTTTTATAATAAACTGTTAAAATGTTTCATAAAAAGCTCTTAAAATTTTTAACGATAAACTTTTAAAATGTTCCGTAATAAACTCTTAAAATGTTTAAATGTGGGCAATTCTCTGCTGTAAGCATGAGAATTTTAGCTCTTTTCCCGACTCATAAACAAATTAGAATTCTAAAATTATTATGAATCTAGCAATTATGCTTTTGTTTTATATAGCTCAACTTGGTGCCAAAGTTATGTGGAAAAATAATTATTTTAACTAGATCAAATATGCATTTATATAGTCTGACGCACAGGACACGGACACCAAGTAATAAGATATAAAATCAAATCATAACTATTAGATTCATCTTAATTTTATAATTCTTATCTGTTTATGAGTAGAAAAAAGAGCCAAAATGTCCCGTATGTCAGCCAGAGAATTTCCCAATTAAATGAGAGAAAAAAGTAGAAAGAAAATTTTGGTATTGGTAAAATGCAAATTAGATAAAACTTTAAAAATGTTTCATAATAAACTCTTAAAATGTTCAACGATTAAATGAGGGAGGAACCTAGAAAACAAAGTATTTGGTAATGGTAAAATGCACATAAGCGTTGGTTTGTTTCCTGAGTTTCGATTACCTCAACAATCAACTCGCGACTATCATAATTACCTCTGAGCCTAATAAAGAAATCAAAAAATATTTCAATATGTAAATTTTTTTTTAATATTTAAATCTAACAATCTATGGTAATGTACATCGGGAAGGGTAATTGCTCTTTGTTCCTTGCAGAAAAATAATCTACTGTTAGACTAAGAGGCGACTGCAATTTTTGGACCTCATCGAACATCATTCTGAATTTTTTATAGAAATTGGAGAAAAGTGAGTAGATTAGGAATCCACTGGTCTGCCGTGGCAAAATTGGCCGAAACTAGCCAAAAATCAACTTGGAATGAGTTAAACTAAATCCAATTGCCAAATGCGCCATAATTTGCCAAATAATGAGCTTTTTTTTTTACTTGGAAATCCTGACTCTTTAATATTCAATTAAGAAGGTTGCAGACGATTCGGATGTGTGACTATGGCTTACTTGCCTTTTTCACAAATTCACAACAAATTTTCAACCTTCAACACAAATTCAATTTCACAAATAAGCCAAATTGCGATAAACATTACGTCATTGATGACGTAACTGATGATTCCAATTTTGGCTTACTTTTAAAAGATACTAAGTTTTCCGAGCCAGAGATCAGAAATCGTCTGCGCTTTTTCTCATTGAAAATCAAAATGCAGTGGGTTACCAGACGAAAAAGTTTGTTCTCTTTTTGGCAAGTTATGACATATTTGGCAATCGGATTTTAGTTCAACTCATTCCAAGTCGATTTTTGATCAGTTTCGGTCCTTTTTGTCACGGCAAACCAGTGGATTCGTAATCTACTCACTTTTCTCCAATTTTTATAAAAAATTCAGAATGATGTTCGATGAGGTCCAAAAATTGCAGTCACCTCTCGGACTATGTAGTTTTAGTCTTTGTTACCACCAAGATGGTTACTTAATGTGCAAAGGAAGCAAAAACTAAAATAATCCTATCCAAAACTTCGCAAAAACATATAGCACCATTCGTTCTGAGATGCAAACCTTTCTACAAAATTAGCTTTATTTCAAATAAACCAACACCAGAAAGACATCTTATTTATTTCTGTTAGTCGAAAATCTAACACCGAAATGTGTTAGTAATTATATAAATTATAAAAACAAAGTTTTAATGTAAATCCTTTATATGCATTGCCTATTTTTATATTCATTAATACAGAGCCTATTCTACAAACAGCGTGTACTTGGTGTTTACATCTAATTTTAAATATCAGAAACATTTCTATCAGCAAAATGTGCGGAAAACAACGTTTCAAAATTTATTTATTAATTTTGCACTCATATCCAAATATATATTATTTATTCTGATTGAGACAATTTTATAATTTATTTATTAAAAAATGCTATTTTAAGCACTGTTGGATGACGGCAAGTTGTTTGATTAAGATTTCGTAAAAGCTATCTTTTAGTAAGAGACAAAATTTTATATAATGCATTGTAATTGACATCGAATCTATCTGATAAGTTTCAGACCGCCCTAATAGCACACATCCTCCCAGGGAGGTCCCTGGGAAGTCATTCGTAGTCCCAGGGATGACTGGGGACTTCCTAGGGACCTCCCTGGGAGGATGTGTGCTATTAGGACGGTTGGAGGACTGCAAAGAGGTTAATTAAGCTTCCGAAGTTTTGCTAGCCATTGAAAAACATACCTACACACAAAATCGAAGTTATTATAAAGGATTTAAAAACAAATGTCACGAGGAGACTTACTTCAGAAACATTTAAGAACTTCTTACCATCCAGTTTCGACGAAAATCTATCTCTTACTGAAAACAAAATTTCTTCATTTATTGAATTTCCATAAATTAATGTTTCTTTCATAATTTTTTATCCTATGAACAACACACTTCTCATAAAATTTCCTTGAGAATTTTGTCCAAAGAAAAAGACTACAAATTACAAGGTTCAATTCACAGCAGGGCTGGAAACCGCCGTAACAGATGAATATTAGTGCTGGGATAAAACTTTATACTAAACGTTTCATTTATGAAAATTGGGCAAAAATGCTATAAAAAAATGTCTCAAACGATTTGAACTTATTTATTCTCTACCAAACAAAAGTTCAAAGCCGAATTTTTCCCACATAAAATGGATACAAAGAGACGGAATACTGCATAATCCTATTAAGAGGTCAAACTGTCCAAAATTGATTTAAAAAAAAAGGATCTCCTTGAAAAAAAGACGTCATTCGCTAAATTAATAAGCATTACTTTTTTTTTTTTTTTTTTTTTTTTTTTTTTTTTTTTTTTAAATATATTAAACATATTTACCATAACATTTATCCAAAACAAAATTGCTCTAGAGACATCCCAGGTGCCACAACGGTATTTTTCAATTTTGGAAACAGGGGTTGTGGGAGGATTAACCAATCTATGCCGAAGCTCTAGCATCGCTCCAAAATACGCAATTTTGAAGAAAAAAAAATTACAAAACATATTTTTTACTCCTCTGTCGTTTCTTGTAACACTGTATTGCAATTTTAAAACTCGACATTAACATTTAAAATTTTTAATATATTTTTCCCAGCAGCCGACGAGATTGGCCAAGATCCACAGCAACGGCCAGTCTGCAATGGTCTGTATCTGGACAGGCCAATGTTGAATGACCAGGGCTACGAATCACTGAAATAGCAAAATATTCGTCCAGGGGCCTAACCTCACTCAAAAACGATCCTTTGAAAAATATAACCCATAAAAACAAAGTTTTTAATATAAATCCTTCATATGCATTGCCAATTTTTATATTCATTAACATAGCGCTGTTTCTGGTGCCAGCGTGTGTTTGATGTTTGCATTTAGTTTTAAATATTAAAAACATCTCTATCAGCAAAATATGTACTGAACTTCGTTTCAAAATTTATACAATAAAAACTAATGTGAATTTACTCACATTCAAATATCTTATTTATTCTAATTAAAGCATTTTTATTTATTTATTTATTTATTTATTTATTTATTTATTTATTTATCTATCTATCTATCTATCTATCTATCTATCTATCTATCTATCTATCTATCTATCTATCTATCTATCTATCTATCTATCTATCTATCTATCTATCTATCTATCTATCTATCTATCTATCTATCTATCTATCTATCTATCTATCTATCTATCTATCTATCTATCTATCTATCTATCTATCTATCTATCTATCTATCTATCTATCTATCTATCTATCTATCTATCTATCTATCTATCTATCTATCTATCTATCTATCTATCTATCTATCTATCTATCTATCTATCTATCTATCTATCTATCTATCTATCTATCTATCTATCTATCTATCTATCTATCTATCTATCTATCTATCTATCTATCTATCTATCTATCTATCTATCTATCTATCTATCTATCTATCTATCTATCTATCTATCTATCTATCTATCTATCTATCTATCTATCTATCTATTTATTTATTTATTTATTTATTTATTTACTTATTTATTTATTTATTAAATTATTTTTGGCATCAGGAAAGAGTTTCTTAAATGATCCATTAAATGCTATTTCCGCCCGAATGGCTGACGGCAAGTTGGTTTCGTATTAAGGAGAGTTTCTTAGTATTTCATAAAAGGGACCTTTTACTGACAGTGACAGCCCCCAAAATTTGACAGAATGCATTGTCATCGACATCGAATCTATGTGCCAAATATCAGCCCGATTGGATGACGGCAACGGGTTGATTAGAAAACCTCAGATTTGCCCTCCATTGACATACACATAAAATCGAAGTTAATGTAAAGGGTTTAAAAATACAAGTAAATGTTTACAATAAATAACTCAACCTCAACAGAAAAGATTCTAACTCATTTATTTCTGCCAGTCAAAAGTTTCGTGCCGAATTCTTTTTACATAAAAAAAAGACAGATACAACAAGGTTTCAAAAACCTTCAAAGAGGTCAAACCGTCCAGCGTTGAAAAAAAACTCGTCCCCATGAAAACAAAAAGACCTTATTCGAAGAACAAGCGAAATACTGGGCTCTTTGCCAAGAGAACCCCTTTTCCCCTAGTCTCAAATGCATTTCAATCGATCTAAGGGTGTACGTGCTACGATCCCCAGGAAAGTTTTTGGGGCTGTACGCGTGGTAACCGTATCATGGTGAAATTGTAGCCAAAAAAATTCCTTGTGTAACTTGAATAGGTAAGGCTTTGAATAAGTTTTCAATGTCGGTCTCTGGGTTTGAGTTTTCGGTGATATAGAATGCCCATTGAAATGCGTTAAGTTGTTTGATGTAAAAGAGATGCTAGGCTTCGAAATGGGGCTTTTATTGGTGATTTGAATGTTTTGTGGGAATGCGAATGAAATGTTTGAATCATTTATATTGGGTTTTCTTTTTTTGCAGAATGAGGGAATATGGATTCTTAAATTACAATTATAGGTTTAAGATACTGAAGTCAGTATTAGTAACGTTTGTCGATTTTGTTGGAATACAAGATTTACAAACCTAAGCAAATGAAAATTGAACTATATGTTTGAGTTTCAATTTTTTTTAATAGTTAAATTTTTAAAGAATATTTGTAATCCTATATAAGATAAGTCCAACTTTTACTACTTTGATATATATATATTTTTTTTAATTAAAGAAAGATTTAAGTAAGTTTAAATATTGGTATTAATAAAATATATCTTAAGTGTGATGACTTACAATTAAAACTAGTTTTTATTGCACGAGACAAGATAGTTAGAAAACCAAACCCTTTAGTTTAACTCTGATATTCCTTACGAAGAAGTCCTAGTAAGTATCATTCTCTACACTCGCTATGTTACTAGAGGTCGGCGATATATCGATACGATGATATTTTTATCGATATTTTTCAAAAAATATCAATAAAAGTCACCGACATATCGATATTTTCAAAATTTTTTTTTTTTTTTTTTTTTTTTAATGTTCGTTTTGTAGTTCCATGTATTTTTTCGATTTTCTTTATTCCTTTTAAAAAGAAATCAGAACTTAAATTTACGACTTGGCTGAGAGGCAATTAAAATGGCAACCAATTATCAATATTTTGCCATACACTTCATAATCATGGGCTTTTTGACCAACAGGAAGGTTCAAGGGGGTTCCCCTCCCTGGCTTTTGAAAATTAAAATAAAATTGGAGAAAACGTGTTAATTATATATATATATTCATCCCTCTGTTAATTTTTCTGTAATTTGTATTGTAAAAATATTATGCAAAATATTCAACTTGCCATTAAAGCTATTGAAAATTATCTAAATTTTTCTTAAAATTATTGTTGCACCAAGTAAGCGATAATATAACTTTTTATTTTGTAATATTAGATCCATTCCAGTTGGAAAAGTAGTCACCTTACAAAAAGTATGAAAAATAGTATTTGTTCTGAAAAACTTCGTTTCTGGCAAAATTGAAAATCAAATAAAAAAAATAAATATCAAGTATCGATAAATCGATATTTTTTTCTATGCAACAATAGAGTATCGATATTTATTTTGATCGATATTTCCGACCTCTATATGTTACATTCTGCTAGCCCAGTGCATTTAGAAAGTACTTTGTATAAAACCTTGAAATTCGGTGAGTAGGTACGAAAATGATCACTCAATGAAATCACATAAATTGAAAACTCGAAAATAGCGTCTAATTTATTTCATTTCATATTGAAAAATCTTGCGTCAATGCATATGCAGTGGTGCCATCTGGTTTTGTTTTTTCCTATTTTAATTTTCATTTGTAATAGATTGGTTGGTTGTTTTCAGATTATCTGGCGCCGTCAGCAACACGAGGGCTATAATGCGCCGAAATATTCGTTATTATACAAGCCAACATACATTTACAAACACAGATGCCTAACACGGGACTCGAACCCGCAACCTCGCGGTCGAGAGGTTAGCACGCTAACCACTATACTGTTTGGTCGGCCATTTATAATAGATAAACATTCATGTATAAAATATTCACTCAATTCATTCAAACATTCATGATCAAAAATACTCATGTCATTTCATTAAGGGATTTTTTCCGTACCTACTCACCAAAATTTTATAGTTTTATAGAAAGTAGTTTCTAAATGCACTGGGCTAGAAGATTCTAAAATAGCGAGTATAGGGAATGATCTTTACTAGGATATCCCCTTAATGAACACTTTTCTTTTACATGGCAATTAAAATGGACACTACATAAATAATAAATGATGTTTAATCGAGTCAAAATACGCACCCAAAAAACCTGCAATAAGATGGTCTTCAAAAGTCCACCAACAGTTTAAGAGCGGGTCTTTAATCAATATTAAAATTCACAAACAAAATCAAAAGTCCAAGCTTCAAGTCCAGGAGAAAAAAATTCCTACTTATATTTCATTCTTTCTCGTCTTATCCTGCAAACAAAAAAAAGACAAGAGACTAAAGCCAAACAAAATACATCATCCTCACGTTCCCGAGCAGCAAGCAGAGATCTTCGTACCTCGAGTTGACTCGGAGGCACGCTTAACACGTAGGAGCGGGTGGATAGGCCGATACCCCTATAATCCGCTTAAAATATAAACGCTACAAAAACAGAAGTACGGCTGGCAAAAGCCGTATCGCCATTGTTTTCTTTTCGGCAAATCAATACGCGGCTTGCTTTATGCGAAAAGAAAATAGCGCTGCAACAAGAAAGCTGAATGGAATTTCTGCAGTGAGATGGAAACCGATATTTGTTTTAGAGAAATAGTTTGGCACAACGAGAATGTATTTGAGAATGGAAAGAAGGAGGGGTGAATGAAAGTTCGATTTTTTTTTTTTTTTAATAGAATGTAAGTAGTGAAACTTTGTGACTGAATTAATTCTTCTTACGTTATACATATTGTAACGAATGTTTTTGTAAATAAAATAAATTGTAAATGTCGTTGCGAAGGGTTCCTACTAAGAACAGGCGTCATTTTCTTGGATAATACTTAGTGGAATGGAATGATTTTTGGGTTTTTTCTTGAACATGTCTGTAATGTTCACATGATTTTGTAAATTTATGCAATATGATGAGTCAGGAAACTGTCTTTTAAGTAGCAGTCAAACACATTTATTCGTTACTTGGGAGGGGGGGGGGAGAGAGAAGGTTTTAGATCATGTCTTTTACTGTTTAGGAAGAGGCAATCAAATGAATGAATCGTCTCATGAACGCACTGGGAATTAACGGCGGGAATTGTACTGAGGTCTGTATAAAATGAGTGTGTAAACGAGAAATGTCTGATGCAAATATGGGTTAAACTGAATATTTAATTATGGGAATCACTGTTAGAAAAACGCTGACATTAACAAATCTCATCTGAATGAGTTGTTGAAAACGTGTGGAAATTATTGAATGAATTTGTGAAAGGATTGAATATAGGATATGCGCTTTAAAAGGGAAAATTGAATTAAGAGGAGCCACTATTATAGATTGATAAATGTCTTTCAATTTCTGAATAAATAATTTTTGGGAGAATGTCACTTGATTGCCCAAAGCACAATGGGTATGACTTTAGCTGGTTCCCTTATTCCACTGACTTAACTCCTTTTTATTTTTATTTATGGTGTCATTTGAAAATGTCATGTTCTATAGGAAGAATACAGACACTTTGTCTAGCCTGAAAATAAGCCTAAAACGTGAATTATTAGCTTTAACAACAGAGGTTCTTACGATGGTGACCAATTTTGCTGTCCGTTTGCGAAGAATCATGGAGTTGAATGAAAAACACATTGAAATTGTGGATATGTAAATCACAAGTCATGCACATTGTATTATTCTTATCTGTTCAACCTACTCCTTTAACCATCTCTATTTAACCTTATTTTTTTCTATATACGTGTTCAGTAATACTTTACTTCTGGTAGGTATGTTTGTGGCATCCTGTCAAGTGTATCTCTATTTTATTCTGCAAGAAATTGCAGTTATTGTTTTTTATCATAGCAAAAGTTCAAATTGTAAAAATATTTCTTTAAAAGAATTGCAATGCTTAGGTTGTATTCGAACTTTTTTAAAGGGTTGTGAAACATTTCCAACCTATAAAACTCGAATGGTTTCAGTCAGTTGATGGTTTAGTAGTCAGTTTCCGTTGTTAAGGAAGATTTGACTTTTCGAAACGCAAGAAGCAGGCGCTTGAGTTGCTGTTGAGTGGATATCTGGTAAAAGCTTGTAGGCAAATCTCTTGTCGCGAAATGTAGAATTCCCAGAGAGAAATTAAAGTAACTATTTTTGTGAACCTGTTCCATCAGACTCCTTTTAGAAGAAAACTAGTAACTATATACAACTTTAATGGATTTGAAATATGTTTTATCAAGTACAAAATAAACATAAAACATACGCATGAAAATTAAACACATTATTTCAACTCTCATGATACATTACATTTTGGTAGTGTACTTATCCTCCTTTATATCCTAAATTTGTCACTTGTAAAATCTATCGGATTTGAGCAATTTATCATTGTCATGCTTATTGTTAATCGTGGAATGATTGATCAATTTAAAATGCAATTTACATTTATTTGATTCATAACCAAATTAATATAATAAATATGTTTACTTAGCCATCAAAATATCTAATTGTTGCATAACTTATGAAATGGTAAAACGTCTAAACTTAAGTCCCATTTTCTCCAAATGCGTATTATAAATAAAAATAACTATTTACCATTTAGTATAGATTAAAGAATAAAAATGTCTGCTATGCCTTTGAAAAAATATAAGACCTTTTTTCCAAGACAGTTCAATCTCTGCATATATTTGTGTCTCAGAGTGTATGTCTGTGCGATCCTTAATTTGGGATTTTTTGTATTGCAGATCAGATCCTAAAAGTTTATTTCAAACCATATATCAAGCCATAATTACGTAACTCACTTTAAAAAAAAAATTCTACAGCATTTAGCAAGAATTAAAATATTCACACTGTTATAAGAAAAAGTGATTGAGTTTTTTCTCTCCAAGAATGATATACGCTTGTGTTTGGTTTTGAGACACATATTTTTATAAAAATAACTTATTAATAAGGAGCAGCCTAATATAGTGCTTTTTAATCATGTAAACAGGACAAGAATCCACTTTTATGTGGACACAGTGCAAAAAGTAAAAATACCAAACATAAAAGTATAAACTAAAGATATTTATTAACGGACCTAAATTATATTTATAAATTACAAGAAACAAGCAATGCCCTACTCATTTTCTTGCTATATCACAATTCTAGTCTAGATATGGGCTTCTTTATTGCTAAGATTCATGATTGATAATTGCAAAGCATCTTTTTGAGATTTCAGTTCTATGGTACTAGACTAATATTTCTATAGTTAAACGCTAAAATTAATGTTTTGCTTGTTAGGGCATAATTAGAAAATATATCTTTTTTAAATGAATATGCATTCCATTCATGTACAAAATAACTTTTTTATTCTAAAATTAAATAAAAGAAAATAAAAACACATTTAGAATAAGTTATTTTTAGATAATTACCGACAGAGTTTAGAGAAACGTGTTCAGATATTCAAAAATAATTCCTTATTGTAGTTCATCTCAACGTTTATATCATTAGGTACAGCTGTTACTAAGTTTATTAACCCTCGTTAGATAATCTTTAGTGCTTCAGTCTTTTTATATTCAATTTCTATTTAAACATAGCGAATGACAAACATTTTCAACTGTGGAAGTATATCTAAAGTGAATATTAATTATCACTTCCTTTAGGAAAAACAGTTTGTGAACTCAAACATAATTGGTTCGAAATATTTCGGATAACAAAAGCGCTTTATCTTTGAATTTTATTTTGTATCACATCACTAGATATTTGAGTCTTTTTTAAAGAGGCGAATGATCTTATAACTATACAAATTTTACAACGAAACTAATCAATGTTCTAAATGGGTACTCAACGCTTGCTATACGATAGCGGAAATTTAAACTAAAAATTTATATTTATAAAAAAATATTACTTTTACACTTAAAATTAAACTAGTACTATTTATTAGGACAAAAATAATTTGCATTAAATATTAATAAACTTAATA
The DNA here is from genome assembly GCA_963978545.1 of Linyphia triangularis. NCBI lineage: Eukaryota > Metazoa > Arthropoda > Arachnida > Araneae > Linyphiidae > Linyphia > Linyphia triangularis. The sequence continues at coordinate 8,329,436 of OZ021729.1, read as the reverse complement.
TAACTTAAAATAATGATAAATCTAATTATTTTTATTTGAGTGTTTTTGTATAGGTTACGGCTAGTTTGATTAATTTCAATCTATACTGGTTATTTTACAAAATAACTATCACTATTGGTGGAAGTTATTTTGTAAAGTAACCATTACTAAGCATAATTTACAAATTAATCAAATTAGCTAAAACATATGTTTTTTATTTAGCAGTTTATATAAATTCAATGCAAAAAAAAAATTGTTGGTACAGGTAGTACAAAAAAATAGTATAATTAATATAAGTATTATTAATTGTATCAAGATAATTAGTAGATTAGTGTTACTATAAGTATTGGTATTACAACAAAGTAGTATAATTAGTATTAGTATTATTAACTGTATAAAGATAACTAGTATTAGGTTGGTTGTTTTCAGATTATCTGGCGCCGTCAGCAACACGAGGACTATAATGCGCCGAAACATTCGTCATTAGACAAGCCAACATACATTTACAAACATCCATGCCAAACACGGGACTCAAACCCGCAACCTCGCGGTCTAGAAGCTAGCACGCTAACCACTATACCGTTTAACTATTATTAGGACTAGTATTAATATAAGTATTGGTATTACAAAAATAATAGAATAATTAGTATTAGTACTAATGTTACAAAAATAATAGAATAATTAGTGTTAGTACTAATTTTACAAAAAATAATAGAGTAATTACTATTAGTATTAGCATTAGTATTGCTATTTCTATTAGTATGAACATTTGTATTGGTATTAGGATTGATATTAGTATCGGTATTAATAACAGTGTTAGTATAATTAGTATTAATAATTAAATTAGAGATATCCTTATAAAGGCAAACATTTTACAAATCCGAAATATCTCTTTCTCGCATAACGCTTTTTTCTTCATTCAAACAGTCAACTGTTAGTCAGTAACCAAAACAAGCCGTCGAAACACCAATATAAGAGATCAAAAAGCAAAGTAATATAATCAGGAAATAAAATGCAAGTAATTTAGAATACATCATAGATAATCAAATACTTCTTTAAATTAATCCTCCTAGCTACGAAAGTAATTTAAAACCACCATTATCGCTTGAAAATTCCATGCACCTATTGTAACTATTCTTATTGGGGACTGGTAACCATTATCAGGTTCGATGATGATTTATCAGCGAGTTGCTAGGAATCGCAATGAAGCTATATTGTTTCTGTTACGTTTAATGGCTACATTGATATGGACCAGACAATGTATCCTTTATGCTCTGATTTCGGTATTGATTGCTATTATTTCTATTGCCGTGGATCTGAAGCGAGAACAGTCGGAAATAATCACCATTTTTTCTTTCTTTTTTTATTTGTAGGCCTTTATCCGGCGTTTTGCTCGTGGTGAACCATTTTGTTTAATTTGATTTTTCGTATTAGAAATACAGTGAATGTCGCGTAAAATGCTTTTAGGTGGAGGTTTCTCTGTATGAGATGATTCAGTGAAGTATAATAAAATATTAATTTCTAAATGAAAGTTATAAATTTTTCTTTTCGTTTATTTTAGTTTAGAATAAAAATGTTGTTTTGTCATCTTGGGAATAAATGTAAATAAATTTATTAGTTAAAAAATTAGTTATTTTGTGAAAAAAAAGGGATCACTTTTATTTTGTATTTTCGAATGACAAACATAATGTTTTTGGCATTTCTAAAATTTAATTATATTTATTAATTTTACTTGTATGTGTTTTAGCTTATTTTGACATATTTTGTTTTTCGCATTTGATAATTTGAATTAATAAAAAGATTTTATTAAAATAAAATTTCAATGAATACAAAATACGAATGCAGTACGTAGTCCTTTGGAATTTTATCAACAATATTATTTTACCTCTATGCATCAACGATAGTGAAGCATTTATAACATTTTTAAAAGCAGTTGTTCGGAAAAAAGTTGCGATTAAATGGGTTCCTAAAACGAGTTAAGTTTCTTTCATGTTTAAAACATCAATGAATTTTCTTTATCATAGAAATGATGTATTTTGTTGATGTATTACAGATTTTGAATAAGTTAATAAAAAATCATGAGGTATTGTAAAGGCATTTTTTAAATGTATTTTTGTGTATTTAGAAAATTATCTTTCTTGTCCTCTCTGAAAATATGTTAGTACTGCAATAAATTGCCTAAAAAAACACCCTTTCAAGTTTTTTTTTTTTTTTTATAGATCTGAAAAAACTTATGAACAATTATTCTCAAATTAATATAATGATATCTTATAAATAAATATAACATAAAAAATTCTAAAGGCAGTACAATTAGGTAGTATTCAAAGGTTTCAAAGGTAGTATTTTTTGTAAAGGTAGATAAATATACAAAATTATTTATAAATTAATACGTTATATTCATAGCCCTCTTGTCCGGCAAAATCTGATAATAAAATCTGATAATTGGCAGTACCCATAAGTTATAGAGTATCAACCTTCTAATAAAAGATAATAAGAATAAAGAAGTTGGCAGCACAGGATAATTTGCAAACTATAACTTGGTTTTCCTAAGATTCTGACCTTAGCTAAGTTGAAAATGTAAAGTTGTTTTGATTGTGATTCGGTATTATTTATGAATAGCTACACTAATCATTGAAATATATTTTTAAAGTATTATCAATATAGTATCGAAATTCATAAACATGTTTGTATCTTGTACATCTTTATATAACTAACATATGAAAGTGTTCTGTGACCCAAAATTGATGTAGATGCCTTTAAAAATAACTATAGGTATGTTACTGATTTGTGAATGTCATGTATCTCTTGTTTATCAATGTTTTAGCTTACATCTAGTTTTGAAAACTTCAAAAAGAGTTCAACACGAAAAATTGAAAAAGCCAAATTTTTACGTCAAAAACATTTATAATTTTCTTAAATACTACTTGTTACATAGCTGAAGCAAAGTACGTTGTTTATAAAGTTGTTTGTTTGTTTGTTTGGAACTTCTGGCTGTCTATTTTTGCCATATTGAGTGCTTAACACATCCAAATACGTCTCGTAATTTTGAGCATCTAGAAGAATGCGAGATAGAAATCTTCTAGTGTAAACCCCTCTCTCAAACCCCATCTCACCAACGAGAGGACATTGAGGCCATGACGGATTTAACGTGCACCAGCCCCCTTTGGGTACACACTGATCTTCGGTGGCCGTCACAGGATCGAACCCACAACCCTCCGGTCATGAGCTCGATACGCTGACCACCAGGATAGCGTGGTCCTTATAGAGTCGTGTTTTTGTTCTATAGTTATCATTCATGCTTTGTCATGTTCCATGTCTTTCAGAGTTGAGTTCTTTTTGCAATAATCAATCGAATTGGACCTAATTATATTTTTATGATTCAAAAGCTTTTTGAAAGGTAAATATAAATAGAACATAAATATTTAGTTCAATTATTCGAGCCTAGGTGCCCTTATAAATCTGTTAGCTTGTTGGGTCTTCTCGTTAGGCTGATCAGGATAATCTGAAAAATCATTTTATCAAGGGTGTGTCTCTTGCCACCAAGACGTCGACCAAACGGTATAGTGGTTAGCGTGCTAGCTTCTAGACCGCGACGTTGCGGGTTTGAGTCCCGTGTTTGGCATGGATGTTTGTAAATGTATGTTGGCTTGTCTAATGACGAATGTTTCGGCGCATTATAGCCCTCGTGTTGCTGACGGCGCCAGGTAATCTGAAAGCACCAACCAACCAACTTGCCACCAAGACCTTACCAAGAAAGACCAAGAAGATTACTGAGCGTAAATAGTCTCATGCTACAAATTCCCAGAAGAATAAAAATGAAACCTTGTGATCCTCTCGCTCCAAAAAAACAACAAAAAAACACTTTGGTTTCCAAATCAAATAAATCATTTATTATTTATCAAATTGTGACACCTTTGACTACTGATTTATAATTCTACTTATTCGATGTTAATTTTCGAACAATTTCTGACGAATTTTCCCCGGCAAGCCCTATCTCTAAGAGTAACTAGTTTTTCTGTATGTTCAACAAAAATCAATTCAAAACTTGCAGCCTCTTTCTGGGACTATTACTTTTGCACCATACCATGCTCTCCCAAGATCAATACTCTTCGCACACTCCAAACCAATTACCTACCAAAAAGATTCCAAGATGAATCGATGGTACCCTATTTGATATTTCCAGAGGACGATCAAAAAAACAAAATACACTTCTCTTTGGTTCTCTAAATGCTGTCAAGAAATAAAGTATCCACGTAAAAAAGAAAGCAAACAGAAAAGTGCTATCGCATCCTAAAGTAGCACCCTTCGTTTTCCTTATTCAATTTTTTCTCACTCCTCTTAGGTGCAAACAGACAGCATAAAAAAAAAAGTTTTATGTTGCAGTTGTGCCACCTTCTTTGGATTCCTCGTAAACTCGAACGACTCTTTAAAGTAGGATGATATCAAGATGAAGGGCATTTGGCAAACAAAGTTTTTTCAAACTGCTCGCAGTTAGCGTGTCCTGATGAAAGCAGAGGGCATCTACATTTAAGACCCCTTTCGGATTATGTGCGGGAAGGTTTTTATGGCGGCCGAGAAATATATAAATTTTATCACGGATCCCTTTCGTGAGTGTGAGATGAACTGGAGAGGTTGATGGGTCCGGAAAGTATGTTTTATTTGATCATTTTTGTTCAGATGGTTTCATGATAGTTCGCTTATTACTGAAATGCTTCGACTCTTGATCGAAATGTTCAGAGAGATTTATTGTGACTGACAAACGTTTATGCAGATTGCTTGTTCAAAGGCCATTTGGAGGGAAAAGTATACGTCTACATGTATTGAATTGAATATTTAAAACTTTAAAGAAGTATAGAGAAAACATGAGTAGAAAGAAAAAAAGTAGAGAAAGAAACGACAGAAAGAGAAAAAAAAAAAAAAAAGAGTAGAATGTTGAAGGAACTTACGCTATATTTAAATCCATTATATTAACCTCGATTTTGGGTGTGTATGTTTGGCTATGGATGTTCGACGGCAGCAAATCTCCGGAGGCCTAATTACCCCTTGGCGTCATCCAATTGGGTTGAAGCTTGGCAGATAGATTCGATGTCGATGACAATGCATTCTATCAAACATTTGAGGCTGTCCCTGTTACTAAAAGGTCGCTTTTACACACATTGGTATAATCGTTTTGGAATCCTAATGATCCCATTTAACCAATCATCGAAGAACCTCTTTTCTGTTTTCAAAATTGTTTTAACAAATGAATGAATGAATGAATAGATGAATGAATGAATGAATAGATGGATGGATGAATAAATTGATGAATGAATGAATGAATGGATGAATGAATAAATAAATAAATAAATAAATAAATAAATAAATAAATAAATAAATAAATAAATAAATAAATAAATAAATAAATAAATAAATAAATAAATAAATAAATAAATAAATAAATAAATAAATAAATAAATAAATAAATAAATAAATAAATAAATAAATAAATAAATAAATAAATAAATAAAAGATATTTGGATGTGAATGCATAAATTCACATTCATTTTTAATGAAGAAATTTTGAAAAGTAGTTTGCAGCATATTTTGCTGATAGAGATATTTTTGATATTTAAAATTACATGCAAACACCAAGAACACTGTTTACAGAATCGACGTAGTGTTAACGAATATAAAAATTGGCGATGTATATAAAGGATTTATATTAAAAACTTTGTTTTTATAGGTTATATTATTGTCTATAAGACTCAAAATTATTTACTAATGTACCGGTGCTCCACCAGCGCATTTAATTACTTAGAGTAATTCCTTTCATTAGAAGTTCATCAAGAGTTAGAAATTGTAATCGATTGCTGAGGTTTCTTAGGTTTCTTCATCAGGCTTGAATTACGGTTTTTTCCTTTCTAAAGCACTGTCATCTAATGTGTTTTATAATAACTTTACCAAAAATTTGGGCCATTTCTGACTTTTTAACTTCGAATATCAGACAAGTAACTCAACGTGCAATTGTAATGAAACTATTCGTCAGAAGCGTAGATTTCGTTATTGCTTGAAATTGGCGTTATCAATATACATTTTTTTTATATATAAAGGCTGACAAAAGAGAAGTCACAAAAAATCACCATCCAGAATATTATATAACATATGCTTTTTGCTTGCTGCGATTAGAGTTGAAATTTAACACCTAAAAAATATTTCTTTCGTGTATATTTTTCTACCCAACCTATTTCTCCGAGAACTTGACTATCTTAAAATCTCATGGAAAAGTAAGTGTCAAGAGAAGAGATAAAAACACTTTCTTTCAGAATTTTCAAATACTAAATATAAATTACAGAAGCTTCAGGTGTGTAGAAACTTTATTTTCATAAAAAAAGTTTATATAAATATGGAGGAGCTGGATCGTCGTAGCATAAATGTTACTTACTAGATTGTTAGGAGCAGTCTTTCATTATGGTGAATCTAAACTCGCATCTCCATTGCATTAGCACTTTGTAATCTCTGATTTCAAAAACGAGTAAGCAAGGGGGGTGTTTACCACAGTCCCGTTTCTATTCTTGGAGTAATCTATTTTTCAGTTTTATCCAACTCGAGACGCGATGCGGAGTAGTTTCCCCTTGAAAGGCCTCCGTGAAAGCATTCCCTTCTCTTAATTCGAGTTCAAGTTGTAACTAGGTTTGAGATCAGTATGTTTTGTGTGTGTGGAACTCATTCGCATAAAGGTCAGTGATATATCGATACGACGATATTTTTATCGATATTTTAAAAAATATATCGATAATAAAAATATCGATACAAGTTACCGATATATAGATATTTTCAAACATTTTTAGTTTTTTGATGATCGTTTTGTAGTTCCACGTGTTTCTTCGATTTTCTTTATTCCCTTTTCAAAAACTTCAAAACTAAAATTTGGACTTGGTTGAGAGACAGTTAGAATGGCACCCTAACCAATAAGATAACATAATGTAATGGAAAGATAAGATCATTTATTAGTAGTCATTAACATAGTGCCGTTTCTGGTGCCAACGTGTGCCTGGAATTTGCATCTAATTTTAAATATTAAAAACATCTATCAGCAAAATATGCGGTAAACTACTTTTCAAAATTTAATGTGAATTTATGCATTGACATATAAATGTATTTTATTTATTCTGATTAGTAATATAATTTATTTCTAAAAACAATTTTGGCATGAATTCTTGAAAAGTAGAAATTTGCCCCAAAAAACTTCGTTTCAGGCAAAATTGAAACTCAATTAAAAAAAAAAAAGAAATCAAGTATCGATACATCGATATCTTTTGCTATGCAACGATATAGTATCGATATTTATTTAAATTGATATTTCCAACCTCTACATTCGCAAGTAAGTATGCAATATACAATACCCAAACATACTAGAATAATGAAAATGGAAGCATTATATATACTAGAAAGCGTACTATAGGACTTAATGAGTACTGCTCGATGTAGTGCAATCGCTCTTTATCCGTTATATTAACTTCGATTTTGTGTGTTGCTGAGTATGTCGATGTTTGTAAAATCTGTGGAGGCCTAATTAACTCCCTTGCCGTCATCCAATCGGTCTGAAACTTGGCAGATGGATTCGATGTCGATGACAATGCATTCTATCAAATTTTGTCGGCTGTTACTGTCACTAAAAGGTCGCTTTTACGATGTACTAATAAACAAAAATGCCGTCATCCAATCGCGCTGATATAGCATTTAGCCGATCAGTGACGAAACTTTCCTATCTCCAAAATTGTTTTAATAAATAAATAATAAAATTGTTTTAATCAGAATAAATAAAAGATATTTGGATGTAAGTGCATAAATTCACGTTCGTTTTAATGAATCAATTTTGCAAAGTATTTTGCAGCATAGTTTGCTGATAGAGATGTATTCAATGTTTAAAATTAGAGGCCAACACCAAGTCTACATTGGCAACAGAAACGGCGCTTTTTTAATAAATAAAAAATTGGCAATTTTATGGGTTATATTAGTGATGCAAATGTGGTCAGTTTCCCTTGAAAGATTCTTTCTATTATTTGAAGATTGGAATATAGCTACGATGATGTCTTAGAGCAGTATAGCCAACACGGAGTTCTAGCGCTTTGAGAAATAAAATTGGACTACAACGGTAGTGATGGGTTTATATCATGTTTATTGGTTTAATCACTGACAGCAATGGTTTGACAAGACTAGTTTTCATTAAGAAATTTATTAATTTAATTAGGACTACATATTCCCTCAGATTTTAAAATGTTATCTTATTGTTACTAATTTTTCCACTAAGGCAATGATGGCACAGTTTTCACGGTTTAAAAATATTTATTCTCTCTTCAGAAAACTCACAAAATTTATTCACAGGCAACAGTTTAATTACTCTCAAGCTTCAACAAAAATAACTTCGAATTCAGCGATTATACAAGCTCACTCCAATAGGTAAACAAAGCGATTAGCTTTCAACGAAGTCCGAAGTCAATCTGAAAACTTTCCGGTTCTCCAGTCTTTTATATATCAGCGCGTGCGACATTCTCGAAATTTCCAGCCAATTCATCGGAAAAGAAATATCTCGAAACTTCTCGATTGCCTTAGGTGTTGACACCTTTTTCTAACCTGTATAATCGCTATTAATAAATAAAATAAGATAAAAATAAATTACAATAGAATTTTAAAATGATACGTCACTATTTACAATATATACAGACAATTTGTGCAACATTGTGCTCTTTTTTATTTTTTAATATCACAAAACTTCATTCTGTTAACATAATCGGAAACTTCCCTGTTAGTCTGTATTTAACGCAATCTTTGTCAAGTGGAAATTTCTGGTAAGATTTAATTTACATCAAATCCAGTGTGGTAAATAGCAGTTTTCAGAATTTATTAACTGATTGAAAATGTTATTTGCATTTTCTTATTAAACTTTGGACTAATACAATTTTAAAAAAAATATATTTGTTAGAATCATAACACTATTATTGTATAGAAAGATGCCAAGTTATTAAAATAAATTAGGCAGGATTCTATCTTTATAAGTCAATAATCAATATTCAATTTCAAAATCAATTTTTTAATATGATTCTATAAAATATTATAATGAAATTTCATTAATACAGTGAGAAAAAATTGACGCTTTTACATTTTTTATCATTTTTATAATGACTTTAATTTAGAAAACCTTTATTGATATATACACTCTCAGTAAATAAAGTACGACATTAACATTTAAATTTTAAATAAAAAAGCACTTTTAATTTATAAATTCTTTGTATTGACTTTAATTTTGGGTGTGTTGTGACGGGCAAATCTTTGAAGAGCTAAATGACGAATTTACCGCCATCCAATAAAGCTGGGACCTGGCAAATAGACTCGTTGTCGATAACTTTGCGTTCTATCAAGTTATGGATGGAAAAAATTTAGTCAATGGCATGGATAGTATGTACAAATGATCGTTCATAAAAAAAAACTATGGAAACTTGATCTGAGTTCAAAATCGTATTAATAAGTTGTAATTGCATATAAAAGTTGGCAGTTGAAAAGAGATTTATATGTTTTTATGGGCTAATTTAATTTAGTTTTTAACTAAATCGTTAATTGTGACGCATTTAAGATTACAAAATATGATACATTTAAGATTAAAAAATATTATACATTTAAGATTATAAAATATGACACATTTAAGATTACAAAAAAAAAAGATATGATAAATTTAAGATTGCAAATTATGATATATTTAAGATTATAAAACATGATACTTTTAAGATTATAAAAAAGTAATTAGTATGATACATTTAAGATTACTAAAAAGAGGTGTGATTTTTTTCTGGATTATTTGGCTGGAAAATATCACACATCACAAGTTTTTACATTTCTTGTTTTATATGCTTTGTGAATTTGTGGTAATATAATAGTACTGAAATAAAAAGTTCTAACTGAACATGCTATGATAAAAATTGCTAAAAATAAAATTCCCTACCCTACGAGCCATGAAATTCCCTATGGAAATCAATTTAAGAAAACAGCGAGTTCAGTCAAAAGCCTTGTTCAGTTCATAAAGCTTCAACTTTTACAACTCCATTTGGAGAAAACCCAAATTGAAAAAGTTCAGTGACCACATACAATTTTAGTCGTCAGTATGGACTAGATTATTTTGCTTTAAGATGTGTAAAAGGAATTTGAGGCATAAAAAGACAGAAACGTATGTTAAGAATAAATGTAGCTAAGAAACGTGCTTTCATCTGTTTCTTAAATATTTATTGTGAGTTATAACATCATTTTGTTCCAAGTTTTTTATTTGAAACACAATAGAATGAGAAGCGACAGTAAGTTTAGGTACCTCATAGAACATCATTCTAGGTTTTTTATAGACTGTAGAAAAATGTTTGTGGATCATGAATCCACTGGTCTGCCGAGAAAAAAATGACCGAAACTATTTATCTTAAGCGTGGGAATTGTGATGCTAAGATAAGCTATACTGAATATTAATTATGGGACTCACTATTTGAAGAACGCTGACAAAACAAATCTCACATAAAAGTGTTATTGAAAACGTGGAGATTTATTGAATGAATTGATGAAAGGATTTAAAATAAGATACACGATTTGAAAGTGAAAATTGAATTAGGAAAACTCTCTAAATTAGACAGTTATCACATACATGTAATAGCAATCTCTTTTTAGAACGGAAATTAAATTAATTCCTCTTTTCACAGCCCGCTGTCCTATTTTTAATTCCTTCAACAACTTCCTTCGATAAAAGCCCACGCTAAACTAATAGTGTGAGATTTGCAATGTCAGCATTTTTGTTATTCACGTCTCATAGTTCAGTTTTGCTCGTTCTCGCTTCGATTGTTTATAACTTAACCTCACCCTTGGTGCTAACTCAGCGATTCCCACGCTTCCATACATTGATAGGTTACACTTCTCTCTTATCGATGACACGACGACGCACTCTATTCCTTTCAATCAAGTAGATAGCACGTAACATTTTAGTCTCTTTCTCTCCCTCTCTCTCCCTCCCTCTCTCTCTTTCTCCCTCTTCTCTCTCTCTTTATCTCTATCTTTCTCCCTCTTCTCTCTCTCTTTATCTCTATCTTTCTCTCCTTCTCTCTATATATTTCTCTCCATCTCTCTCTTTCTCCTCCCCTATCTATATATATATATATATATATATATATATATATATATATATATATATATATATATATATATATATCTCACTCTCTTTCTCTCTATCTTTCTCTCCCTCTCTCTCTATCTTTCTCTCCCTCTCTTTCTATCTTTCTCTCCCTCCCTATCTCTCTTTCTCCCCTCTCTCTCTCTCTTTATCTCTATCTTTCTCTCCTTCTCTCTATATATTTCTCTCCCTCTCTCTATTTATCTCTATCTTTCTCTCCTTCTCTCTATATATTTCTCTCCCTCTCTCTCTTTCTCCCCCCCTCTCTATATCTCTCTTACTCTCTTTATCTCTATCTTTCTCTCCCTATCCCTCTATCTTTATCTTTCTCTCCCTCCCCCCCTCTCTCTTTTTCTCCCCTCCCCTCTCTCTTATCTTGAGTCCATATTATGATTTAATAAATGTGTTGGATCATCTCAAAATGACTTTTCACTGACTCCACCACTGCAAAACTTTAAGCCAAAGGTGAGAACATTACATACATATATACAAGATTCTTTCCCTTCGAGACACTGTCTTGGTATGAAAGTCCATTAATTTAAAATCATTTGGCTGTGCTTCACGGGTAAACATAAAGACCATAATTCATACAAAATGTATATATAAAAAAAAAACTTTAAAAGAAAGAACAACTGATTCAAAATTTTTAATCCCTAACCTAGTTTCGTTCCATAATCCATTCCATTTCATGCCAAAAGGTTCAACAGTAGCCCATTAATCATTTATCCCAATCAATACAAAACTGCTCCCATCTGATCGATCTCTTATCCTAATTGGCTGAATTCGTTCAGCGACGGAATTTACACTAATGGAAAATAATTTCGAATATTTAATTACCCCTGCATTAAGGATTCGTCGCTTCTCAATTGTCTCACTAAATGTCAGAATTAGAATTCTAATTTCCTTAAGAGGTTTCAGTTACTTTTCCAGTTGCTTTCTCTAAGTAGTCCAAATGGAAGAAGAGACTTTTAAGGAGGTCATATTTCAAACTTCTGTGAAGTGGCTTTTATCGTATTACGTGTGGCGTCAGTTTCGGTAATGGTAGCGATGATTTCAAATTATAAGTGAAAAATTAGAACTTTGTTCCATGTATTTTTCTTTTGGCTATATTATGAAATAAAATGAGTTTGGTTATATATACTTTTGTTATCTATAACCGATTGGAGCCGAAAGGGTAGTAAAATATTTTTGGGAGGCTCCTAAGAGTTATTCAAAAGGAGCAAATCATAAAAAATTACAAACAAATTACTAAAGTAAGGATACCTCCTCCCACCCCACCATGAATGAGAAATTCATTACTCCCCATAAAATTTGCAATAAACTTCGTTGTACTTAAATTTTCTAAATAAAAAGAGGAAAAGGTAGAAAGAAGAGAATTGTCCACGTTAGGTAGAGAACGTAATAGGTTTTTTTGAAGAAGAAAAAGAAGAGAATGGGGTTTAATATGACATGCTAAATAAAAATTTTTAAATTTACCAATTTATTACATAGGTGAATCCTAATACAATCAGAGATTAGTGTAATTTTGTTCAGACTTTCATTTTTATACTTACTTTTGGTTTAGCTTTTTCATTAACTGGCAGGGCCGGTTTAAGTGCGATCACACACATGGGATTTTGAGAGAGGTGCCGAAATGAGAAAAAATATTAAAAAATAATATGGTAAAAATTAAAATGTTTATGTAATTTTTAATGCAAATTAGCATAACCTACCTAAGGTCTTATCTTTCTCAAAAGATAGTCAACAATAGGGTGGATCTTAAAAGGCATGAGATTTTTATTTTTTTATTTTTGAAAGTCTCACCCTCTAACTTTGTTCCTTTTGATATAAAAACACCATATAAGAAGTTTGAGCAATAAATTTTAATATTTAGGGGTAGCTCAATGGACTCAAAGTTCATAAAAATTAGAAAAAATTAAAGTTATTAGCTTTACCAGTACCTTGACATACGTATTTATTTACACTGTAATTAATGCAAAGTTTTTAAACAATTTATTTAATTTGTTGTAAATATGATTAGATTTTTATTTACTGTTAAAATTTTATTGCCTTTGAAAAGGCTGCGACAGAGTCTTTTTCATGTTATCAGGGTACATTTCACGATGATAATCAACGACTTGTAAAAGGAATTGTAACTACATTTCATCATGAGTTATCAATCCACTGTATTCCTTAATAAGTGCAACTGCTTGTTCCTCATTGCCATATACTACTTGTAAAAAATGTATTATCTATTTTGCCTGTTTGTAGTCCTCTCTCATTTCCCACAATTCTGGATCAACTGAAAGATATCTAACTGGAAGTTCCAACATTGAAACAATAACAATGACTTTGCTGTGACAAAATCTTTAAAGCTTTTGTTCTTGAACAAATGAAGAGCAACAATGATTAGCTTCGAGTAGTTTACCATCCGGCTACCATCCGTTTTTGGTCAATATAGTGGCACGATTATCAAACAAAGCTAAGCCAATGAAGTACCACAAGTGATTTGCAAATTTATGTGATGTTGACTTAGAAATGACTGAATGTATTGATGATAATTCAAGTAATTACTTAAGCAACATCAGATCATTGCAAGGAGCATATGATGCTTGAGTTGCAGAGATCCAAATAGTCATTTTTCTTCTTTCAAATCTATTTAAATTGAGCTTGGAAGATCCAGATCTTGAAACAATATATGACTTTAGACATTTAACGGGTATAATGTATTGCTCCTGGCGACATAAATCAAACTCCCTTGTTGGGACATAACCAAAGAAAGATAATTACGAGTTCTAAGAATTAATTTTAATGCCCTCTTAGTTTCGATTATCTTTGTTCTACGCACTTCTTTGCATAGTCAATCGTCTCTTGCTTTAGATCTTCTACTAAATTTGCAACCTCAAAGGAAATTCCTGTTTCATACTTATCAGCAATAATTAAACCCTAATATTCTAGAAAGCATTTAAACAGTGCAACTTCAGAAGAACTGACTCCCATGCGAACATCACAAATTGTACTGATGTAATTGTACAAATTGTACTTGCAATGCCTGCAAGCAAGTGGTAAGAGCTCTTTCTGAAGCTTTTTCTCTAGAAGGACACACACGCCAGATTTATGACCAGTGTATGAGATGGTAATGTCAAAGCACATTGCACGAATATTGTCTGCCATACCCCAGTCTTCAATGGCTTCAAAGACAGCTGCAGCTTGGACCACTCCTGTTGAAGATGGAATCTTGGTAATTGCCAATAGTTGAGAAACTCCTTTCTAATAACTAATACTAAACTAATACTGGCAAGTGATCAACTGTCTCTTTTACAGTCAAGTCACGCATCAATTTTCTATCGCAATGAATAACAAAAAGTTAGCTCTCAAATTTTGTGTTTTTTTGCTCTCTCTTCCATTCATTATCGACAAATTGAGTCTTTGTTTAGAGTTAATTCATTAATGCTCTGTCCTGAGCTTTTGACAGATTCTGATGTGATAAAAACGGCCTTTTTGTCTAACACCTTCATGCTATCTAGTGCTGCAGCAAGTTCTAAAGATAATATAGTTTTTCTTCTCCGCTTTTGTTTTCTTAATTCTCTAACATGAACTGTATTGTCCTCAGTTTCCAACTTCTCATCATTTAATTCTTCTGAGCTGAGAATCAAACTCATCAGAAGCTCAAATCCAACACAATTATCAGTCCTGTGTGTCTATAAAATCTAACTACTAATTCAAAAATATCGGGACTTTCCAAAATTTTATGATCAGAGATCAAGTTCAAAATGTTGCAGTTACAGCACAAAATCGAAAATGGCTTATCTGATTTTTGTCAAGTGCTTTGTGCTGTCATCTCTGATTCAAAATATAAAGCTGGAAGGAATTTTAAATATATTTAAATGTAATGGTATTTAAATGATTTTTCTATGACATAGCGTGCATTCATCCTATGCATTAAAAGCATCACCATCATTGAGCTACCTCTAAATAATGTTCAATGAGGAACTTTCAAGTTTTTTGGTTTTATTTTCAAATAAAAGTAGAGAAAAAATCATAAAAAACAATACCATTCTTTCAAAAATTTGAGCTCGGATAGATAGTTAAAAAAATATTTAGTTTTTCACTTTGCAATTTGGATGGAAAAAGTCACTTATGCGTGAAACATCAACGCGCAGATAATGAACCAGTCTAAAGCCAGTTTTGGACGAGGAATGAGTGAGATTTTTTGATTTTTCCTCCTATTTTCGACTTTATCTATGCGTATCCACGTCACGGTTTTTTTATGCGTTTTTGGTCACGTGACATTTGCTTTGATTTCGGCTAATTTCAAACTCGATTTTTGATTAATTGAAAACATCAAGATAAAAAATAATTGCACTGCTCAAATATATTCGTTGGATAACACTAGAAAATACAAAACATATTCATTTTCCTCACTTGTGCAAGTTCCTCATTGTGCCAATATTTTGCCTGATTTTTTTTTTTTTTTTTTTTTTTGTAAAACGGAGCAAAATTAGACAGTGAGAAGGCCACATATATATATATATATATATATATATATATATATATATATATATATATATATATATATATATATATATATATATATATATATATATATATATATATATATATATATATACTTCGAAAATAAGATCCACACTTATTAAAATCCTGGTAATTTCGTCCATTAAAAATTATATTTCATCATCATTATGATTATGAAAAACTTTTTCGGCTGCTAAAAGCTAGAAAAGTCAACTGCTAAGTGTGTAATACAGAACATTTTAATCAATTTTCTGTCATATTTTTCTAGGTTAATAGTTTTTCATCAATCTTAAATCAAATAAAACTTGTGTTGTAGTTAAAAATGTGTCTGTTAATTTAAACCTGACAAAACTATAAAGTGAGTAAAAGAATTTAGGAGTTTGCTCTTTACACAAGTAGCATTACAGCACGCCTATTGAAGTTTGAAGAAGTCAGATACAAGAATATATTATATTATATTATATTATATTATATTATATCATATCACATCACATCACATCATATCACATCATTCTATGTTATGTCATGTCATATCATGTCATGTCTATCGATATAGATAAACTACTGGATAGACTGCTCCATTGTCAATGCAAAGAGAAAAACGCGCTGGGGATTGAAAAGCGCGAAGCTGGTGGGAAGATTAACCAATCACAGTTAACTTTTATAGTTGGATGGGAATGCAAAAAACCTTGTAAAGTGTTAGAGTATATATATTTTTGCACTTTATTACTAATTAAGGTCTACTATTAACATTTCTGCTGTGTACAACCCAAAATTTTATTTTCAATTCTCGGCAATCCGTATTTTTTATCCCACCAACGGCATCTGACAACGGTTTCATTTTCCCAGCGTTAAGCAGTCTATTCAGTTGTTTATTTATATCGATGGTCATGTCATGTCATGTCACGTCACGTCACATCACATCACATTACATTTTATTATATTTTATTATAGTATAGTATAGTATGTTAGGTTAGGTTAGGTTATGTTATGTTATATAAACAAAAATCAGCTTACCTACAAATTAATAGAAAGTCCTTAACATTACACTTCATCTAGAGAATTCTATGAAATAGTGAATCATATACCTCTTAAAATGTTTTATTAGAGCCCAAAATAACTAATTAATACAAAGTTTTGTTTATTTTCAATCGTGAATCAAAAGGTATTTTAAGCTTAACAAATGTAAAAATAGAGAATTTGAAACCGAAAAAATTACCTTGTTTAATTAAACATAAAACCTTTACTTTGGCCTTATAATTATTTTTATTGAAATGAAAGTAAAAGAAAATATTGGCGTAATGTAAATTTAAAAATATATATTCAAAACTAATATCTAAGAAATATGTTTCATTCATGATTATTCATAACTTTATGTTTTGTTCTGCCACGCAGTTTCGGATTATTTTTTTAATTGATAATTATCATGAAACCAATTAATACTCATGCGTCGAAAATCTGCATAAAATAATTAAATTAAGCGATATTCATTATTTTCCCCTCTAGAATATTACAAAATACTAATTATAATGCACAGTGGTGAAATATTTTAATTGTTTGAAGTGTTATAATTCTCTTTATAACTTTTTTTGGACAAATGATAATTTTTGTCCTAGGTATTTGATTGTTACCTATTAACATGTAAGAAATAATATTATAATCAAAGGTCAAATGTATATTTTCATTGCTTTAAGTTGAATAAAAATGTTTAAGTATTGCGTTATTTTTAAGAAATAACATATTTCTTAATTAAATGCTCAAATTTCCTATGGTATTTAATTTTTTTTTCATTAGTTCCCTATATTTAAAGTAAGAATATTTATAGGAAAAATTTAACTAAAATTTCTTCACATTTATTTTCTGCACACCTAATGACTGTATGATTAACGCTCTTGATTCGCAAGCCAAAGGTGCCTGATTCGAATCCCTATTTAAGCATGGATGTTCGTTGTGATTTGGAGTTCACGTTAAGCTGTCAGTCCCGGCTTGATTCACCGGCATTGTGCATAAAAATAGGTCATTGAGCGTGCAAACCAGCCAATCACATTTAATTTGCATACCAATTTAATTCATCACGGGTTAAAAACCAACCTTATGTATAGTGTACTTTTTACTAGAGTCACTAAAAACACTTTATAATCATAAAAAGAAAAAAGAAAATGAAATTAGCATTTTAATTAACAACAAACCTAACTACACATGTTCAACCATAACTATTTGGATAAGAAAAGAGAAAATCGCTTTGAATTATGTACAAAAACAGATATATTTAGTTTGCCGATTTATTCTTTACTAACAGTATTGGTCATAGCAAGACCAAAGTATTTAATTAGTTTTTCTTATTTTTTTTTCGTGATGCTAAACCTAAATAGTGGGTAATGGGTAAACCTAATAGTGGTATAAACATAATAGTGGGTAAACCTAAATAGTTTTTTGAATTTTAACTGCGTGTGGCTGAATACTAAAGCAATACCGTGGCCAATCACAGAAGCTTTTTCTTTAATTAACAAGGAGAATATTCAAAATATTGCTAAACCTAATATGAACTCATTTTTTTTCCGATCTTATAATTAAATAGACGAAATAAAATAAATGAACATTAAAATATCATATTGGTCTATAATTGCAGTCCTAACAAAATTTTAGCAGAAACCTATTTTTTCTTATAAAAAGATGTTTACAACAGCTAAATAAAACTAATGAAAAAAAAAATTAATTTCTAAAGAAAATAAAAAATTTATTTGATAAATGAAAATTATGATGCAGTTTGTCATAATATACTCTTAACTTGTTTTTTTTTTTTTTTAAGAAACGAAAGAAAACTACTTTTTCAGGTAGTTGACAATTTCATACTTCTACGAGAAAAATATTAAAATGTGATAGTTTTCCATTTGGCACCTTTCACGCTCGATGGTGCCTTTCGATAGGGACATAACGCCAACCGTAACCAGAATAAGCTATTTCGGCGCGTGTTTTGAACTAGAGGTATTATCCAATCAGGGTATTGAAACGGTGGCCTCAACTGGAACCTATCCAAAGTACTCGCCAACTGAAAAAGTATCGCCAGGTGGTATTGGTACAACAGAAAATTACCTAAAATATTATTTTATAAATTATTTTAAATAAAACAAAATATGATTTGAAACCATAAAATCATGAACAATATTTGTCAAAAAATAAAACTATCAGAGGTTTACAAGAAGAAAAACTAAAGAAACTGAAGAAAAATAGTTTTTCAGTCAGCGTCATGACTCTTGTATATTTCATTTTATTATTTCATTAAAACCAGATGTATAAATGTTATTTACGATTTTATCATTTTAAATTTGCGAGGTTGAGGAGTGTTGTTTATTTTCGGGTTTTCATTTTTTTATTAAAAATAAAACTCGCCAATTTAGTGAATTTACATTATTATTATGAACAATTCTTACCCAGTTAAAGGGTTTGGCGACTAAAGTAGTTTCCAAACTTCGAGTTATTGTTGCTAAAAAATTTCCCTAACCAACAGAAAGACAGAACCTTTGATTAAGTTTATTACTAGAGTTGAGTATAGAAGATAAAATGTAAAGAAATAAGAAAGCAACAATTTTAAATTTTACTTTATTTTTTACAGAATGAATGTTGTTTATTACTCGAATGAAAAATCTTCAAGATTTTTTAACGACTTCTCTTAATATCTGCATGGTACTTTAACTTCTCTTCTTTTGAAGCCTCGTATGTATAAATTATGTTATTTGAGCTCAACGTGTGCAAGTCATTCCAATTATGTGTCCTTAAAATATAGGTTTTTTAGAAGTTTACAGAGGCTCATATAACAGCGAAATCTTCTTCATTATTCAGCTCTCTGTCATCATGTACTGGATAGGATCGTATATAACAAGTGTTTTTAAGACGTCGTCTGGTTAAGAGTGTTGACAATGGAACCTTTTTTTTTTAGGATAGAGTATATCAAAAAGAAATACCTATGAGGAAACTATTTTTTTAAGATAGAAAATACCAAAAAGAAATACCTAGAAGGAAATTAATTTTTTTAGGTTGGAATATACCAAAAAAGAAATTAATATTTTTAGGATATAATATACCAAAAAGAAATAGCTAAAAGGAAACTAATTTCATTTTTTAGGATAGAAAATGTCAAAAAGAAATACCTAGAAGGAAATTAATTTTTTTAGGTTGGAATATACCAAAAAGGAATACCTAAAAGGAAATTAATATTTTTAGGATATAATATACCAAAAAGAAATACCTAAAAGGAAACTAATTTCATTTTTTAGGATAGAAAATGTCAAAAAGAAATATCTAAAAGGAAATTAATTTTTTTAGGTTCGAATATACCAAAAAGAAATACCTAAAAGGAAATTAATATTTTTAGGATAGAATATACCAAAAAGAAATACCTAAAAGGAAATTAATTTAATTTTTTAAGATAGAAAATGCCAAAAACGAAATATCTAAATGGAAAATATTTTTTTTAGGTTAGAATATACCAAAAAGAAATACCTAAAAGGAAATTAATTTTTTTAGGATAGAATATACCAAAAAGAAATAACTAAAAGGATTAAAGGAAATAATAAAAAATATTGAGGAAAACCTTAATTACAAATACCATGACCACCATAACCGCGTATACCAAATTTGAAAATTGTATATAAATTTATTCGTGAGTTATGTAACTTACTACACACATATATTTCTTTCTAGATCCCTTTTTTGAAGTCTAGATGTTCTAGAAAGTAAAGAAATGCAAAAAAAAAAATCGAAATTTTTTTTCTTTACTGAAACTTACTACCCTATGGTAACATATAGGTAATTGAAAGTAAAAACTCAAAATCATAGGATTTATTCATTCCAGATCAACAAGTGAATAAAACATTTTTGGAAAAATTGCATTGAATGCCATATATGTCATTGAATTTAAGTATTAATGATCCAAAAATAACTTTTTCACAGTTACTTCATACAAAAGACGATTTTTTGATTAGCTAATATTTTGTTCAGCATATTATTATGTTATTATCACACAAAAGTATCTAACGATATTGTTGCATGGACGTGTTCGAAAGATTTGAAGCCAAAGCAGATCAAAAGTTGCAGAAATTTATTCCAATATAACTCTTCTCTTACAACTCCAGAACTTCTCGTTCTAGTAGACTGAATACAGCTCTTTTCACAACAATAGAGCACAAAACAGCAGTTAAAAACTTGACAACACAACTGCTCAAATCGCTGCACAAGAGAATGCAATACAGTTCGCTTTCGGAACCCTCTGAACGCTCACTGAGACTCAGTATCTCAATTCAGTAATTCCAGTCAATTAATGGACTCTGCTAACAACTAACTAACTCATCTCATGGCCGGGCTTAGGGGAGGCGAACATTCTTGAAATTTCTAGAGGTAGATATTTTGAGAACTTTTCAGATCGTAGTCGAAAAGTCCTTTACATGTACATGGGGACCGAAAATGCCGTCAAATGGTCGCCAAGTTTGGCGACATTTGGCAATTTCTCGCCAAATTTGGCGACAAAAATTAGTCGCAAAAAATCTTCGCCAACTTGGCTCTATCTCGCCAATTTGGCGAGATTGTCATTACCATAATGTTAAATGCCCTGCTCCTTAAAACTCGCTTCCCAGAGTTACTTCTGTAAAACTCGTTATCAAGCATCAATACCCATCTTGCAGGGAAGCCAAGCTCAGACGAACTATTGCACTGCCTTATGCGAAATTTACATAAATTTTACTATTTACAAAATTAACACTACGAAATATTTACAAATATACAACAATTCGTAACAATATATATTAAGAAATATTTTAAAAATTAGAATTTAATCTACAAGTATACTAGAAACTTAATGTTTGAAGCAGTATATTTTTGTACAGCAAAGAAATCATATTTCAACAATCGATAAAAAATCTCAAAACATCATTAACTATATTTTACAAGAGGTCTTCGAAGATCTTGGCCCTTATTTCGCCTTCAACAAACGACACCAAATCACGACTGTTCCTTAAGTAGCTGAAACAAAAACAAAAATCCAGTTTATGTCAGCTAAAGTCCGTAGAAGAAATCTATCGGAGAATAATAGTTAAGAAGGAGAGAGAAAGAGAAAAAAAATCAATCTGAGTTCTGCGAGAAATGATTGTGTACTGGTGGGCAATCATCAGCAGCTGGAAATGCATTGCAAGAAAAGGGGAAAAAAGTCTGGAAAAGGGGAAAAAAAGAGGGGAATCGGAAGTAATGGGGTAGAAACTGGTGCGGACATTTTGACCTTGGAACCAAAGCGATGTCGAGTTTTTTTTTTCTCCTTCTTCTGAGTTTGAAAGGGTTTTTGGTGTGTTTTTCTAAATTTAGAAAAAGAGATGAATAACTTATAACTGTTTTTTTTGTTGTTTTTTTTGTAGTGTTTGTTTTTATGTATTATACAAGTTCCAAAAAAATTAACTTGTAAAAATAATGTTTTTAATATAAATCATTTATTTGCATTGCCATCTTTTATGAGCATGAAAACTTATTTAAGCAATTTTTATCTCAGGTGGGCTTTTCATAGCGTTTGACCATTGCTTGGAAAACTATCAATTGGAAATTTGTTCCCTCAAAACTTGATAGAATACATTGTTAGGGACAACGAGTTTATCTGTCAAGTTTCAGCTCGATTGGAGGAAAGCAAATGTGTTAAGTAGTCATTCGAATTGTTAATAGAAACGTGTGTAGAAGAGACCTTTTAGTGACAGACTCGAAAACTTGATATACTGCATTATTATTGATCACTTATATATCTGTCAACTTTCAGCGCGATTGAATGACAGCAAGTAGGTTTATCAGCGTTTAGAAGAGATAATAGAAGAGTGGTTAAAAATATTCTTTTAGTGGCAGTTACAGCCCCCAACTTGATACAATGAATTGTCATCGACATCAAATCAATCGAACAAGTTTCAGCTCAGTTGAATGAAAGCAATTGTGTTGATTATCATCTATAGTGACAATTATAGAGAATATGAAAGCGAATTTACAAGTCACACACAAACACAAAAATTTGATATTAATATAAAGGATTTAAAAAGATTGTTTGTGGCGAAAAAATACTTCTAAGATCTTGACCGAATGGTACTTTTCTTTTAAATCAATTTCTTTATGTTACGCCTGGAAGTAATTACGTACCAACTATCCTAAACAGTTTCCCCATTGCATTGAATACTGTTCTGATTTACGGTTGTAGCTTCAGCGTTTGTAATAAAGTTTTTTTTATTAATAATTCTCAGCAAACGTAGTTATCTCAAATGGGATAGCCAAAACTATTCCCAATCTATTTGAATAGTAATACCCTTTACAAATAACAATATGTGTATTTTCTGTAGACTTGGATATGCTTTCGTTTGATTTAGAGCAAAAGGACTATTCAAATTAGGCATTTTTGTCCATATGATGACATGTTCTTCAAAGTAATATTCAATAAAGTCTTATTCTTAAATTTTAGAGGACAAACACTAGTTTCAAATTTAATTATTCTTCAATAATTAATTTTAAAACTAGTGTGTGTCTATAAAAATTTTATATTTTATAAATATAAAATTTTCTAAAGATATTAAATACTTCATACTAATTCACAACTAACAAAATGTATTTACAAATAACAGATAAAAAAAAATATTAGTTCGCCAAGGAAAGTAACGGTTTTTTTTAATTGAAGCACACACTTTTCAAAAATTCTGTGCATTAAAAAAATATATATAATTAAAAGTATAACAAACTTTTTATTCTATGACTTCATTTATTATCCAAATCATATGCATGAATATTTTTATAATAATAACCGTATTCATATCTAAGTTTAGACAACTCATTAAATGATTATTTAAATTCATTTTCTAATTAAATATAAAGAAAATTAAGTCTTATACTCTTTAAACAAACTCAATCATAGGCTGATAAAAAAAAATTTGCAAACTAAACTGGAGACATTTTTTAAATCTCCTCCGCTAAAACACCAATAATACATGATACTTATTATCTTAAAATAAAACTCAATGAAATGCAACTTTTTATAATATAAAATAATTAAAAAAAACTTGTTAATTAATTCCATACCTCTAAATATGAGCGAATCTGAGTTTGGCTTACTCAAAAAGAACAAAAACAAAATAATTGATTAACAAAATACATAGAAAATTAATCTTCCCGTTAAATTAAATAAATATTCATTAACAAAATTGATTAACCAGGGAATAAAATTGAAGCACTCCGAATTCTCTTAAAAAATACCGCAAAAAAACATTGAAGTCCAGTTTTTTTTTTTTTCTTTTTTTTTTTTTTCCCCTTTGTAAAAAAAAAAAAAAGTACAGTCCGCAAAAAAAAAAAAAAAAAAAAAATCTGGACAATGGCTATATCTGAGGTTCTAATAATTGTAGAATCTTGTGGTTTGCACCAAAATGTTTTGTTTGCGATTTTCTATAAGTCTGGTGCAATTTTTTTTTTCTTAGGGGGCTTATTCTAAGTAAATTTAACTCTATCTTTAAAAATTTCAATACGAACCCCTATTTCTTTTAATGTTTTCATTCGATTTATAATACTTTGATTACCCTAGATACACAATTTCAGTTCATTTTGTTCATAAACACGTCACTTATGAGCGAAAAAGTTTTGACCGATTATGAGGGCAAATTTCTTTAGAGCGGGGCAAAATACGAACGTTTGAGTGCTGAAAGACGTAATCTATTATACGATCCCTTAAAGTGAGCTTTTTTTTTTTTTTTTTACATTTTTGCTAAAATATTGAGAACCAAAAGTTGAAATGGAATGAAAAAAAAATCTGGAGGGGTTATCAACTATGATAATTCTAATGGAAGCAAAAAAATACATGTTTCCATTTAAAAAAATTTAAAACTTGTTTTAATAAATAATAATTTATTATTAAAAAACTGTTTAATACAAAAGTTGCATGTCATTTATGTGTCGCCTTTTATAAACTATCGTATGGGACAAAAATTGCTAAAATATATTAACTATTTAAGAATTTATAGCTAAAAAAACAAATTTTCTTTTTAACAATAATTAGCCTTTTTTTTTTTTTTTTTTTTTTTTTTTTTTTTTTTTTTTTTTTTTTTTTTTTTTGACTTTAATTAAATTACTAACCACCCATTGGAAAGTTATAAAATTTGGTATTTCGACGTTTTTTTGGATTCTAAATCTAAATATGGTATAATATTATAGAGTTGCAATTGAATTTTTTAAAGTTTGGTTTAGTTTTAAAATGTAGACGACCCCTCACGATAAAAAAAAATTATATACAGTTAATAAAGGCTTTCCACGATTTACAACGGTACGTGACTCCCAATTTTCGGATTTTTTTTTTTTTTTTTTGCGTACTGTACCAATCGCCAAAATGCTCTTTTTTACAGTTCCAAGTCATAAGTTACCATCTACAAATCCACAATTCCTTTCTTCGAAACTCCTTCACAATACATATCTATTATTATCCTATAAATAAACTCAACAAACTTCAATACTTACAAAAAGATTGAACTTTATAACAAACCCAACTATTCTAAGTAGATACGAATAAATGAGGATTTAACTAACTTATATTAGCAAACAAAACAAAATAATATTTGAAGCAATAAATCA
Organism: Linyphia triangularis; assembly: GCA_963978545.1. Classification (NCBI taxonomy): domain Eukaryota; kingdom Metazoa; phylum Arthropoda; class Arachnida; order Araneae; family Linyphiidae; genus Linyphia; species Linyphia triangularis. The sequence continues at coordinate 8,304,145 of OZ021729.1, read as the reverse complement.
AAATTAAATTCCTATCCTAATTCCAATCCTAAAAGCTTAAAAATGAACACACTTAACTCTGATGTCTACTTAGAAAAAAAAAACAATTCACAATTTATTACAAAAAAGAAAAAAATTACGGAAATAATTACCAACAACCCTAATCATCTATACCCAGTCTCTTCCTAAAACATATCACTTCCTAATCCTAAACACTAACCCAACAAACTTCAAAACATTTTTTTTTTAAATCAAACATCGCAATTTTTTTTTAAACTTTATAATACTGGATAACAAACCCAACTTCAGACATTGGCAAATCCGTATTTACTAACTCAAAAAGCAAAGGAGGGGGGGAAAAAAATAGGGAACTGATGCAGCGAAAGAAGAAGTAAAGGGGAAAAGCAACCTGCATTGGAAGGAAGCCTGAAGTAAAAAAAGGGGGAAAAGCAACGCGCATTGGAGGGAAGCCTGAATTCGGTAGGGGAGGGGGAATCAACTTGCATTGGAGGAAAGCGATCTAATCGATCATAGAGGAGGGATAAATGAACAGCGGCCTTTAAGAAGCGTTCCCGTTTTGATGTTAGAAGAGGGGGAGGCTTAGAAGTGGGATATCCCGCTCGATTTACGAGCCCAGGTGACGCATGATAGCACGGATCGGGTGTCGGATGATGATCGTCGAGTGGGAATTATGGTTTGAGATCGCGGCGATATGGAGTTATTTATAGAAGGAAAAAAGCTAAATTTGGATTTTGTTGTTGAAATTAGTAGCTTTAAATGTTGATCTGTAGATAATTAATGAAAGGATATAATAGATGCTTTAAAATAGATGCTTTGTATTCAATCTTATATAGAATTTCCACTCGATTATATATTTAATTTCTGGACGGATTTTTATTTTGTGATATTTCCTTTCTTACCATTTATCGAATGTATAGTTGATATAAATAAAGCACCAAATTAAAGACTAGTACCGTTTATAATTATTGAATGAATGTTTTGCTGTAAAATAAATGCTTTGTACTCAATCTTATGTATAATTTCCATTGAATCATATATTTACATTCTGAATTTTTTTTTCTTATCCTTTAAAGTAAAATTGATAAATGACACACCAAATTAAAAACTAAGACCATTTTTAATTATTGAAAGGATATTATGCTGTAAAATAAATTCTTTATATTCAATCTTATGTATAATTTCCACTCAATTATATATTTCATTTGTGAACGTTTTTTTTTATGACGTTCCCTTTTTCACCCTTTATACAAAGTAAAATTGATAAATGACACTCCAAATTAAAAACTAAGACCGTTTCTAATTACTGAAAGGATATTCTGATGTAAAATAAATTCTTTATACTCAATCTTATGTATAATTTCCACTCAATTATATACTTCATTTGTGAATTTTTTTTTTATGACGTTCCCTTTTTCACCCTTTATACAAAGTAAAATTGATAAATGACACTCCAAATTAAAAACTAAGACCGTTTCTAATTATTGAAAGGATATTCTGCTGTAAAATTCTTTCTTTATTCTCAATCTTATGTATAATTTCCACTCAATTATATATTTCATTTCTGAACGTTTTTTTTTATGACGTTCCCTTTTTCACCCTTTATACAAAGTAAAATTGATAAATGACACTCCAAATTAAAAACTAAGACCGTTTCTAATTACTGAAAGGATATTCTGATGTAAAATAAATACTTTATACTCAATCTTATGTATAATTTCCACTCAATTATATATTTAATTTCTGAACGTTTTTTTTTTATGACGTTCCCTTTTTTACCCTTTATACAAAGTAAAATTGATAAATGACACTCCAAATTAAAAACTAAGACCGTTTCTAATTACTGAAAGGATATTCTGATGTAAAATAAATACTTTATACTCAATCTTATGTATAATTTCCACTCAATTATATATTTAATTTCTGAACGTTTTTTTTTTTTTTATGACGTTCCCTTTTTCACCCTTTATACAAAGTAAAATTGATAAATGACACTCCAAATTAAAAACTAAGACCGTTTCTAATTACTGAAAGGATATTCTGCTGTAAAATTCTTTCTTTATTCTCAATCTTATGTATAATTTCCACTCAATTATATATTTCATTTCTGAACGTTTTTTTTTATGACGTTCCCTTTTTCACCCTTTATACAAAGTAAAATTGATAAATGACACTCCAAATTAAAAACTAAGACCGTTTCTAATTACTGAAAGGATATTCTGATGTAAAATAAATACTTTATACTCAATCTTATGTATAATTTCCACTCAATTATATATTTAATTTCTGAACGTTTTTTTTTTATGACGTTCCCTTTTTTACCCTTTATACAAAGTAAAATTGATAAATGACACTCCAAATTAAAAACTAAGACCGTTTCTAATTACTGAAAGGATATTCTGATGTAAAATAAATACTTTATACTCAATCTTATGTATAATTTCCACTCAATTATATATTTAATTTCTGAACGTTTTTTTTTTTTTTATGACGTTCCCTTTTTCACCCTTTATACAAAGTAAAATTGATAAATGACACTCCAAATTAAAAACTAAGACCGTTTCTAATTACTGAAAGGATATTCTGCTGTAAAATTCTTTCTTTATTCTCAATCTTATGTATAATTTCCACTCAATTATATATTTAATTTCTGAACGTTTTTTTTTTTTTATGACGTTCCCTTTTTCACCTTTTATGCACCCTTATTCACCTTTTATGTAAAATTGATAAATGACACTCCAAATTAAAAACTAAGACCGTTTCTAATTATTGAAAGGATATTCTGCTGTAAAATTCTTTCTTTATTCTCAATCTTATGTATAATTTCCACTCAATTATATATTTCATTTCTGAACGTTTTTTTTTATGACGTTCCCTTTTTCACCCTTTATACAAAGTAAAATTGATAAATGACACTCCAAATTAAAAACTAAGACCGTTTCTAATTACTGAAAGGATATTCTGATGTAAAATAAATACTTTATACTCAATCTTATGTATAATTTCCACTCAATTATATATTTAATTTCTGAACGTTTTTTTTGTTTTATGACGTTCCCTTTTTCACCCTTTATACAAAGTAAAATTGATAAATGACACTCCAAATTAAAAACTAAGACCGTTTCTAATTACTGAAAGGATATTCTGATGTAAAATAAATACTTTATACTCAATCTTATGTATAATTTCCACTCAATTATATATTTAATTTCTGAACGTTTTTTTTTTTTTTATGACGTTCCCTTTTTCACCCTTTATACAAAGTAAAATTGATAAATGACGCCACCAAATTAAAGACTAATACCATCTCTTCTTTTTAATAGTTTGTTTACAATTGCACATCGTGTGATCTGCTTGAAACATCAGAGTTAAAATAAAATCAGATATAGTACAAAAATATTGTGAAGTTGTGATAATATTCTGTAGATGACAGCAATATATAAAAGAGTTGGTTGTTTTCAGACTAACTGGCGCCGTCAGAAACACGAGGGCTATAATGCGCCAAAACATTCGTCATTTAGCAAGCCAACATACATTTACAAACCCCCCTGCCTTACACGGGACTCGAACCCGCAACCTCAAGGTCTAGAAGCTAGCACGCTAACCACTATACAGTTTGGTCGGAATAAATAAAAGAGAAAAACTCAATTGAGGTATGATGAGGAAAAGCAAAACGCAATGAATATTATATTTCTCATCGATTGAATAAAATACCCAACTCTAATAAAGTTTCAATAAAGTTAATAGGTCAATTAAAGGGAATCTTAAAGGCGCAAACTGCATTCAGATCACTAGTATATCAAAATATAGTTGAGTAAGATTAAATCCTTCGACTTTTTTTATTTGGGAAGGTGGGGGAGGCATTTATTTTTATTTTCTATCGTTTTTTAATGACAATATCTATAAATCCTTATTAACTTCGATTTTTGGCCGACCAAACGGTATAGTGGTTAGCATGCTAGCTTCCAGACCGCGAGGTTGCAGGTTCGAGTCCCGTGTTAGGCATGGGTGTTTGTAAATGTATGTTGGTTTATCTAATGACGAATGTTTCGGCGCATTATAGCCCTAGTGTTGCTGACGGTGCCAGATAATCTGAAAACAACCAAACAACCAACTTCGTTTTGTTTGCGGCCACTGAGCAAATCTGTGGAATATATGTTGTCCATGTTATATATGTTGCCTGAAATACTTACACATGTTGCCTGAAATACTTACACATGTTGCCTGAAATACTTACACATGTTGCCTGAAATACTTACACATGTTGCCTGAAATACTTACACATGTTGCCTGAAATACTTACACATGTTGCCTGAAATACTTACACATGTTGCCTGAAATACTTACACATGTTGCCTGAAATACTTCCCTGTTATACATGTTACCTGAAATACTTACACATTTTGCCTGAAATACTTACACATGTTGCCTGAAATACTTACACATGTTGCCTGAAATACTTCCCTGTTACACATGTTGCCTGAAATATTTCCCTGTTACACATGTCTAAAAATTGTTTTAATCAGAATAAATAAAAGGAATTTGGACGTGAATGTATAAGTTCACGTTTATTTGATACGTAATCTACTGCATATTTTTCTAATAGAGATATTTTTAATATTTAAAATTAAATGCAAACACTAACTGCACGCTGACAACAGAATCGGCGTATGTTAGAAAATAGGAAAATTGGCAATGCATATCAAGGATTTATAATTAAAAACTTTGTTTTTATGGTTTATGTTTATCTACAAAAGTCTTGTCTTCACTTTGCCGACCAAACGGTATAGTGGTTAGCGTGATAGCTTCTAGACCGCGAGGTTGCAGGTTCGAGTCCCGTATTAGGCATGGGTGTTTGTAAATGTATGTTGGCTTGCCTAATGACGAATGTTTCGGCGCATTTTAGCCCTCGTGTTGCTGACGGCGCCAGATAATCTAAAAACAACCAACCAACTTGTCTTCACTTTATCACAGTTGTAAATATAAGCATCAATTTCTTCTATATCTTTGTCATATTGGAATTAATATTTAAAAAATAAAACGCAACTATTAATTTAATTTGAAAATCATCACCATCAATCTTAATTTTATTCGAAACAATTTAAACAAATAGATAGATATCACTATTTTATTTTAAACTCAATTTATAAAATTGTGTTTGCAGTTGCAACTGATCTATCATTGAGTTTGGAGGACCACTTCTCCTAAAAAGCTTTTTTTTTTTATCTTTGCCCCAAATAGTTTACTGAATTTTTCTTTAGGATATTTTTGGTACATTTCATTACTGACCGTTTTTCGCTCATAAAAAGAAGAATTTAGGCCATTCTTTTCGGATAAAACAACAAAAAGGTGTAAGACAGTTTTTATTTCTTTTTTGTTCGCAAGAGTCCATTAAGTAAAGAACACTATAAAAAGTTCTGATCTTATTTAAGATGAGAACACGACTAAAAATTAACGACCTTTTTCCAAGAAGTATATGTTCAAATTGACCATCCATAATTGTTTTTATTTGTTTCTAAGCTCCAATTCATCTTTTAAAAATGGTTTTGTAATTACGTCAATCATTAAAGTTATGATGGAATGAATTGCCTTATATTTTTCGTCACATAAAAAATATGACTTACATGAATACGAAATATTAAGATAAAAAAATTGCATTAACATTGCATGTATGAACTGAACAAACACTTTTCCCAGTCATATATATTAGTGAGTAAGCCTAAAGTCTAACCAAAATTGAAAAAAAAAATTTAAAAGAAAACTATTACTCTAATGGATTATACGATTTTTTGGAAATTGTAGGTTCAATGCCTAGGATTTTTTTTTCTTTTTTTTTTCAACAAATTACTATATTCAAATTCAGCAAACTCCCCCGTTATGTAAATTCTATAATAGGTAAACCTCAAGATTTCTTTCTGTAACACTGGACATCGAATCTGCGTTCCTTTATGATATAAAATAAACATTCATTCAAATACAAGGACATTGAAAATATAATATGAAAGACATTTTGTTCTTTATTCATGTTTATACTATTATATTTTGTTGCTTATACAAATTATCAACATTCTAGCAAGAAATATCTCCTACTTTATGATATAAAATAAAGATTCATTCTACTACATGGACATTGAAAATCAAATATGAACGACATTTTTTCTTTACTAATGTTAATGGTGCGTTATATTGTTGCTTATTTAAATTATCAACATTACAGCAAGAAATATTTCTTACTTTATGATATAAAATAAAATTTCATTCAACTACAAGGACATTAAAAATCTTAAATGAATGACATTTATTACTTTGCTTATGTTAATCCTACGACATATTGTTGCTTATATAAATTATCAACATCCCAGCAAAAAATATAACCAAATTTATAATATAAAATAAACATTCATTTAAATACAGGGACATTGAAAATCTAACATGAATGACATTTATTACTTTAAGCATGTTAATGCTACGATATATTGTTACTTATGTAAATCATCAACATTCCAACAAGAAATACATCCTACTTTATGATATAAAATAAATATTCATTCAAATACAAGGACATTGAAAATATAATATGAAAGACATTTTGTTCTTTATTCATGTTTATACTATTATATTTTGTTGCTTATACAAATTATCAACATTCTAGCAAGAAATATCTCCTACTTTATGATATAAAATAAAGATTCATTCTACTACAAGGACATTGAAAATCTAATACAAACGACATTTTTTCTTTACTTATGTTAATGGTGCGTTATGTTGTTGCTTATTTAATAAATTATCAACATTACAGCAAGAAATATTTCTTACTTTATGATATAAAATAAAGACTCATTCAACAACAAGGCCATTATTAGCACCGATAAAAAAAAAATTACTAATGTTCCATACAATTCCAATCAAAACTCTAATCAATCTAGTTCAGCTTCCACATAAATCACTATTTTAGCCTCAAATTGAATTTATCTGACCAAAAATTCGTGACATTATTTATTCGACATGTAAACTAAAAAGGTTTCCGAAAATGATTTGAAGTAAAATCCTTTCGTAACATTCATCATCTCTTTCTGCACAAAATTTCCAGAAATGGTTTTTTCCAGCTGTCTAGTTGTTGTCGATGCTTTCTTACCTCTCTCTCCCCTCCTGCCGTTTTCTTATTGATTTTGTAATCTGGTTTCGGGAGAAACATTTCTTGAAACTGTGAATGACTGAATCTTTTTAGAACAAACAACATAAAAGTCCATTTTTCTTTTCGAATTGAGAAAAGTTAAATAAATGGACCGATGCCTTAGTAATCTGTTTCAAATACTTTTATGCTTGTAAATACAAAAAGAAATATCCACCTACGCTTTCAGAGATAAAACGTGAAAAATCGAATGAAATGGAAGTGATCATTTAAAATGAGTACTGAGGAAAATGTATTGTTTTGTAAACTGCGCTTGTTTTTTTTATGAGAACTGTGTTATTGACAGGTTTTTTAACATTTAATGTATCAATATCAGTTTAAGTTTTTTTGTTTCATTACTAAGTATATAATCATTCACTAAAAATTATGAAATGCATTATATGTCAAACAAAAATTTCAAACAATTAAAATTTTCTGATGTATAGGATGGATGAAATATTTAACGTTTAATGTATCAATATCAGTTTAAGTTTTTTTGTTTTATTACTAAGTATATAATCATTCACTAAAAATTATGAAATGCATTATATTTCAAACAAAAATTTCAAACAATTAAAATTTTCTGATGTAAAGGATGGAAGAAATATTTAACGTTTAATGTATCAATATCAGTTTAAGTTTTTTTGTTTTATTACTAAGTATATAATCATTCACTAAAAATTATGAAATGCATTATATTTCAAACAAAAATTTCAAACAATTAAAATTTTCTGATGTATAGGATGGATGAAATATTTAACGTTTAATGTATCAATATCAGTTTAAGTTTTTTTGTTTTATTACTAAGTATATAATCATTCACTAAAAATTATGAAATGCATTATATTTCAAACAAAAATTTCAAACAATTAAAATTTTCTGATGTAAAGGATGGAAGAAATATTTAACGTTTACTGTATCAATATCAGTTTAAGTTTTTTTGTTTTATTACTAAGAATATAATCATTCACTAAAAATTATGAAATGCATTATATTTCAAACAAAAATTTCAAACAATTAAAATTTTCTGATGTATAGGATGGATGAAATATTTAACGTTTAATGTATCAATATCAGTTTAAGTTTTTTTGTTTTATTACTAAGTATATAATCATTCACTAAAAATTATGAAATGCATTATATTTCAAACAAAAATTTCAAACAATTAAAATTTTCTGATGTATAGGATGGATGAAATATTTAACGTTTAATGTATCAATATCAGTTTAAGTTTTTTTGTTTTATTACTAAGTATATAATCATTCACTAAAAATTATGAAATGCATTATATTTCAAACAAAAATTTCAAACAATTAAAATTTTCTGATGTATAGGATGGATGAAATATTTAACGTTTAATGTATCAATATCAGTTTAAGTTTTTTTGTTTTATTACTAAGTATATAATCATTCACTAAAAATTATGAAATGCATTATATTTCAAACAAAAATTCAAACAATTAAAATTTTCTGATGTATAGGATGGATGAAATATCTAAAGTTTAATGTATCAATATCAGTTTAAGTTTTTTTGTTTTATTACTAAATATATAATCATTCCCTAAAAATTATGAAATGCGTTATATTTCAAACAAAAATTTCAAATAATTAAAATTTTCTGATGTATAGGATGGATGGAATATTTTTTACTTATTATTTTGTTTTGAAAAGCACTGCTGTCATTAATTAATGTATACTCTTTTCTTTGAAAAATAATTCATTGTTTAATCATCTGTAAAGATAATAAAATATTTTCTAATGAAATAAAAATTCGTTTTTAAGCATTAATTTCAAATAAAGTAATTACTGAGTTATCATATACAAATAAAATATTTTCTTGTCTTCTTTACGTCCCTTATCAGATAGCATTTAAACCTTTAACACCTTGTGTTAACCTCCTGAACAAAAAGGATGCAAGTTTCAGATGAGAAAGATGCAAATTTTTAAAACCTTGAAAAGGAATCCAAGTTCCCAGTTGACAAGCTTTTTGTAACGTTTTCATGACCAACTTTTTAAGAAGCTTTACACTGTAAAGTATCTTTTCGTAACCAGTTTGATACATTGCATTATACTTCACTGGAAAATATATATGTAAACCTTTCCATAACAAGCTTGCTACAAAGTTTACACTGTAACATGTATGTAAACCTTTTCATAACAAACTTGCTACAAAGTTTACACAGTAAAGGATGTGTGTAAACCTTTCTATAATAAGCTTGCTACAATGCATAATACTTTACTGTAAAATATGTGTGTAAACCTTTTCATAACAAGCTTGATACGATGATTACCATGTAAAGTATGTGTGTAAACCTTTTCATAGCAAGCTTTATACAAGGTTTACACTGTTTTGCTAGTATCAACCTTTATGAAGAGTTTCCCATCACAAGTCTTTTCATCAAACCCAGTCATGAGGAGGTTAATCTGAAATCTAGTCAGTGAATGTCTAGTAATAAGTATTGTCTGTCCATCACAAGAATCATCCTCGAAATGTATTCAGCATTGTCTATTGCTATAAAGACAAGCTCCGATTTCCAAGGTAGATATCATAAGAAAGACATCTACTATTTTTAGGCTTTGGATGTCAATTTCCTGTATTCACACTCCAATTCTAAACAGACAAGTCTTGTTTCTGTAGCGACAACCATCAATCAGGCTTTCTGATAGCACCCAAGTGGAACAAATACATTGGCCAATATCGGCTCTACACTATCCAATCCCGATATGAACCGCTGCAGCCTGGCCGTTGCTACGTATCTTGACCAATCTCGCCCAGTGCTTGGTAAAATATATAGTGAGAGTTTTGCAATGTTAGTGTAGAGTTTTAAAATTGAAATATATTTTAATAAGAAAGGACAGAGGGGATGAAAATATCTTTTGTGAGATGCTTGAAATGTTTATTTAAAAAAAAAAAAAAAAAAAAAAATCATGTATTTTAGAAATATACTAGAGATTAGGTATGGACTGGCTAAACTTTCCAAAACCCTTGTTTTCAGCAATGGCCAATACCGCTGGTAAAAATCGAAAAATGCTTCAATATACCGTTGAAGAGTCTAGACGGATTTAAACAGAATTAGTTTAATTAAGACTAAACTGTTCCAACAATTAATTTTAAAATGAAACCAAATTTATTTCATAACAACAGGAAACATATATAATCCTTTTTATTTAATGAACGATTAACCAACAAATGAGTTGAGTTGATTTACGGTGTTGGTTCTGTATAAGCTTCCATTAAACGACAATAATTTCAACTGCTGTTGTTTTCAACCGAAAGAGCTTTTTATGCACCAGGTGAAATGAATTAACAGAAAGCCCGAGAATGCAAATTAATTCTTTTGTGAAGAAGGATCATTGTTATTTTTCATTCCTTTCATAATGGATTTCGATTAGTTGCCGTTAATATTCCGACTCATGATATAGCGTGAGCATAATGATGTATCTGCTCCATTTCTCTTCGAAAGTTTTTTTCTTCTAGAAATCGAACACATTTCGGAGTAGAAAAGGTTTTCTAAAAATACCTTTTTTCATTGATTTATGTAACGTAGTATCTAATTCTCTTTTACTAATTTTTTAACCTCTAGTTTAAAAACAATAGAAGTCAACAATAGAAAATTATCATATTCTACATGTATTTCCATTTCGATAATTGTAACTTTATAACATATTTGTATAACCAGTAAGAAACACTACTCCAGGAGATATTTTAAAGAGTAAAGCATTACGCATTTGCATCTCATAAGGAAGAAAATCCGAAATACCATAGTTATCGATTTAATTTCTTTCTTGCTGTGATTTATTTTCATTTCCTGTATTTTTTTCCCCGTTCTCAATAACATTTACCGCTATAATTTTACTTAATTGGATGTATCATACAACATATGAAATCTCTCTCTTTTTTTGTTCTCTAAGAGTTGTTCTGATTTTCCGCATACATCATATATTATTCCATGTCCTTCGTCCATTCTCCCCGGAATTCATAGAGTTCTGTTAAAAGAACAAATTTGTTCAATAATAATTAAAAAAAATCCTGACGGTACCAATTGTTCTAAGCAGAAGGAGGTGGTGATTCCAAAGAAATAAGAACTTGCTCGTTGATTCTTAGTTATTTACAACAATCAGTTAGGCCAAAATTCAACATGAACTATCTGTTCCAATATAACTAATGTCTACTCATTTTTTAAATGAAGGTAACAGAATGTCATCACATAAAATCGCTTATAAGCAGTGGTAGAAGTGTGTGAAAAAATGTGGGGGGGGGGACGCCCAAAATTTGAGGACAGGTGCCCCCCCCCCCCACACAAACACTTCCCTTCTCCCAACTTCAACCATAAATTTTATAAATTCGTAACTCATAATAAAACTATTAACTAGTAAAAAAATGATTTATACTTCCTAACATTAACATTGAACGAGGGTCCAAAACTTATTGTTATTTTAATGAATAGTCGGTGGCTTAGTTTTTTTACTTGGAAGTAAGAGATAAAGTTAAGTAATAATTAAAGTTTTCAAGTGCAAAAATAAATAACTTTTTCACAGTGTCACTACATTTAAAGACTAATATTTTTTTTTTCATTAGTTGTTTATAGGCGGATTGAATGCTTTTAAACGTGGGGGGATGAATTTCAGTGTTTTAAAAGTGGGGAGACGAATGAGTATTTTCTTGAAAAGTGGGGGGGGGGACGCTTCACCCCGCGTCTACCCACACCTCTAGCACTGCTTATAAGGCATTTCATATGCGAAATGCTATTTCTGTTTTCGTGCAAGGAGTTTCGCAACCACTCACCAATAACCATCACTTAAAAGATATAATACTTTTAATACATATTTACTTTAAAACGTTACTGTAAAATAGACCATTAAAATTGTTTTATTATAAGTATTCGATAGACTGTTCCTGTTAGATAGGCCTATTACAATGCTTCCTATCGTTCATTACCTTCCTAAATATTGTTTTAAAACATATAACAAATTTCAAAGGGAAAATGCTATAGAGTAGTTTTACTATTAGTCCGAGAGGCGACTGCAATTTTTGGACCCCATCGAACATCATTCTGAATTTTGTATAGAAATTGGAGAAAAGTGAGTTGATTAGGAATCCACTGGTCTGCCGTGGCAAAAATGGCCGAAACTGGTCAAAAATCGACTTGGAATGAGTTGAACTAAAATCCGATTGCCAAATATGTCATAACTTACCAAAAAGAGAACAAACTTTTTCGTCTGGTAACCCTGCATTTTGATTTTCAATGAGAAAAAGCGCAAACGATTTCTGATCTCTGGCTTTTAAAATTTGTATCTTTTAAAAGTAAGCCAAATTGACGACATCAATTACGTCATCCGTGACGTAATGTTTGTTGCCAACTTGGCTCCCTTTTAATAGATGCAAGTAGACCGTCGCCAAATATCTGAATCGTCTGCAACCTTTTTAATTAATAATTAAAGAGTGAGGGTTACCAAATAAAAAAAATGCTCGTTATTTGGCAAGTTATGGCTCATTTGGCACTTGGATTTAGTTCAACTTATTAAAAGTCGATTTTTGACCAGTTTCGGCCATTTTTGCCACGGCAGACCAGTAGATTCGTAATCTACTCACTTTTCTTTAATTTCTATAAGAAAATCAGAATGATGTTCAATGGGGTCCAAAAATTGCAGTCGCCTCTCAGTCTATATTATCATTTAGAAATTTGTTCGTCAGTCAGTGGTAGCGTCATCAGTTGTAAAAAACGATTGGAGACGCACACAGAAAGTGACGACACACAATTTTCATTTACTTAAATTTTATTTAAATGAATTTTCAGTAGAAGAATTATTGCTGTTTTTTATAAAGTTCATGCATTTTTAAACAATATTTAGGCAGCTACTGTTGGCAGATAAATAAAGTAACAACGTTAACGAATGGAAATGTCTATTGTGAATTTTGATAATTACTTTAAAATAAATATCATTTCCATAAAAATAATTTTAATTAGAACACCATTTTAGCAACTGTAGTAAATCAAATATTAAATAATAAATATCAAATATTTATTATCAAAACTACACACGCTTTAGTATATTTTAATAGCAATAATTATGTTTAAATATCAGTAAAAAGATATTGCCATTATTTATTTTTACTGCATTCTTTAATTGCATAATTTTTGGAATATTTATTCGTTTATCGCTATAATATTAAAATAAAAATAGTTTTATAAAAATCAAATTGATTTCTTGCTTTTATTAAAATTCATACATGACCAATCGTAAAAAACACTCAACTCAGGATATGAATACATAATGCAATTTTAAAATATCTATTTTTAATCAATACTTAGAGAAGTGTTTTATAATTCAAATGAAAAATCTAAGCAAATGTCGAAAATTAAATTCCTCAACCAAGCATATATGCAAGTCGTGCGAATATCCTTCTTGTAAATAATTCAGAGATTCTTGGCATTTAGCCAAATTCTCTTGTATATAATGCAAACACAAAATTATCGGTTTTCCGTCAGTATTAATTAAACTAGTATTGAAATTTGACCCATTCTCTTGTGTGCTACTATACATTTTCTACAGAATATCGATAGTTCGTATTTAGAGTTAGAATAAAACAAAATTTATAAACATCCAGCAAAATATCTATTCAAACACAAAATTAATATTAAACATAAACACTGGGTTAAAAAAAATACATTAAAATCTGTCTCGAATATTCAAAGCAAATGTAGTTTATATTCATTTTATAATGAAAGTTTAAAATTTCCAAATAATTTTCTTGGCTGTCAAATTAAACGGAACTTTATAGAAAATCAGGCATTTCTAAACAGAAACAAGTTGTGTATTGTAGAAGAAACAGCCACTGAAAAGCAGCTTTTATACCCACTGCTATTTAAATGCATTAAGACCAAAATATCAAATATTAAATTTGGTTACATTTAATGTTTACAATCCCCTTTCCTTCCGTGAATGCTGATGAAAATAATATAACAAAATCGCTGCCAACTTACAGACAAAACTTTCACCAAGTTGGGGAGTTTGTTGACACACTTGGCAAGAAAACTAGTTCTATTTATCCTGCGTTCTATTTATTTAACTATACATCATTTCATAAGCATGATTCATTATTTTCAAACAGCAATAGACGTGGAATATTTTCGAGCAGCAATATATGCAGTGATGTAGTGTAAAATAAAAAGGTGTGGGAACGCTAGGTCGCGTCGTTACAAAAGTATTTTTTTCTCTGTGTGTAAGTGGGGAGGGGGCGGAGAGGGGGGGGGGGTGAAAATGAAAACTATAAATAGTTTTATTAATATTACTTTAATAATCACAAAACAGCTAATGAGCACCTCAAAAATTAAAAAGAAAAGTTGAGTGTGCAGACTTCTTTCATTTAAATAATTTTTTAAAACTATTAAGTTATACGGCAAGTTTATATGTGCAAAACCACAGTTTTGTTCATTGAAAATGTAGATGGTTGGCGTGAATTTGGGTATGGAAGTTTTAGTTTGCATACATGACGAACCATACAAATTTGAAGTCTTGAATTCATCCACAAATATATATCATTCGTTGAAAAAGAAGATAACTGCCATTGGATCAATCCATACACATGATAAATCATAGCTAGATGTAAACATATATGTCAGCTCATTTCTAATGAACGAAAAATGGCCATGTGTGGGTTGCCGCGTCTCTTTTAAGTGTTTTACAAATACTTGAACTTGCATGCTCAGTTCTGAAGTTGTGGATCGCAAACGAAAGTAGATTTCTCATGAAATGACTTTTTCGTTTTCTTACATGACTTTGCGTTTAGCGTCACGTAAAGAAGAAGAAAAAAAGTACAAATTACAAAAAAAATTTAGGTGAGGGAACGCCGTTCCGCCTTTTAAAAAGGTAACGGATCGCCGTTCCCACGCGTTCCCGCTCCACTACACCCCTGAATATATGGCAGAATAAGTCAGTATTTACTCACATTTATTCTACCTTTCTATAAGCTTTTCACAAGAGTGAATTTTTTAGTTAGGACAATATACATGCTAAAACATTAGAGTATAGGGAAATCACGTTGCTTTGTAGGACTGCACTTATTGTACTCACTTTTGACTTCCGTGATATTTCATCTCTCAGTTTATCGTATAATTATATTCTCCTATTTACACTTACTTTAACTATGCTTTTACACGCAATAGTTCCATTGTCATTTCAATCGTTTCCTGAAAAAAAAAGTTTTCTCTTGGGAATTGTTTGTCAAATATAGAAATCTGTTTTGAATAAATTAAATTAATCCAGAGTATGAGTTGAGTTTTAACAAGTATTATTATTTTTTTTTTTAATTTTATTTTATTACCCATTTAAAATTGAATAGTGAAATATAATTGCAACTATGGGTGTAGAACATCGCACAATTTTCAATTACACTATAATACTGATATCAATTGGTGTCATTTACCGTTTTTATATTTTCATCATTCATTTAGAAAAAATGACCAGTTTGGTGATATTTTTTACCATAATTCTTACATGAGTCTGAGAAGAAAGAAAAAAAAAAAAAAAAACTTCGCCAAATCGATGATTTTGGCGATATACTTTTCAATAACTCTTATATTATCCTTTCTTATAAATGAAACTAAGGAGAGGAAAAATAATGATCGTTGATGAGGTATGCTCAAGGAAATAGAGCTATGCGTTAAAGGCATTCGTTTTTCTACTTTTTTCTTCATTAAAGCATTTTTACGGGAATTTCGGGGGTAGAGCTGTTTAGAACACCTTAAGAGGCATTACCACAGCGATTTTTATCGCAATCGTTAGAGCCGTTTTTTAGCAATTACTGAAAAATATGATTTTTTCAATGGCAGCTACCTTATGAGCAAGAGCGATTTTGACGAAAAACTTAATGGTAGGTCTCTGCACCATCACCAACCTGCACACCAAATTTGAACATCGTAAGTCAATTTGTTCAGTAGTTATGCTAACCACAGACACACATACACACAAACAGACATTTTTTCTAGAAAAACAATTTCTAAAAATTTTTTTTTCATTGAGATCAGGATGTTCCAAAACGTGGAGAAATGTAAAAAAAAATCAGGGTTTTTTTTTGACCGAATACTATACTTTCATTACCCTATATATACAGATGGGTAATTGAAATAAATAAATCCAAACCAAATGGACCAAGTTTGTAAATAACTGAATATACCATGTTTATGCCTCGGTAGGTTAGTTAAGTTAATCCATTATTTTTTTGGTACTTCATTTACACATTTTTTTTTAATTAACTACATATTGCGAAAAAGAAATATCAAAATCATGATTAAAATTAATTCTCATAAAACTGAATAGGTCAAAGTTGTAAATATATAAAAAGTACCATGCTCACACACACACACACACACACACACACACACACACACACACACACACACACACACACACACACACATGTATTAAGATTAAATTAAATTAATACAGGATTTTAGTTGTATTTCGGCTAATATTTATTTTCTATTTTAAAAGCATTGCAACTGAAATTGAAATATTACAGATATGATCACAATAAATTCTCGTAAAACCGCTTGAGCAAATATTTTAAATAACTGAAACATCCAAAACTCCACTCTAGTTCCACACTTCACTAAAATGATCGATGAATTGAAAATAGAGCCATCTTACATAACTATAAGTCCACAAGGCCCAAAATCTGCTCCAGAGATTATAACATTCATGTATGTATAATTTTGGAGTTAAGCTATTTTGAATTCCAACAATTTCATTTGATGCAGAAGCTCACATATCAAAATTATAAACTCTAATGAAATTTGTTTGGCTAATTCTAATTTTAACCGGTAAACATAAAACAATAAATAAGCATTGTACTCAAAAGCAACCTACAAGCTTAACACACTTGTGTATAAAAATGTGTTCAACTGTATAAACAAGTCATGATACACAAGAAAGAGAAATAAATATCCATACAAAGAAAAGGCAATAACTACCTTATTTGCCACAGTTTTTGTGATATAACTTTTTTTTTTAAAAAAATGCCTGTTTTTGTTTGATCTAATTACATGAAGAAACCTTGTGAAGATTTTAACTGATTAAAAGAATGGTATTTAAATCCAGTGAATTAAATAAGTATTGAAACTATTCTTAGCTTTTTAGCTACGTTAGCTATTGGTGTCCTTACCTATCAATCCACAACTTGTCTTCATATCCACTTAACTATCCACTTAACAGAACTGATTTCATTCTTCTTTAAAATAATAATAATGAAAAAAAATTAATAATAATCAAGTTTAAGCAAACGTTGGTTTGTTAATGTTAATTTAGCTTAAAAAATAGTCCGATAATATGAACTGACAAAACTCCTCTCACTACGAAAAGCTTCTGTAAAATATCTTAAAACTGAAAACGCAAGTTTATGATACAACTTTTTTTTATGTTTATAATATTTAAAATATAGAATAATATGTGATGTTTCTTTTTTAACTATAACGTGTGCCTGAATTTTGATTATCAACTACATGAACACTATATGCTTGTACATTATTGCATATTGTAATGTGAGCCTGATTATGATCATTTTTTTCCTAAACAATCTACGGATATCACTCAGTAATATCCAACTGTAACTTTTGGATAGCTCAGAATCAATTTCTACTCAGAAAGTATTTGATTCCATTTAAATATCCTCCATAATGTTCTCCCTCTAATGTTGTGTGATAAGTTAAGCTTGGTTACCTGCAGACGTTAACTATTTAGGGGAAGATATATAGATACAGATATTTATAGTAATTGTTAAGCCTTCTTTGTCTTCAAGTCAATAACAAAACATTCACTATTTGGAAGTGGCAACATCGATGACGTCACTATACAAAGTTGTTTCAGGATCTATCGCGTAACATAACGAAGAATCATTAGATATTTGTTAAGTTTGGTACAAGAAACGTTATTTTATTTCAATGCTAATTTCTAAACATTAGCAACTTTTGGATTTCATGTTTTAAACATTAAGAATTCGATATCTAATGCTGTGTAATAGGTTACCCTTGATTACCTGCAGACATTAACTACTTTTGGGAGGAAATATTTATTTAGATATTTATGGTTATTATTAAGCCTTCTTTGGTTTCAAGTCAATAGCAAAACATTCACTATCCTGAAGTTGCAACATCGATGACTTCCCGATACTAAATTGTATCAGAAAGTATCGCGTGACATAATGAAAAATCATTAGAATTTTATAAAATATGATGCGCGAAATATTATTATATTTCATTGTCAGTTTCTGAATATTATAGCAACTTTTAGATTTCAAGTTTTAAACATTAAGAATTCCCTATCTAATGCTGTGTAATAGGTTACCCTTGATTACCTGCAGACATTAACTACTTTTGGGAGGAAATATTTATTTAGATATGTATGGTTATTATTAAGCCTTCTTTGGTTTCAAGTCAATAGCAAAACATTCACTATCCTGAAGTTGCAACATCGATGACTTCCCGATACTAAATTGTATCAGAAAGTATCGCGTGACATAATGAAAAATCATTAGAATTTTATAAAATATGATGCGCGAAATATTATTATATTTCATTGTCAGTTTCTGAATATTATAGCAACTTTTAGATTTCAAGTTTTAAACATTAAGAATTCCCTATCTAATGCCGTGTAATAGGTTACCCTTGATTACCTGCAGACATTAACTACTTTTGGGAGGAAATATTTATTTAGATATGTATGGTTATTATTAAGCCTTCTTTGGTTTCAAGTCAATAGCAAAACATTCACTATCCTGAAGTTGCAACTTCGATGACTTCCCGATACTAAATTGTATCAGAAAGTATCGCGTGACATAATGAAAAATCATTAGAATTTTATAAAATATGATGCGCGAAATATTATTATATTTCATTGTCAGTTTCTGAATATCAGCAACTTTTGGATTTCATGTTTTAAACATATAAATCTTGATAGTTCCCCTTCATATTTTTGAAATCCCAAGTTCATCCGCAAAAAGGTTAATATCTTTCTTGTTTAAGCAAATTCAATTAAGCTTTTTCCTAGCCTTATATAAGATTAGATTTTTTTTTTCTCCTCTGGCATAATGTGGGTCCTAATTAGATTTCATTTTCGGGAAGAATATGGAAAAAAGAAGTAAACTTAATTACCAAATCCAAGTCAGTGACCTCATAGAGTTTTATACCGGAAATTAGGTCTAATTATTTTATGAACTTTCGTAAACTCAAAATTCTTGCATCAGGCTTGTAATCAGTAAATGGTATTGATTCACTTTTAATTTAACTTCACCTCGTTTAATGCGTTGTGTTTAAATGTAATAATTTACGTTGAGTTTAAATCAACAGAATCTTGTTTATGCTTTGCGTTATGCTTTTCACATTATTTTTTTTTTTTCATTAATTCCTACAAATCAGGGAGTTTTTTAAAACCGGTAGGGTGAGTAAATATAAATATTATAAAAAATTCCTTTCGCAATTTTGATGAATAATCTAAGTAAGACACATTTGGTAATTTCCACTTAATTTGATTCTATTCGTGAAAAAGTTTCAAAATGGTTTCATTTGATAAAATATATCAAAGGACTTGAGAGTTTTTTGGTAGATCAAAATCGAACCAAGATTTTAAAATTTCGTCCAGTTGTAAACTACGGCATAGGATTTTTTTTTTTTTCATTATTATTATTATTTATTTATTTATTTATTTTTATTTATTTATTTTTATTTTTTATTTTTACCTTTCATACAAAGGGTCATATATATATATATATATATATATATATATATATATTATGTATAAAATGAGTTTTGAAAAATTGAAGCACATTCTTTAAATATAGATATACATGAAAAATGTTTCAGGTGATTCTGACCAGTTTTTTTCACACGGTATTTAAAAATTACACTTAAAATATAAACATACAGTATCTTAAATAAGTCATAAAGTAAATCGAATTTTTCATTAAAAGGCATATTTTAAAGAAAATGTAAAATTCATTTTACTGAAGAAATCAATATCTAATCTAATTTTAAATTCGACAACCAAAATCCTAAACAAGTATCCTAAATAATTACTTTTCAATACTAATGGTGTGTGTTTTTCTGTTTCTTTTATTTAGGTACGGGGACATGGTACCAGATACCCCCACGGGTAAAATAGTAGGCGGTGTCTGCTCTTTGAGCGGTGTACTGGTGATTGCCTTACCAGTACCGGTCATTGTTTCCAATTTCTCCCGAATCTACCACCAGAGCCAAAGAGCTGACAAAAGAAAAGCTCAAAAGGTGAGTACTTCGTTTTTAACCTATTTACATACCATTTACCAATCTTACTTTTTGGTAAAGAGATTTATCGTCATTATTTGAAAGAATATATAGTAATACAATAGGCTGTTGCAAATTTAGATACCTCAATGAATGTCCTTCTAAATTTTTATATAATATGTAGATATTCTGTCATGTTGATTAACTTTTTCAAGATGCAAGTATTTGGTGCAAGAGAAGAGAAATCGTCTACACCCTTCTTCATTTGAAATTGAAGAACGGCTTGATGTTGTTTAGCATTAGTACACATTTGGCTATCGGACTTCAACTCATTCAAAGTCAATTCTGAACAGTTTCGACACTTCATTCTTGAGCAATTTAGTTACACCTATAACCGTATATAATTGGAACTCACATACATCATATCTAGTTAGAAACATACATTGCTGCCTTGTTTCGCCATTTTCTCTAGTTATCTCAGACAACTGTACCTTTAAACTTGCATGACTTACATCACTTTGAACTCGTTTTAACTAAGTCAATTTGCATACGAAAACTAAATTTCTTAATAGAAAATTCAAATTTTTTACACAAAAATAAAAATCACTTCAGTTAATCACTTTGTTTTGACTTTAATGATTGCTAAAACAAAATTTTGAAGTGGTCACATACATAGTAATTTTATAATAATTTCTTACTTTATTTCAGTATGTTTTCCAGTTACATTCAGGGTTTCTGCGCGTATATAGAAAGTCAGGAAATGTCATGGAAAGTCATGAATTTGTACATTGAGTCAATTTTGTCATGAAAAGTAATGATTTTGAGCACAAAAAAAAAATGATCACAATTCATGGAAATACCGTGAATTTCATGAGATGTCTAAACTTTTGAAGTAAAATCACATACTCTGACGTCATAAACGCTATGATTGCTATTCCGCTAATCGAAAATTCATCTATGTTTTCATTTATGTTTTGACGGAAACAATGGTCTCAGTTAAATACCGTGGCCAATAAAAACATTTTTGAATTCCAAATTTGTGACATCACACAAGTAAGGTCTCTTAGGTGAAACACAACATTAATAATAAGAGAACTGATATGTAGAGTTTTGAGAAGCTTTGAATTTTTACCCCGTCTTCTTTCTTCTGTTTTACATTGTTGATATCAAAACATTTGATTTTAGATGATATAATTTATTATTTTGTGACATCACACAAGTAAGGTCTCATAGGTGAAACAAAAAATTCATATCATGAGAACTGAAATTAATAGTTTTGAGATTCTTTGATTTCTTACCCCCGTCTTCTTTCTTCTGTTTTGCATTGTTGATATCAAAACATTTGATTTTTGATGATACAATTTATTATTATTGATTTATTCTTTCTTCAAATATTTCTTTATTATTAAAGATTGATTAGCTTTTTAACACTGAAATATCAAAGAATGGAAAACTATTTTTCCCTTCTTCCTCTGATTTGGAAGTTACTGAAACAAGGATTTTTTACTTAATTTAAAATAAAACTTTATAAAAATCATTTTATGGTACATTGATTTACTTACTATGTTCGTGTTAGTAAAATTCATGTATTATATATATATATATATATATATATATATATATATATATATATATATATATATATATATATATATATATATATATATATATATATATATATATATATATATATATATATATATATATTGTGATTTAATTTTTTGAGTCATGGAAAATTATTTGCTTCAGTCTTGGAAAGTCATGAAAAGTCATGGATTTGTGACATTTTATTTTGGCAGAGACCCTATACATTGTTTAAATATTTCTCACTTTTATGAGTTTTATGAATTTTTTGAGTCGTAGAAAATTATTTGCTTCAGTCTTGGAAATTCATGAAAAGTCATGGATTTGTGACATTTTATTTTGGCAGAGACCCTATACATTGTTTAAATATTTCTCATTTTTTTTAGTTTTATGAATTTTTTGAGTCGTAGAAAATTATTTGCTTCAGTCTTGGAAAGTCATGAAAAGTCATTTAATTGTGACATTTTATTTTGGCAGAGACCCTATACATTGTTTAAATATTTCTCATTTTTTTTAGTTTTATGAATTTTTTGAGTCGTAGAAAATTATTTGCTTCAGTCTTGGAAATTCATGAAAAGTCATGGATTTGTGACATTTTATTTTGGCAGAGACCCTATACATTGTTTAAATATTTCTCATTTTTTTTAGTTTTATGAATTTTTTGAGTCGTAGAAAATTATTTGCTTCAGTCATGGAAAGTCATGAAAAGTCATGGATTTGTGACATTTTATTTTGGCAGAGACCCTATACATTGTTTAAACGTTTCTCATTTTTTTTTTAGTTTTATGAATTTTTTCGGTCAGAAAATTATTTGCTTCAGTCTTGGAAAGTCAAGAAAAGTCATGGATTTGTGACATTTTATTTTGGCAGAGACCCTATACATTGTTTAAACGTTTCTCATTTTTTTTTTTTTAGTTTTATGAATTTTTTGAGTCAGAAAATTATTTGCTTCAGTCATGGAAAGTCATGAAAAGTCATGGATTTGTGACATTTTATTTTGGCAGAGACCCTATACATTGTTTAAATGTTTCTCACGTGAAATGAAACAAAACATGTTGCGAACTGATTAGGATTCCTGGTACATCAATACCTAATGAATGAATTCCATTCCACAAATTAGCCTTTAATCAAGCAAATTCTGCTTCGGAATAACGTTGTTAGGTTTGAAAGGTATAATTGTAAAAGTGGATTTAATTATTGGGACTCCCTTTAACAAACATAATACATCGACGCTAATTATTATCGGGGAGGTCGTTCATGACAATTTTGGAGTAACCATATCTACTACAATTACCAGTTTTGAAATAATGGTCACTAGTAGCAATTAGTTCATCAACAATTTAAAAGTTTTACGAATATTTGAAGTTATCCTTGAAATGTAGGAAATAAGGGTAATTTCCATTATTAATAGAAATTGTATAGCAATTAAAACTCAGAGCTGGATATTTATTTTCATCTCTTTCCAGATTAAGGAAATATACATTAGGAATTTCAAAATTTGACTCAATTCTGCATTTTTTTTTTTTTTAAATATTCCCGAATTCATTACCTTTAAAATACTACCATTTTATTTCTGAGACTCAATTTACTTTCTAAATTACAGTGGGTTTTGTGAACCTGTTTCGTATCACGTTCATTAGTGTAGAAAACTTTAAACGCGTTTTCTGAAGAATGACATTTTGGTGTTACATGACTTAACGCCAACGGTCATAACTTCATAATAAATTGTCCGATTTACAAAATTCTAGATTTGTTCTGAAGACACAAGTTATGAATGTGTTTTCTATGGAGAATCTAACATATATTGTTATAAACACATTTTCTATGAATATTTTAATCTTGATTTTTTGTTAAAAACTATGTATTTTTTAAAACTTTTTATTTAAAAAATTATAATTAATTAAATATTGCAGCCAAATTCAAAATTCTCCATAGGAACATGCGTCAATATAATATCTTTTATTTACAGTAAAAATCATACTTCTAAGTTAATTACAAGTTTATTTATGTATGTTCTAATAATGTCCTAATTGGTCACTTTAATTGCAATTAGCTGATTAAAAAATGGGCGAAAAAAAAAGTTTGTATATAAAAATGCATCATTTTTAATTCTGTTACACTGCCAAAGAGTTTGAAATTATTACCTAAAAATTAAAGAAAATCATCTCAATTGTATAGCTATACCTTAATATAATTATGTATACTCTGTGTCAAAATAGAAAAGGCGTCTATAAATAAATTATAGTTATTGAATAACTTTATGCATCTTTAGGGCAATTCTATGGATGACGCACGGGACATTTTCACTCTTCCTTCTTCTCATAAATGTATTAGAATTGCAAAATTAAAGTGAATCTGGAATTTATGTTTTTATTCTATATAATATATGTTTGTTGCAAAGTTACATGGAAAATAAATAATTTAACTTGGTTAAATACACATTTATAAGTCACCGACGCATGGAAAGGGTCCGTGCTTCGGTGTTAAAAGATGCAAATTTTATCGAGTTAAAGTGATTATTTTTTCATTTACCTTTTCAGCAAACAAATATTAAATAAAAAAAATATATATATATATATATTCATCATAATTGTAAAATTATAATCTGTTAACGAATGGAGAAAAGTCTTAAATTGTCGCGTGCATCAGAAAATCCCCCTTTAAATTTTTTTTATTTATTTATTTATTTATTTATTTATTTATTTATTTATTTATTTATTTATAGTGAGATAAGAGTTCTGAACAACCAAATCAGCCGTATTTTCATTTAACTAAAAAGTGCCTTGAGTTATTTAAAATGCAATATTTGTAATTATTTTTTTGACACAGTCAGTAAATAACACATTTCTTATAAATATTACGCTTCCAGTTTTTATTTCATTTTATATGTACTTTATGTGATAAGCCTATATATGACATTTAGAATTTTAAAATTATTATATAGC
Organism: Linyphia triangularis; assembly: GCA_963978545.1. Lineage (NCBI taxonomy): Eukaryota > Metazoa > Arthropoda > Arachnida > Araneae > Linyphiidae > Linyphia > Linyphia triangularis. The sequence goes on along the minus strand of OZ021729.1, from coordinate 8,279,192 downwards.
AACTTTTGGTTAGGTACACTTTTCTCAAAATCTAATGTAGTTAAAGTATTTATCAAATTAAGAAAAATGAATATTTTATGTTGCGAAAAATAACAATTTTTGTATACGCAATATATAATTTTTTTTTACTTTAATTTTAAAGGTATATATACAAAAAATAATAATAATAAACTGTTTGAAATAGAATAGTTATTTGCATTTGGTAAAATTTTTATGTAAATTTATTGCATATTCTGAAAAGTGTACCGAACCAAAGGTTGCAATATAATAATTTTTCAATTCAAAGTCTCAAATACAGAGTTATTACATAAAGTACATGGAAAATAAAATAAATTATCAGAGTAATAATCATAAAAATATGTTATTATTGACTTGCTTGTATTAAATATGAATAATATGCTTAATATGCTTGTATTAAAAGTTAAATTAAAAATATTGCAGTTTAAATAATTTAGAGCACTTTGAAAGTGAATGGAAAAATGACTGAATTAATTGTTCATGACTCTTATCTTCCCTTGATATTAAATAATACTACTAGAAATTATTAAGTGTATTTAAAAAAGCAAATCTATTCTATATATAACCATAGCCTTCTCTATTAGAAGTGTAGTAGAAAGACCGCTAAGAAACGCGCACATATTTTTAAGTCACAGCTCAAAGAATTTACTTTGATTAACTCAAATTTACGCAAGAAAGTGTCAATTTTAAAGGGTTATCTACTAGTGCTACAAAAACATACAAAACTTTTTGTTTTGCAACTTTTTACATTATTCTATTAACAAAAATAAATTATAAACTTAAGAATTTCTGTTAACTTTAATTATAAAAAAAAAAAAAAAAAAAAAAAAATGAAACAAAGGGAAATTAAGTAATGCAATGCTTCCAAATCAAGTTTAAAATATGGAACAATTCTTATAACATGATTTGATAAGAATGTATTATATAATCTATTAGTAATTATTCTAAAGTTCTTTTTACAGCTAAATCTAGACAAAAATCCATGTCAAAGTCATGTATTCACACACCAAATGCTCAGTATTTGCACTTATATTTTTCAATAAATTAATGTCCCAAATTTCATTTTAATTGCGGTATAGTGGTTAGAGTGCTAGCTTCTAGACCGCGAGGCTGTGAGTTCGAGTCCCGTGTAAGGCATGGGTGTTTGTAAATGTATGTTAGCTTGTCTAATGATGAAAGTTTCGGCGCATTATAGCCCTCGTGTTGCTGACGGCGCCAGATAATCTGAATACAACCAATCATTTTAACTGTATAATGAGTTCTCATACCTTTTAACATGTACTGCTACCTTTGGACAGACAGACTTACCTCCCTTACCAACATAGGAAGGATTGCTCTAGAGTACCAAACACTAAAAATATGCAGTTTTAAAAAGGTTTCCAATTATATCTCCTTATGCACTGTATGAAGAAACAACAAGTTTTACAAAACAAATGACAAATAGAATTATAGCACCGAAATTATGGTAGCGCAAAAAATAGAAAGTAAAGGATAAAGAAAGAAAAATATATGAACCTAATGAAAATGTCATCAAATCAGTTTAGACTGAGTCTCGTGAATTGGATATGACAAATGGTGAAACAAACACTCAATGTTTCAAATGAATGCAATTTATGAGGAAAAAATACCATAGTTAGAATTTCTTCCTTTTACGTTACTGTCTCAATCAAGTGTAGTAGTATTTTTTTATCTTGAGAAATTAAGTCATTACAGAAAATTGTGGCGTATGTGTGATTGGTAAACTTTAAAGCTTTTAATTAGTCGTGTTGGAATTCTTTTCAATATGGAAATTAACTCAATTTCAAACTAAAGTTGTTTTTCTATACATAACATGCATATGCCAATAATAAGTCCAACTTTTAACATGATTAGATTGACCCTTTTTAATTTGAACCATCCACTGTTATCATCTCTTTTGAGTTCATCCCCTCATAAAAATCTTTTTAACTTCGTATTTGAAATTGGCTTTAATAACTTGACTTCAGTATTTCGTTTTTAATCTTTTACCTTTTATAGAACTCAACATATATTTTAATAATTTTTAACATGGTTTATATTTATCAATTTGCTCGGCCTGGAATCAATTTGTAAGTTCCTGGAAGATTCTCTTGCGTCAGAAAAGCAACCAACCAACCAATTATAAGTTTCTATTAAAATTAAGATATTAGAATAGATAATATTGTTTTATCAATGTGTAATTAAAAAGCTATCAAATTATGTTTCCTATGGGATTAACGTGAAATGAAGCACGTTAACACGTTTAAAAGTTACTTTACTGTTAAGCTTATGTAACTAAAGTATTAAATGTTGTAGAAACATATGTTGGTAATTTTTAATGATATTTATAGTTAAAATGATGGATTAAATTTCTTGTAATATGACAAATAATTCAAAAGAGGGCAAGGAATATTCAATATTTAATTTATTCATATTAAAAATAAGAAAGAAAAGTATATACTATTTATTATGCAAAAAGAATATTAAAGACGTTGGAAATAAACATATACGGTTATAAAATAATGGCGTTTTATTATTAAATATGTTGAATAATACGAAACGCGTAATAATATACGTATTGCATGAATATTAGTAAATATGTTTGAACAAAATAAACATGGTAATAATATTATAAGTTTCACTACTTATAAAATATTAAGTTTCACTACTTATTAAATATTAAGTTTCAATACTTATAAAATATTAAGTTTCACTCGTTTTTAAATATTAAGTTTCACTGCTTATTAAATATTACTTGCTCTGAGGTTTATCCATCAATGTTTCTGTATTTAAAAAAAAATTGTGTAAGTATTCCTCTTTATGTCTCTTTAAGAATTTTTTACTCTTTTTCATTACTTTGGTAATACAAACATACTAAAAGACTATGTTTTTTTTCTTTCCCCCCGCCCCTCCTTTTTTTTTTAAATTTTTTTTATTTTACTGAGAAATGTTTCCCAATGCAACTAAAAGAGTGTATTTTTATACCTATGTCTAATTACAGTTTTGCGTGTTCTACACAAAGCAATAACCTTCAAGTACTGACACCACTCTTTTTCATTACTTCTAACGCTTATTGTGTTGGCCTACCTTGTTCTTAAGAAGGTAATTTGTTGAAAGGAGCACTGACAGAATATTTTAAAGCTCATTATGAACCCGCGTTGACAGAAACACCAGATTTGACGGGGCGCGCTAATAGACTTTCGGATTTCTCAAAGTATATTTCCTTGTGGAATATTATTAAGAGAAATGAGTCTATATTCGATTGAACGATTCAGTTTAAAAATTAAATATTAGATAATAGACTAAGAGGCGACTGGAATTTTTGGACCCCATCGAACATCATTCTGAATTTTTTATAGAAATTGGTGAAAAGTGAGTAGATTACGAATCCACTGGTCTGCCATGGCAAAAATGGCCGAAATTGGTCAAAAATCGACTTGGAATGAGTTGAACTAAAATCCGATTGCCAAATGCGCCATAACTTGCCAAATAATGAGCATTTTTCTTATTTGGTAACCCTCACTCTTTAATTTTTAATTAAGAAGGTTGCAGACGATTCGGATGTGTGGTTATGGCTTACTTGCATCTTTCACAAATGAGCCAAATTGGAAATAAACATTACGTCACTGTGATGACGTAACTGATGTCGCCAATTTGGCTTACTTTTAAAAGATACAAGTTTTCCGAGCCAGAGATCAGAAATTATTTGCGTTTTTTCACATTGAAAATCAAAATACAGTGGGCTGTCATACAAAAAAGTTTGTTCTCTTTTTGGCAAGTTATGACATATTTGGCAATCGTATTTTAGTTCAACTCATGACAAGTCGATTTTTGATCAGTTTCGACCATTTTTACCACGGCAGACCAGTGGATTCGTAATGTACTCACTTTTCTCCAATTTCTATAAAAAATTCAGAATGATGTTCCATGGGGTCCAAAAACTGCAGTTGCCTCTCGAACTAAAACATTAGGAAAATAATAAACAACTTAATATTAAAAAAAAATTCTGAACTTTGTAGTAAATAGTTTTTACGTATAATTTTATAATGTTAATTTCAAAGTAGTTCTGAACTTTGTAGTAAATAGTTTTTACGTATAATTTTATAATGTTATTTTCAAAGTAGTTCTGAACTTTGTAGTCAATAGTTTTTACGTATAATTTTATAATGTTAATTTCAAAGTAGTTCTGAACTTTGTTTTTAAATAGTTTTTACGTATAATTTTATAATGTTATATTCAAAGTAGTTCTGAACTTTGTAGTAAATAGTTTTTACGTATAATTTTATAATGTTATTTTCAAAGTAGTTCTGAACTTTGTAGTAAATAGTTTTTACGTTTAATTTTATGTTATTTTCAAAGTAGCTAATAACAAATTTAAAATAAAGTAAAGCTATACTTGAATTGAAATCTTGTAAAGAATTGAATGATTTTCAACTTAAAGAGGAAGTCCTAGTAAGGATCATTCCCTATACTCTCTATGTTACAATCTTCTAGCCCAGTGCATTTAGAAACTACTTTCTATAAAACCTTGAAATTTGGTGAGTAGGTACGAAAAATATCATTTAATGAAATGACACCTTTAATTACCTTCAATGTCTATCTATTATAAATTTAAATTAAAATAGCAAAAGACAAAACCAGGTGAAGCCAGTGCAAATGCAATCACGTAAGGATTTCAAACATAAAATATAATATATCCTCTATTTTCGAGTTTTTAATTTTATGTCATTTCATTAAGTAATCATTTTTGTACCTACTCACCAAATATCAATGTTTTATACAAAGTAGTTTCTAAATGCACTGGGCTAGATTATTGTAACATAGCGAGGATAAAAAATGATCCTTACTAAAACTGTCTCTTAAAAGTATTGATTACAGCCAATTACTTACATTGATTGGGAGGTTCATCAGCCATTTGCAGTTATCATTTAATAGAAAAATAATCAAATATTATTTTTTTTAGTTATTATCTTAAATATTTTCAAGGAGTTAAATTTTTCTATCGATTCCCAATCAAAATACAAGCAAAGATATTAATTCAATTTATAATTTAAAAGCGTTGACGCTTTAACTGTCAAAAAATTTAAATGAGTTCTAGTTAAAAGATGGGGTAACCACACCAAAAATTAACTACATATGAAACGGTTGTGCAATACGGTTGTGTATACACTGGTGTCCAAAAGTTAAGCATAATTGATAATTATGTGAATAAAAAAGGAACTATATATTAGAATGGCGGGAAACGTGATATGCGAGTGTAAAATGGTTACAAAATAAGGACGCAAATCAAAAGAACGATAATAATTAATTTTATTATCCAAAGTAGCAATTTGAAAGAAACTGAGAATAGCAAGGGTTCACACTTTAAAGAAAAAATGAAAGAAAACATTAAATAAAATACTGATGCTGCAGTTTAATAAGGCGTGTGGTCACCTCTGACAGCTAGGCACGCTGCACAGCGATTTATCATACTTGCTATGAGATGATGAATGAGTTGTGGGCTCAAATGGTTCCAAGCTTCTTGGAGAGTTCTCTTCAGTTCTGTAACGGAGCTTGGTGGGTGCGAAAGGGCTGCGATTTGTCTCCCGAGCATATCCCATACATGCTCGATAGGATTTAAATCAGGGGAGTTGGCAGGCCACGACATGCGCTGGATGTTTTCCGTTTCAAGGAAGTCATCAACCAGCACCGCTCGGTGACATGTCGCATTATCATCCATGAATATGAAGTTAGGACCGACAGCACCTCGAAACAAGCGAACATAAGGCTCAAGAACTTCGTATCTGTATCTTTGACCAGTCACAGACCCCGTGTCAAAGAAATGGAGGTCTGTGCGGCCGTCCATCATGATGCCTGCCCATACCATTACTCCCCTTGATGGAAAATGATGTCTTTCCGATATGTTTCTTGGTTCAAAACGTGTTCCACGTTCTCTCCATATCGTTACCCGACGAGAATCACTACTCAGACTAAACCGGGACTCGTCACTGAACATCACATTGGCCCACTCTCCCACACTCCAATGTTGAAGTTTCAAACTCCAGTTCAAACGAGCGCATTTCTGAGCAGACGTGAGGGGAATGCAAATTGCTGGTCTTCTGGCATACAGGCCAGCATGATTGAGTCTCCTGTAAATAGTTTGTCTCGAAATTCGTATTCCTGTGGCGACTGTGAGCGCCAAACCCAGTGATGTGACAGTACTTCCCCTCTGACGTCGCGCACTTATTACCAGATATCGGTCTTGGAGAGGGGTTGTGACTCTTGGTCGACCTGATACTGGTCGTCGGGTAACATCTCCCGTTCTTTGAAACCTCTGCCACAGTCTTGAGATCACAGGCTGGTTCACATTCAGAATTCGAGACACTTCGGTTTGTGATCGTCCGGATTCCAGCATTCCAATGATTCTTCCTTTCGCAAACATGTCCAATTGGCGTCTTTGTGCCATCATTCACCTTGTTTGATGGTTAACAACGCTCTTTCGCACAGCAGTTGCCCGAAAATTGTCTGAACTGCCTATACTGCGTGAATCGGTTTCTCTGCGTTCCGACATGCGCAGGTGTTTCACGCAGGACGTAGTCGACTGAAAAGTTTTGCATAAATCCAATGTTTCTTCTTCATCCAATTAATATCCGCAAGAAATTTTGAATAATTTTACGAATATTTACTCCATGTTTTTTGCATTTTACAATTTATGCTTAACTTTTGGACACCAGTGTACTTTCGCACAACTTTAAATTACACTTAATACTGGTCGCTGTACTTAAATTTACTTTATATTGGTGTAATTTACCATTTCCGTTTTCAATATTTTAATTATTTGAAGAAATGCCCAGTTTAGCGATATATTTGGCGATGATTATTACATTGGCAAAAAAAAAAAACGCAAATTGCGATATTGGTGATTTTTTCGATAAATATTATATTATACTTTGTTGTAAAGTGAAACAGAGGAGAAACAATCTTTTGATAGATGATGCTCAAGGGAAGAGATCTCCATTTTTAAGATATTTGTTTTTAAACTATTTACGTTTTTTATCACATTTCTATTTAAATTTCAGGGATGGAGATGCTTAGAACAACTTAAAAGGCATTATCACTGTCATTTTGATCAAAATCATTAGACATTTTCAAGCAATAGCTGAGAAACATAACTTTTTCAATGACATTTATCTTATGCACAGCGTAATTTTGACGAAAACCTTAGTGACAGGTTCCATGGCCACCACTAACCAGTGCACAAAATTTTAACATGAAGGTCAATCTGTTTGGGAGTTATGCTGACCACAGTAACACAGAAATTTTTTCTAGACCACTTTTTTTTACCTAAGCACATTCAAAAACGTGTAGAAATGAAAAAAAAATCAAATTTTTCTTTTTTTACCGAATGCAGTATTTTCATTACCCTATGTTTACATATACGTAATTGACAGCAACAAAACTGTACTTTCATTTGTATATAGCATCAAGGTGAGAAAATATTCATATACTAAATAAGTAAAAATAGTTTTCTTCGTTTTATATAAAAATAATTAGTTAATAAATTATAAATAAAAATAATATTTAGCGTTTAGTCAGATTTATTGCAAGAAATCATTCTCAAACGTAATATTTAAAAGCACATTTTTTATTCAACATCATACTGACTTTTTAAAAACAAAAATCTTATTGATAATTTATAGGACTAAATAAAATAAAACTATTAAGCTCAGTAAAAAGGACAAACATCTTAAGAAATGTTTTTGTAGTCTAAGTAATCGTAAATGAAAAAGTGCAAAGATTTTTTTCCAAAATTAAATAACAATCACTTACAATCCAATCATTAAAATATAACGGAAAATAATACTTCAGCAATCAATGATGTTTCATTATAACAATTCCTCAGTATTTACGAAATGAGTTAGTTAAAAGGTCCTAATTTATAGTATTTGAAATTTGTCGCTAAGATACATTAAGTGAAACAGTTTACTCTGTAGAAGACCATTAAAGTTAATTTTAATGACAAAAGGAAGATGATACAATTGCAGTTTTTTTTTTTTTTTTTTTTTAACTACGAATTCTTCAAAAGAGCGTGCCTTAATGAACAAGAATTAATTAAATATATTTGTGTTAATGCCGGTAATTTTACGACTGATGACTTTTGTAGTTGGCAAGTATACGAAGAGGAAGAAATATTTACTTGTAATTAGCAATTAATGCTTGAATGTGACAAGCAATTTCCTCAATAAAATTACTTTTAGGCATTTTCTAAGCAATTACAGCACGTTAACAGTGCTAGGGTTTACGAGAAAAAAGTAACGATAAATAATTGGTTTTCATAAGTTTTGAAAATGTTGCAAATTTATTGCTGTATCTAGTAATGCTTTTGCATGGACTGGACCCCTATAAAAAATCAGTGAAATATATAATCGTAGAAATGTTTCTGTGATAATTGAACAAACGAATATTCAAAACGGTGTTGATTCACGATTATTTTGAACAGCTAAGCGGGAGCTAAACTGCAACTAAACATCGTTACACTAGAAGCACAAATCCGCAGACCAATATCAGCTCGACACTGGCCAATCCGATGTGGACAATAGTAGACTGGCCATTGCAACGGATCTTGGCCAATCTCTCCCGATGTTTGTTAAAATATATTAGAAGTTTTTAAGGTATACACATACAATTGAGGTGATTTTCTTTAATTTTTATGTCATAATTTCACACTTTTTGGCAGTATATCAGAATTAAAAATGATGCATTTTTATATATAAATTTTTTTCCGTTAATTTTTTAATTAGCTTATTGCAATAAAAATGACTAATTAGAACGTTATTAGAACGGGCATAAATAAACTTGTAATTAACTTAGAGGTATGATTTTTATTCCATATAAAAGATATTATTGTGCTGCATATTTCCATGTAGAATTGTGATTTTAGCTAAAATATTTATTTAATTATAAGTTTTTTAATAAATTAAAAAAAAAAATACATAGTTTTCATAAAAAAATTAAGATTAAAATATATATTTAAATATTTTATAACGATATATATTAGATTCTAGTAGGAAATAGATTCACAGCTATTGTCTTCAAAACTTGATTTCAAACCACCTTGGTGAAAGCTTCTTCATATAGTTTATTCGTGCCCGTTAGTGGAGAACTTTGTTCTATATAGTTTACACATATTATTTCGTAAAAATTACAATTATGTAAAAAAAAAAAAATCCATGCCATGAATTTAATTTTTTTTTTACCTTCTGTAACGTTAGCGGTCCGTAGAAAAATCTCTCGCGGATCAAATCCACGCGGGCACCGTATGGGTAACGCTGCTTTATACGCATTGTAAATTTTGATGTGCCAGCCATTGCAACTTATTGAGTACAGATCGAGTTTTCATAGCATTTGACCTATGCGATGAAAACAATTCTCCCAAACAATTTACTAATTTGTTTGCCCCCAATACTTGATTAAGTACATTGTTATCCCCGACGAACCTATCTACTAAGTTTCTGATCAATTGAATGACAGAAAGTTGGTTAATTAGCCCTCCGAATATTTTTTCTCATCAACCTTAATAAGAGAGGGTTGCAATCATTACATATTTCCATACACAATTAAGCTGATATCTGGATAATAGGACGTGAGTAAAAGCTGATAAGTCTAACGTAAGGCAATAGAAACGTGTGTAAAAGTGGTCTTTTAGTGACAGTCCCAAAACTTGACAGAAAGCCATGTAATCAGCAACGAAAGTATCTGCCAAGTTTCGAAATTTCACCTCGATCGGATGACGAGAAGTGGGTTTATTAGTTATCCGAATAGTCAATCGAAGCATGCGTAAAAGATGTATTTTAGTGACAGTGACAACCTCCAAAACTTGGTATAATGCATTCTTATCGCCAAGAAATCTATCTGTCAAATTTCAGCGTGATTGGATAACAGAAAGTGGGTTCATTAATATTTAGAAGCTAGTGTAAGAACAGTCTTTTAGTGACAGTCACAGCCCCTAAAACTCGATAAAATGTCCCGTTGACATCAAATCAATTTGGCAAGTTTCAGCCCGATAGGATGACGATAAGTATGTTAATTTGGCCTCCTCAGATTCGCCCGCCAGCCACAAACACTACACGCAAAATCGAATTGAATATAAAGGATTTAATAAAGGGGAATATGGTCACTAGTTTCCCAAAGTAAACCACGTCATCTCTTTTTCTTCTAGAATAAACATATTAAAACACTTCTTTCGTAGTGTATTCATGGATCTTTTGTTATTGTTTGCAGAAAGCCCGAATGGCTCGTATAAGAATCGCTAAAGCCACCACCGGAGCCGCCTTCGTGAGTAAAAAGAAAGCCGTCGAGGCAAGGATAGCCGCCAGAGAGAGTGGACAAGAAGTAGAGGACTTTCCGGATGACATTTTCGAGCTACAGCACCACCATCTGCTCAGGTGTCTCGAAAAAACCACGGTGAGAACACTTACATTGTCTTTTTTTTTTTTTTTTTTTTGCTTTCATTCTGCCACTCTGGGCTTAATGCTATGCCCCAAAAGTAAAGTATATTTCGAAATGTTTGCTAATGTAACAAAGTGATCAAAGATAAGAAACTGCTTTTCTTTTGACGGCCATTCACGATCCCCAGTTTTTCCTGCAATACACATCGTTTTTATATTTATAAATAAAATTTAAAATAAAATATTTGTTTTGAATATTTTTATTAGGATGATAGTTTATAACCTATCTAAAACAAAATAAATAAAAAATGTTTTTTTTTAAAAATTGCATATTTAAGTTAGAAATATAATTTTTAAATTATTGCAGGGAAAACAACTGTAGAATGTTGTCTCCCTGGACCGTTGAAGAGTTAATGCTAACTTTACTCTTTATGCGGGACTCAAACTTTAAAAAACTTTTAAATATATAATAAAAAATCCAGTTATTTTCTTTATGATCTTTAATTGCAGTTGCTATACCTGGTTAAAGATTTCATATGTTTTAAAGCGCCACTTTGAACAGATTGTGACCAAAGTGTTCATGTACTAATCACAATACTTTGGGCAGAGATATTGTAGCTAAAAATATTAAGCATTGTGACTATGGGGAAGGCACAGACTGGAAATCCAGCTTAAATATTAATCCCTCCATGAATGAAACAGTGCTCTTCATGTCTCTAGAATGAGAATGACATATACATATACCGAAAATAGAAGAAAAAATAGAGATAGTTTTATCTTTTGTTTAAGTATTCGAATAACAAATAAAAGTATTCTTCAAATATTCTATTGACCAGTAATTATATAAAGACTTTATTGAAGTATTCTAATGACTAATAAAAAAAATCAAAGGGATGTTTCAGTTTGCTAATTGCCAATAAGTTAAGGGAAGCTCTTATTAAGAATCATTCCGTTAATATCGTTAGATTATAATTTTCTATCCCAGTTCATTTAGAAACTACTTAGTATAAAACCATACAATTTGGTGAATAGATACAGAAATTATCACCTTATGAAATGACACCAATCAAAAAATCTAAAATAGAGACTAATTTATTTTATTTTATGTTTGAAATCCTTACCTCAATGCCTATGTAGTGGTTCCTTCTGCAATAAGATCTTTCTTTCTTTTTTTTTAAGGTGGTCAGGGACTCAAAATTTGTAAAATTCTCAAAAAATGTTTTATTATTGTAAAAAATAATGCATATATTTTAAACAAAATGGCATAAAAAATGTGTTTCTATCTTTAGTAGAACTTGACATATTTTAATTTTTGTTACATGACAACTGCATCTCAGACATGATATCTTGAAACTTTGAAACTGTTTTTCTCTGTGATGGCCTTTTGTCCTTTTCTTGAGTTTAAATTGATATAACTTAAAAATTGCTTGATATAAATCAATAAAACTTTCCACAATTATTTTTCATATATATTTCTTTAATTTATTCTCATGAATTATATTTTTTTATACTTTTTAAAAAAAGCTTTTGTAGTTTTTTTGAGCAAAATATTTTTTTGAATTTTTTTTAATTACTTTATTGAAAAATCATGAACACAGTTTTTGATATGAATTATAAGTAGTTTTATGCAAAAATGAAGTGATTTTTAAAAGAAGTTTTTTAGATACATAAAATTTAGGAAATATAAAAAATTTTAAGTTTTTTAATTTAAAAAAAAATATTTTTAAAATTAGAAAATTTAAAATAGTTTTTAAAGCATCATACATTACTGCATAAAAAATGTCAGAAAAATAATTCTAAAAATAAAGATTTTAGAATTTCGAGTCCCAGACCCCCTTAAATTTTCATAGATAAAATAAAATATATTAGACGCTATTTTCAAGTTTTCAATTTATGCCATTTCATTAAGTGATTATTTCGTACCTACTCACCAAATTCCATGGCGGTTTTATACAAAGTAGTTTCGAAATGAATTGGTCTAGAATATTGAAACATAGCGAGTATAGGGAATGATCCTTACTATACTAAACTTCAACTTAACTTGACATCACTACACGGTAGATCGTCGCAGTGCTCATAGGTATTTAATCCATTTTGGCGGCGTGAAAGTATAATGTTCGCCAAACGACAACCCTGTAGAGAAAAAAAGGCTATAAGGTTTGGCGAGAATTATGTCTTCACTCCGCTAAAATTGATTAATTGCCTAAGAGCACGGTGAAGATCTATCGTCTAGTGATGTCAAGTTAAGTTGGAGTTTAGTGTAGCAGATTCTCTTAAGGACATCATACTTGAAATATTCGTACTTTTAACTGTACTAGACAAAATTTATTAACTACTGCCAGTAACACAACAAAAATACTGTTAATATTTTCTAATGTATGATTCCTTTTTTCAGGATCGAGAATTCGTGGAACATGAAGTGCCATTCAACGGTCAACCCAACCGACCTGCCTCTACACCACCCCTTTCCCCTCTACCCTCATTCTCATCTGCAGAAAATATCATTCTGCAGAGCTGCTGCGGAAGGAGATGCAGTAAGAAGTCCTATCAGGTAAGCATCACTCTTTCTTCACAACACTTTTTAGGTTTAGGACTTATTTTTATATAAAAGCATGCAAAATGTGTTGAAAAATAACCCTTCATTCTAATTAGCTGCATCACTCTTTCATCATGCAGAAAAACATGTCCCATTCAACACTTTTTAGGTTTATGACTTATTTTTATATAAGCATGCAAAATGTTAAAAAATAACCCTTCATTCTAATTAGCTGCATCACTCTTTCTTCATGCAGAAAAACATGTCCCATTCAACACTTTTTAGGTTTATGACTTATTTTTATATAAGCATGCAAAATGTTAAAAAATAACCCTTCATTCTAATTAGCTGCATCACTCTTTCATCATGCAGAAAAACATGTCCCATTCAACACTTTTTAGGTTTATGACTTATTTTTATATAAGCATGCAAAATGTTAAAAAATAACCCTTCATTCATATACTAACTTAAAACTTAAAATTAATTTACTGAGTTTATTGTATTTTATTTTTAAAAAAATAATACTTTAGCTGGGGACACTAATGTTGTTATTATTTCAATAATTAGCTGCTTCACTCTTTCTTCATGCAGAAAAACATGCCCCATTCAACTCTTTTTAGGTTTATGATTTATTTTTATATAAGCATGCAAAATGATGAAAAATAACCCTTCATTCTAATTAGCTGCATCACTCTTTCTTCATGCAGAAAAACATGTCCCATTCAACACTTTTTAGGTTAGAAGTCAGACTTATTTTTATATAAAAGCATGCAAAATATTGAAAAATAACCCTTTATTCTAATTAGCTGCATCACTCTTTCTTCATGCAGAAAAACATGTCCCATTCAACACTTTTTAGGTTAGAAGTCAGATTTATTTTTATATAAAAGCATGCAAAATATTGAAAAACAACCCTTCATTCATATACTAATTTTAAACTTAAAATTAATTTACTGAGTTTTTTTTTTTTTTTTTTTAATTTTTTTTTTTAATTTTTTTTTTTTTTTTTTTTTTTTTTTTTTTAAATAATAATACTTTAGCTGGGGACACTAATGTTGTTATTATTTTAATAATTAGCTGTATCACTCTTTCTTTATGCAGAAAAACATGTCCCATTCAACACGCTTTAGGTTAGAAGTCAGATTTATTTTTATATAAAAGCATGAAAAATATTGAAAAATAACCCTTCATTCATATACTAACTTTAAACTTAAAATTAAGTTACTGAGTTTATTGTATTTTATTTTTTAAAAAATAATACTTTAGCTGGGGACACTAATGTTGTTATTATTTTAATAATACTTTATTTATTTGTAACTTACTAAACAATAACTTATAACTTGTAACTAACTAATACTTTATTTATTGTCATCTATTAAACATATCAGGTACCTTTTAATAGTACGTGTTGAGGCCAAATGAAATTAATAGTACACGTTGAAGTTGTTCTAATTGACTTCTGTTTAGATTTAAATTTAAAATTGGTTAGCCGAAGATAAAAATCTCATTCATTTTCAATAAACATCATACCTCTAAGTTAATTACAAGTTCATTTATGTAAGTTATAATAACGTCCTAATTAGTCATTTTAATTGAAATTAGCTAATTAAAAAATCAACGGGAAAAAGTTATATATAAAAATGCATAATTTTTTTTCTGATATACTGTTAAAAAGTTTGAAATTATAACATAAAAATTAAAGAAAATCATCCCAATTGTATATGTGTACCTTAAAGTCGACATTTTAAAATGCATGAATTAGTACATAAGGTACAAAAATGATTGTATTTCAGTTGCCATAAAAATTAAACCATAAAATATTTTAATCATGTAATATAACGCTTTTTCATTAAAGACATATCAGTGATTTACTCGAAAGAGAATAAATATTAAAAAGCACTTTGGAAAAACTAATCAGCTATAATTTTTAATGGTTGATTAATTATGAAAAAACCACTTGAATAAAACTATCAATTTTCAAGGGAATGGTATTTTAATAGCAATAATTGAATAAAAAAGTATATAATTTATTTTCTTCCGTAATGAATAAGCCTTTATGTTTCTACGACATTTTTATTTTTCAAATTTATTAAACTATCCATATCTGGATGTATTAGTTAATGGAAATTTGTTTTAAAATCAAACAAAACATATATTTTGGAAAATTAATCATGCTGTAAGTCAATTCTTGAATTGTATTTTTATTATTACTATTTTAATTTATGAGAAATGAAAAATGTCAAATATTATAGTTAACAATTGTTTAATAAACATCGTCTAAAGAAGTAATTATTTAATAATAGCAAATTTGAAGAATAAAAGAAATAATGGTTTAAGATACATACTACAATTGATTGTGTGAAAACTTAATTGAATGGTTTTGAAAACTCATAGAAGCCCATTCAGCCCAGTTCAGCCTTTTCTGTGAATTATCTTTCAAACTGTATTGTTATTCCCATTTGACAAGATCCTAGCCCTGTTTTAACAAAAAAACGCACTTAACCCAAATGTACTTAGCTCTTCTACTTTTCCTCATTTTTAAATGTATTTATTGATATCCTAGTGATTTTAGTTTTTACCAGCTTTAAAGAGATTTTTTTCACTTTCGAAACTGAATTATGTAGAAATAAAAACGTTTACATTTATAAAAACATATTTTATATTTTACCTGCTTCAAAGATATTTTTTTTTTTTTTTACTTTAAAAATGCTGAAATTTTTTTATGCAGAAATAAAAACATTTACAAACATTTCATTTTTAATTTTATTCATAAAACAATTTTCAGTTAACTTGTTTTTAAATATGAATGCCGTACGCCTGCATTATAATAAAAAATCGAAACTTTTTTTAAAAAAATAGAGGGCTTAATTTTCTACTAAATTTTTAAAATTCAGCTTTAGGGATTTCTTCAACTACGTCTCGAAAATGTTTTTGTCAGGAGTAGGGGTTAATATTCTTACTAGAAACAAACTTTTAACAATTTTTTTTTAAAAATTGACTTCTAAATTTTTAAATAGTTTGGCTACCATAAAAATTTTCATTTTTAGTATTTTTCTCATTATTATTAGTTATATATAATTATTATGTGTAATCTAAAACACTTGCTTGTATCATTTTAGTTTGAAAAACTTTTCTATATTGTATCGATCGAAAAAAGATGGATATATAATAGGAATTCACACTTAAAATGTGAAAAGCAAAACTTTTAGATTAAAGCAATACTTTTTGTTTGCAAATTGAGCCTTTTGAGAAATTTAAAACTAAATTCAAATTGATTATACGTGACATAATGCAAAGCATAGTAATAATAAGTAATTGTTTAAAACTTTAATTGCTAAAAACACACAGCCTAATTAATCACAAATAATGTTGATCCAATATGTTCACAACGTCACTCCATTTTAAAATATATAACTTAAAAATAATTCGGTTTGCTCTAAGTGGCAACTTAAAAAAAAACAGTTCAGTTACATGATTAATATTTAAAAAATTAATTATTCTTAATTATTTCCACTCTTTCTTTTTCTAAATAATAATATTCATCTGAACAAAAATACAAATGTTTTGTGAGGATCACTTATACTAATTAAAAAAAATCATAAAATCCTACCATTTAAGGAATTATCAAAATCTGCAAACCATGAAAACCTTTTATGATGTCAATTGACGCATAAATATACGTGATGACGTATATGCTAACATCTACAAACAGAAAATGCTTTAAAAGGAAAATAGGAAATAACTTAATTATCGAATTAGATTCTATCTCTGTAATTAGATTTCCCCGTTGCTGTTTTGGTCTGAATTCGATTTACATCACTTCTAAAAGTTTCGCCGCCAATTACGAGGTCGGAAAATAAAATTTCCTACTGCAGGTAATTATGCGAGACAACAAACATGAATGGCAGACCAGTCCTATACTTTAGGCCATAACTCAATTAGCACTATACTATTTATTTTCAAAGAACAACTCTTTTTAATACATTGGGACAAATAGAGTAATATAACTTATAAAAACAAAGTTTTTAATATAACCCATAAAAACACAGTTTTTAATACAAAGTTTTTAATATTACCCACAAAAACAAAGTTTTTAATACAACCCATAAAACAAAGTTTTTAATATAACCCATAAAAACAAAGTTTTTAATATAACACACAAAAACAAAGTTTTTAATATAAATCCTTCATATGTAGTGGCAATTTTATATTCGTTAACACAGCGCCGATTTTATAAGCAGCGTGTGCTTTGTGTTTGCTTCTAATTTTAAGCATCAGAAACATTTCTATCTACAAAATGCGCAGGAACCTGCGTTTCAAAATTTATTTATTAAAAGTGAACGTGCATTTATCCACTCACATCCAAAAATCATTTATTTATTGTGATTAAAACAATTTTATTATTTACTTATTAAAAAATATTGGCAACACGAAAGAGTTTCTTTAATGGTCGTTTGAATGATATTTTAGCGAGATTGGATGATGGAAAGTTGGTTTATTAGTATTCCCTAAAATCGACCTTTTAGTAACAGTAACAATCCTAAAATTTGATAGAATGCATTGTCATCGACATCGAATCTATTTGCCAAGTTTTAGCCCGATTGAATGACTGCAAGGTGGTTATTTATTCCTCCGCAGATTCCACCGTCATAAACACATAAAATCGAAGTTAATATAAAGGATTTAAAAAGAGAAAAGATGGCAATAAACAAAATAATTTTTTGTCATAAAGTCTTGTAACTCAAAATTTCGCTTCATATATGACGAAATACAGTATCATTTTTTTAATAATTCGGAGAACTGTAACTAATAATTTTTGTATAAACAATTAATAATCTAAAATATCTTTTTTAAGATTTTATATTCAAAATTTAATAATGACATGGAATTTTATGATTCGGAGCTTCCATTATCTAATAAGAGATAGGGATGTAAAAAGAGGCTCCGTTTAAATTATCATTGGCTCTGTTCCAACATCTAATAACTATCATACTTTTAAAAATGATAAAAGAGCCACTGTACGATGTGAAATATATATGTACAATCAAAAGATAAGTATTAATCTATTCAGAGTATAAGACATTTTAGGCTTTCTAGTTTTTGATAATGTGCGTGTTTTAAATCTTAAAGATTTGCATGTATATTATTTCAGCATGATGAGAAGAATATTCTTTCTATTTTTTTCCTTAAGTCAAGATATTCTACCACAGAAACATAACTCATTCTTGGCTTAACATTTAAAAGCAAAAGTAATAAAGAAATTGAAAAAGAACCAAATATAAAATACTAGCTGAATACCCGAGCTTCGCTGTGAAATTTTAACATATGCAATATTTTAGCTAGCAGTGAGGCCTCGCGTTGCGGAAATCTGTCATTCGTGTATAGGTTTTTGGCGCTTCGCTCGCAGGAAGATTCATCGCTACGCAAATGCGCTGTAAAGTTCATTGACACATAAACACAGGCTTACTTCACTCGTTGAAATGTTCATTGCTATGCAAGCATAGGCTCGATTCGCTCGCTGAAAGGTTCATTGCTGCGTAAGCATAAGCTCGCTTCATTCACTAAAATCTAATTGCTACGTAAAGCCTTAATATTGGAAGCCTCTTCCTTATCAAGAAAAAAAAAATCCCGTTAATACAATAATACAACACACATTTAAGATTATTTTAACACATGTTTGTGGAAAGCAAAATTAGAGGCTAAAACTACTTATGTTGAAACTTTCAGAGCTCTAGGTTTATTAGTAGTCGCTTTTGCGAAAAAATTAATTAAAAAAATTAATTGAAAAACAAATTAAAATTTTAACATTCTCTTTGTCAGTACAATTAGTAATGCCAAAACTACTTGTGTGGAAAATTTCAGAACTGTAGTCCAATAACAAATCGTTTTGTAAAATATTTATTAATTAATTAAAAAATATTAAAATTCTGTTTTTCAACAATCCAATTAGAAGGCCACAACTACTTATGTTGCAAATTTTAAAGTGAAATCGTTTTGTGAAATATATATTAATTTATTAAAAAATTAAGAAAGAAAGAACTAAACAAAAATTTAAAATTCTGTTTTTCAAAAGTTCAATTGGAAGGCCAAAACTACTTATGTTTAAAATTTTAGAGCTGTAACCCTATTAAAAATCGTTTTGTAAAATATTCATTCATTTATTGAAAAATCAATTAAAAAGAAACTAAATAAAAATTTAAAATTCTATTTTTCAAAAGTCCCAATTAGAAGGCCAAAACTACTTATGTTGAAAATTTCAGAGCTGTAGCCCTATTAGAAGTAGTTTTGTAAAAAAAATTTTTAATTAATTAAGAAAACTAATTAAAAAACTAATCAAAATTTTAAAATTCTGTTTTTCAAAACTACAATTAAAAGGCTAAAACTACTTGTGTTGAAAATTTTGGAGCTGTATCTCTTTTTGAAGTCTTTTGTAAAAAAAATTATTTAAAAAAGAACTAAGAAAAATTGTAACATTCTGTTTGACATGTATACAATTAGAAGGCCAAAACTACTTATGTTGAAAAATTTCAGAGATCTACTCCAATTTTAAGTAGCTTTCTATAGATCCACAGAGACATAGACAGACAGACACACAGCTTGTTTTATTATTATAGAGGAATGATTACACAATTATTGATTCTTTACATAAAAGTGGCCCTAATAACATAAATTGTCATAAAAATATATATTTTTTTATGTTAATACATAATATTATCGCTAAATATAAACAAACATATTAACTCTGCAAGTTATATAGTAATTCATCGAATGCAATATGTCTTTATATATGATTACTAAATATCAACAAAATCTATTTTTTGTTATTAGATTAGATTCAATGTATCATTTAGCAAAGCGACCTTTTTGGGAAAAAGTCTGGTGTCAAACAAAATTTCAAATCTAAAATAAATAAATCCAAAATAGTTTCCTTTAATCTAAAATGATTTAATATAAAATATTTTAATAATTTATCATAAAATAATTTAGTTATTTATTATAAAATAATATAATATTTTAATACAAAATAATGAAACAATTTAATCTGAAAAAAATTAATAATATTAATCTAAAATAATTTAATAACACTAATCTAAAATAATTTAATAATTTAGTAAAAAAAAATTATTTGAATTGAAATTATTTAATAATAAAATAATTTATTCTAATTAATAATAATTAGTATTTTTATACAGGTGAAAGCATCAAAGTATTAAAAATAAAAATTTAATATATTTTTATAATCGAGAGAAAACTTTTTTAGTAAAATTGATCTATTATTAAAATTAGAAAAACGGAAAGGAAAACATTGATGAAAATTATATGAAGTTCGCAATGTTATTATATAGATAACATGTAATAGAATACCAATAAATCTTATATCTCGAGAGAAAAATTTAGATACTTTAGATTTTTAAATTAAGCAGTCAAAGCTTTAAAAACGTAGTAAGTGGTTTAGAACAATTAAAGTTATATTATCTTTGAAAAAAAATTTAATCAGTTTAAAAAATATATATAATGAAACTATTTCAAATTGTGTCCCAAAAATTTCGATACTGTCTCTTTTTATTTTAGATAAAATTTGGTAAAATCAGTTTTTAGTGTGATGTCATAAATACGAAACATAACAAGAAAAGCAACATTCGACATGCTTAAGTTGCGCAGAGAGTTTCTTCCGGTATTCCTTTATGATAAAAATTAAAATAGAAAATTAAAAAGTTAGTTTTTATGTCACCGCTAAAGTGCAGAAATCATTTATTCTACAGATTATCTAGTGCAGATCAACTAGGGTGGTCCACTAAAGTGCCTAAAATTGTTTTATTTCTCAAAAAAATTACCTAGATAACCTTAAAATAACTTAGATTATTTGCACATTACCTACTAAGCACTTGTTAAAGTAAAAACAAGATACGCTTAAATTAACATGCTATTTATTTACATTTGTATATCTAAAGAAACAGCTTAATATAATCAAACAATCAACAAATTAGTTGATAGAATCAATAATCAGTCAATTAAAATTTGAACTTATTATTGATTGAATTTGATAGGTTAATGTGCACATTGACAAGGAAAAATGCAGAAAAATCTTGATCCAGTAATATGCATATCCAATAATCCAATAATATGCATATCCAGTAATCCAATAATATGCATATCTAGTAATCCAATAATATGCATATCCAGTAATACAATGACTTATCCAATAATATGCATATCCAGTAATCCAATAACTTATCCAGTAATATGCATATCCAGTAATCCAATTACTTATCCAGTAATATGCATATCCAGTAATAAAATAACTTGTCCATTAATCCAATAACTTATCCAGTAATCCAATAACTTATCCAGTAATCCAATAACTTATCCAGTAATCCAATAACTTATCCAGTAATATGCATATCCAGTAATGTAATAACTTATCCAGTAATATGCACATCCAGTAATCCAATAACTTATCCAGTAGTCCAATAACTTATCCAGTAATCCAATAACTTATCCAGTAATATGTATATCCAGTAATGCAATAACTTATCCAGTAATATGCACATCCAGTAATCCAATAACCTATCCAGTAATATGCACCGAAAAAAGACAATAATTAAGACAGGTGAATTTTTTTATTTAGGAAATTTTAACTTATTGTTTTCTTAGAAAACATCATAATTTTTTCCAGTTATATAATTAATGAAGTGAATATTGAGGGTAAGTATAGTGCAAAGTGATTGTAAAAGAAATATAACTCTGATTGCAGTTTCTCAACAAGACTTTTGTTGACGAGGATATTAATAGTGGTACCCTAAAAATCTATTCTAAATAAAGTCTTAATGCAGTATGTATAAAATAATAAATTATAAAATATCAGATTACCATATGCGTTTTTTAGATTTTTCCTTAAAAATAACCATTGTTAAGGTTTTAAATACCACATGCTATAATGAATATGAATGAACTTATAGTAATACATGTATATGCTGACCAGTTATTCTATATTTATAGCATGAATTTATTATAAACAAAAAATACTAACATAAAATTACAAAATAAAAAATAAGTTATAAAACTGAGTAAAAAAGGATATTTCTAACTGTTGTAAATTTAGGATATTCAAAGCATAAACCAACTACTATATGCTTTTTTTTAATGTTATTATAAGTGAATATACTGTTTTGATGATGAAATGGCTTTTTTCTAGAAACATCACAATGTTGTACAATACCTAATGTAAGCCATTAAATTTACAAAAGTGAATTATTTGTAAAATATGATTTCCGCATCATACCACGGCTGTCGTTGCCAAAAATATAGCTAATATTGAGATAAATATATTGCAAAACACTATAATGATGTATATCAATTTTATTGAAAAAATTACTGAAGTCAATCATCCATTTACTTAGTATAGTAAAAAATACATATTTATATTAACAACTTATAGTAAAAAAACACAAGAAACATTTCTATTATAGGCAAAAGAAATAACATAACATTGAAAAACAGAATTTTAATTTTCATTCCCTCATTGTAAATTACATTAGGAATCATAAAAGACAAACGGCCTCCACTTGATTGTTAATATAACTTCACACTATTACTTAGGAAATATCCCAATTGCATGTGATTGAAAAGAGTGTAAGTGTTATTTGATAGATACTTATATTATTAACCCGCTAAAGAAGACTTTGAAATGAATAAACAGTCATTATTTTTAACTTTTACCTTGGTTATTTAGATCATTTAAAGTATTTTTTTAATTTTTCAGATTTTTTGGAAAATTATTTTTATGATTTTTAAAAAGCACCAAACGGAACCACAATCGCAATTTATTAGCGAAAAAACCCCTAAAATTTCGATTGTCAAGTTTTCTTGCCAACTCTCGTTAATGGGTTAAAGACACTACTAGCATAAAATTGAGAGACTGGGAATTTAAGAATTGAGCTTTTTGTTCTCTTTATTAAATCCAGATTATCTCAAAAATTGACCACATAATGTTAATATAAGTAAACTTTTTTATGTTGATGAAAAAATAGCTTTATTTATAAATAATCAAAACGCCGTGTAGTTTAAACTAGTTCCAAAATATATTAAACTTAACCACCTATACTTTCAGTAAAATTAACATTAAACACTGTTTTTTTTATATTAAACTGCATTTACTTGAAAAACATTGCAATGTTGTCCAGTTGCATAAGTGTGAAGTTAAAAGAGCAAGTAGAGTGTAAAGTGCTTGTTGAACTTATTGTGACTGCCGGTTAACAACAAGATTGGTGAGATAAAATTACTTTTTTAAGTACAGCATAAGGCTGCATAGTTATAACTAATAAGTGATGATTCATCAACTCATGACCAATCAAGAATCATGACCAATAAATTTAAATTTTGTAAAGCTTACACACAAACAATCCATTATTATTGTACTTTTATTCAAATAATGAATGTCATAGTAACATATATTTGCCTTTCCAACTTATATTAAAGGTACATAACATATGTCCTTGATAATTAAAAGTATAAGAATAAAATTTTAATTTTTATTTGATATTTTTAATTGATATATGAATCCAAGAACTCCAGTAGGGTTATTTATAGTCGCATTTTATTATTTGCGCACCTCCCGCGAAAAGGCTAAAATTTCGTTCTAAGATTTATTTTAAAAAGTATTATATTTCCTTCGGAATTTTTAACGGTTTTTCATTAATTTTATGTTCATTTTATGTTCCGCTCATAAATATTATTTATCTAAACCCGAACAATCTAAAACATAAGCCACACATATATTTAGTAATGTTAATTCTCATAAATTTGTTTTTTGCTGATGTTAAAATGTCTCTATTCGGAAAACACAACAATGTTGTCCATTTAAGCCTATTTCCAATCTATCTAAACCACAAAACACCTCTACTTAAATCTCAATATAAATGAACACTGTTTTGTTGCTGCTAAAATGAATCGATTTGGAAAACATAACAGCATAAAACATAAACCCTTCCTACTATAATTTTAATACTATTAAACACTGTTTTGTTGATGCTAAAATGGCTCTATTTGGAAAACATAACAGCATAAAGCATAAACCCTTCCGACTATAATTTTAATACTAGTAAACACTGTTTTGTTGATGCTAAAATGGCTCTATTTGGAAAACACAACAATGTTGTCCATTTAAGCCTATTTCCAATCTATCTAAACCACAAAACACCTCTACTTAAATTTCAATATAAATGAACACTGTTTTGTTGCTGCTAAAATGGCTCTATTTGGAAAACATAACAGCATAAAACATAAACCCTTCCTACTATAATTTTAATACTATTAAACACTGTTTTGTTGCTGCTAAAATGGCTCTATTTGGAAAACATAACAGCATAAAACATAAACCCTTCCTGTTATAATTTTATTACTATTAAATACTGTTTTGTTGATGCTAAAATGGCTCTATTTGGAAAACACAACAATACTGTCCATTTAAGCCTATTTCCAATCTATCTAAACCATATACCACCTCTACTTAAATTTTAACACAAGTTAACACTGTGTTGTTGATGCCAAAATGGCTCTCTTTGGAAAATACCCCAATGTTGTCCAGTTAAGCCTATTTATCTAAAACATAAACCAACTCTACTGTTTCTGTTGATGGTAAGATGGCTTAGTTGGAAAACATCCCAATGTTGTCCAGTTGTATAAGCAGTAGAGTAAAGAGTAAGTAGAGTGCAAAGTGCTAATTGTGAGTGCTGGTTTCTCACCAGGGTTGTTGTCGTCGAGAAGAGTAGGCGCCCCCTCTTTTAGTTCGAGGGAAGAGACCCGAAAAGGGGTAAGTAAGACAACCCCCTTCTAAACATAAAGCACTTCGCTCACTCATATATTGCATCCCTGCATTCATTCCTCTGTGTCTCAAACCCGTTTTTTGCATCTTGTTTCTTTTGCTTAACTTCAAAAGGCAGCTTTGCACTCTTCTTGCTCTGGTTGTTCAGTCGTCTGTGACGTCACTGCCAAATGGCTTTGCATCTCTTATTGGGAATATGCACTGCAAACTTCAAAGTTGAACTATCTCGTTAAATTGAAATAACAGAAGCTCGTTTTAACGTACTAATATTGATGGTAGAAAAATTTTATCGAAAAGAAATTGAAATAAATATATATATATATATCGTCACTTATGTCGTAAACACAGTTTGTGATGTAGAATAAATATTTTGGGAAATTTTAGAATAAATATTTGGGAAAAAAACAACAACACTGAATTATATATATTTAAAGTAACATTTACATATTTGCATGATTTGATGTTCTGTCAGTTAGTTCCGTTTGGCATCAACTATTCATTGGCGACGCAAGAAAAGCTTAGCATCATTCTTGAAATTAGCACTGTGCTTTGCACTGCAACCTTGATAGGAGCAAAACGAATGGTTTTTGAATTATTTGAAATATATTACATTTAAGTATAAAGCACTGTAGAAAATTGGAATCCAATTATTATACCTTTGAACTACATTTGGCCTTTAATTTTTCTTCACACTTGATAACTTATTTTGACACCCCTATCATATGCTTGTTACTTAATTGTAACCCTCGGTTTGGCGTTGGTGACAACTGAAATTTACAATTATGTATGATGTTTTAAAATTAATTTTGAATATTTCAATGAAAATGAGAAGTTACTTATGTTTACTTTCCAAATTTGCGAAATTAAAATACCCAGTATCTTCGTTAAATGACACCAGAAACAATTCTCTTCGCTTTGACTAGGAAATACTTGTTTATGATTAGAATACTGTAATGGCTTTCCTTTAAGACATGACATTTAGTCCAAAAAGATAACATCGAGTGCAAAATTTAATTTTACCTAATTAAGAAGAGAGATGACCTTGAACGAGTATTTCTAATTTGGTAGATGATCAAGAGATTTCAAGTGAATTTTTTTTTTTTTACTATTGTGTTTTTTTAGATCAATGTTTTTAGAATTTGAAAAATGTTCGTGTTTTTACCATTACCTTAGCACTGCTTGTTTGGTTGGGAAAGCTCTCTTCTCCTATTCATATTACATTTCATCAAATTTAGTAGACTCAATTCTAACCAAAAAATTTAATCCGAAGAATCAAGTTAGACAGAACACAATTATTTTATTAAGAGACACAATTAGTTTCCGAAAAGACGCTATTAATTTATTAAACACCACATTTTTTTTTTTTTCCAAAATACACATTTCTATTTCTAAAAGGCACAGTTTATTTTTTTAAATTATAATTTTTTTTAAAGGATACAATTTATTTATAAAAATTATAATTATTTTTAAAGGATACAATTTATTTTAAAAAGACACTTCTTTTTCTAAAAAAGACACAATTGTTTTGTTGTTTGGATTTTATTTATTTCAGGCATAACTCAAGTATACATTAACATTCTTTTTTTTAACGTTCTTGCAAAATAGTTACACCTATTGAAGTAACTTAATGCTGCATTTTTCATTAAAATCAGACAATAAAAAAAATACTTACACTTAGAAACTGCATCCACAATTTGTAATGAAATCAGCACATTTAGTGGTTGATTCAGCCGCAAAACGTACTGCTAATTGTTAAGAGAACATTTTGTGTTCATAAATGAGGTTATTTAACTTTTAAATCTGCATTTGAAATTAAACAACCTCATCTGTGAACATAAATTGTTCTCTTAACACTGAACTACAAATGAAACGATTTTGTAGTCAAATTTGACAAATAAAAGCAATACGCGGGTGTGCCAATACTCAAAAGAAAAATGATACTCTAGAGTTTATTTGAATTCCTTGTGAAATTTCCTTAAAGGAATCTGGTAAACAACTATAACAAACAACAAAACTTTTATAAAAAGTAAGTATATGCAAAAATTAGTATTTTTTTTTCTATTAATATAAAAAAAATCAAATTTTAAGTATATAACTCTCCCTGATAATTTATCCAACTTATATTCTGTTTTGATTATTAAAAGTTTTACATAAATCTCGTTTTACATTAAAATAATTATCTACTCAGTAAATTAATACTTACCAAATACAGACGTTCTATTATAAATCTAAAAACCTTCTTAAAACAAGCATGTAAATTTAAATTCATAGCATAAATTCATTTAAAATTTATATCCTGTAACACAAATTCATTTAAATTTTTTCATAAAAAAGTTAAAGTTACTTATATATTCATTCAATAATGAAAAACAGCCAATAAATTGCACCCAGACTAACAATATAGTAATTAAAATTGATAGACTTACATATTTGTGTATCAGCATATTTCACACAAAAAACTTGAAACATTCATCGAAAAAAGTAAAAATTAATAAGACTGAATTGAATAGATTTATGTTTCAAAAAGTATACTTTCAAAAATAAATTAATTAGTAAACAACTTTCTTTCAAAACAGCAATTTTGATTCCGCATTTTCTAAACTACATACGTTTTTGAAATTTGCCCATTTGTTTTCAAAATTGAATTTTTGGTACAAAAATTGTTCAAGTCACTTTACCAAAATGTCAATGTTTAGAACTAAACAAACCAACTTATTAAACAACATATACCCTCATCTTAGGAAATCTAATATGAGACATATTTGCGTGATTCATAAATTTTGACGAAGTTCTTAACATTTGTGACGGGCTGATATTTTGTAGCATGATGTCTAGATGTTTTATATTTTTATGTGAACCCTTGACTATCCTTTTTTTTTAATTGTTTCATTATTTTACGTTTGGTCTGTTTTTAACATTAATTTTACTTCAACGTCACTTTCAACACAATAAGAAAACCATTTACTAAAGATCTCATTGAAATTCAATACATTATTAAATGATTCCAGCATAATATCTAGATGTATTATTCTTTTTCTGTGTGTCATTAAGAGCTTCCCTATCCCGCTGTACAAAGTTTTGTTCATTTAATTTCCCTTTGTGTGTATTTAGTATAATAATTACGAGCAGGGCTTCGGGAATAATGGAAAAATTAAGTTTTAACAACCTTGAGTTAATTCTAGTATGTATTTTAAATATAAGGCAAATTTAAAAAAACATAATTGCTTTGGGCTCGTAATCATTTAAAAACATAAGCTGATTTTTATTTGCTGCGTTGCATTTTTCCTTGATGTTGTTATTGTTGTTGTATTTTAGATTGTTGGGTGTTCTCTGCATGATCTGTTTATATTCTTTCCTTAATTTTACATTTCTATATATTTTTTTATAAATGTTGTTCTGATTTTATTTTTAATGTTTTTTTAACTGAATTCTGATGATTAAAAACTATTTCAAACATTAGATCTAATGAATAGTTAGAAAAACTCGAATAATCAT
The DNA here is from genome assembly GCA_963978545.1 of Linyphia triangularis. NCBI lineage: Eukaryota > Metazoa > Arthropoda > Arachnida > Araneae > Linyphiidae > Linyphia > Linyphia triangularis. The sequence goes on along the minus strand of OZ021729.1, from coordinate 8,250,895 downwards.
CGCGATATCATACTTATCATACAATTTTATTCGTAAAATCAATCAATACGTTCATTAACTCAACTTAAAATTTACACATTATTTTAACTTAAGTAATTTAAACTTAAGTTAAACCTACAGTAATTAGTACGTTGAGTATGTGTTCATTACTATAATGACATTCGATAAAGAAAGTAATAACTGAACCTCAGTTCATATGTACGTTAGTATATAAGAACTGAGTTAGTATAACTAAATAACGTATAACTTAGTATAACTAATTAACTAAAATAAACGATCTTTTGAACAGAAACTACAACATTGAGCAAGTTTTTAGATTACTGTTAGAAAAATCTCGAATTGTCTCATTTTTCATTTAATATAACTTTTTCGATCCTAAATGTTTAAGGGAGACCCGTAAGCAAAAAGCTAAAATTTTGTTAATGAATTTAGGGGCACCAAACTTTCTACATAAGCCAAACAAAAAATATCTATTTTTAAACAATTATTAATGCAATATTTTGTTTTTATTTAATATTTTTTATTTTTGTTTTTAGTGTTTTTTTGACAGAAATATACACCTTTTAAAAAAGACAACTCCTAATTCAATCTTTCTTTTTTTTTTTTTTTTTTTTTTTTTTTTTTTTTATTATTATTATTATTTTTAGAAATAATTAACTACGTTAAAGTATACTTTAAAGATGTTGGGAGAGATTTTTTTTTTTTTTTTTTTTTTTCAATTTGTTTGATAGGCAATTAAAAAATATTTTGTGTTTTTCACGAGAAATTTCTAAATTTTCACAAAAAAAAATTCTATTTTATTACCTTATTAAAACAAATTAAATAAATTTATACAGTTTCTTAAAAAAAAAAAAAAAAAAAAAAAAAAAAAAAAAAAAAAAAAAAAAAAAAAAAAAAACATATCCCTAAATTTATAAAACGGTGATTCAAGATTGAAATAAAATAAACAGTTTAAACTCCATGTCTGGTTGAATTTATATAGCTTAAATTTAAGCAATAAAATGAAATGAAAGACATTTTTTTTTTTTTTTAATATTTGAGGAACGGATCTCTCTTAAATAAGTTGAAAGGTTGAATTTTAAAATTTAAAATAAAAAAAATTCAGCAAATTTCAAATTTTATCTTCTTTTTCATTTTTCAATATTTATTCCTGATTTTTTAATAAAAATTTTCCTAGAAATACACTCTAAACTTTTTAGGTATCGGATAACTAAAATAGTTTTCGAGAAAAACGATAGTTACTGTAGCTATAGGTAAAAAAAAAAGCGTACAAAACGGATATTTTCAACGTTTCAATTTGTGGGGAAAAAAATATTATTTTACTCAAAAATCCATGCTTATTTTTGTCAAATAGATATTAAGAACGACACACACAAAATTTCAAGTCATTTTATTCATTTTTGCTGAAGCTTTAGCATTTTGAAAAAGGTGGGAATTTCCAAAACCACGAACTGAGAAAAATGCGTTTGAAACATCAAAGGAGCTATTGCAGCAATTCTAAATTCTCCGTAAGAAATATAGTATTTATGCAATTACAATTATCGGGTCAGCTCAAAAACTTGCGAAAATAAGGAGAAAGTTTCGAAGATTATAAACAAGCAAAAATGGAAAATAGATATTTTTATTATTTTTTGTGAAAACAAGGGGTACCAAGCCCCCTTCATTTAAAAACGCTGTTTATATATACAGAGTGGCAACAGAACCGGGAAAACCTGGAAATCAGGGAAATATCAGAGAGTTTTTTGATTCTGGAAAAAATCAAGGAAATGTCAGGGAAGTTTTTTAAATTTCATGAAAATCAGGGAAATTTTGTATTAAGGCACGTTCCTCCATATTTTGACGCTATTTACTTGGAAGTTTGTAGTGGTAAGCCATTAGAAATTTAATGTTGTGGAATAATTTAAACTTTTCATTACCAGAAAAACTATGTTTTTAAAAATTGCATATTATCTCTTTAGCATACGTGTTCTATTTGATCAGGATGTCTAGACATTTGGAAAACCTAAGAAAATTGAGGAAATTTGGAAAAAAAAAAAAAAAAAAAAAAAAACAGTTTGCATTAAAATCAGGAAATTTTTTTAGAAATCTGTCAAGGAAATCAAGGAATTATCAGGGAACTTTTTTTCCTGAAATTTGTGGCCACCCTGTATATATGTATATATATAAACTTTTTATCAATCTAAGCTTTTGAGGAACAACATAATTGAAATTGTGGTTTATTCATAAACCTAGTAACTTATACTTTTAAGCTATTATAGACCAGCATATATCGGAGCATACCAATTACTTATACAATTTAGCACCATAAAACACAATCGCATTTTAAATAAGCACCCGAATATATTTGTATGGAATATATTTAAATGATAATACACCATGTAAAACCGTTAATCTGTTTCGATAAGGGCAAAAGTAGCGAAAAAAATTAACATTATTGATGTATTTTGAAGTTTATTGGATAATGTTAATGATATCTCATATCCTGAATATAAAGTATTCAGAGAAAGATTAAGTGGCTGTTAGCTGTTTAATAATTCGGCATTAAATTGTGATCGTCATTCGGAAATGGCTTATTAGAATATTGATAAAAAAAATAATTGTTTGATGTAAGGAGACATAACTTGTAAATGCATCATCCAGTCTGTTTTATTTTTCATTTTTAAACGTTGAATTTAAGTTAACATTTTAGGTACTTAACATTTGGTTCACTATAGCAAGCCAAAACTAACTATTGGTATTAACTCAGTGTAATAAAGGAATTTAGTTTTGAATGAAGATAACTTAAATTTAATCAAAGTATTTATTAGTGTGAGCTGATGATCACTAAAAACTCTTAAAATACCAATTATAAATTCTTATTAAGCAATAACTAAGGTTAAGAAGAGGTCTTGATGCTTAAAATAAATATAAGAATTAAAAAGCCAGTTTTTGAAAGTTATTATAAATTGTTATTTTTTAATTTTACAATGGCATTTCAAAAGTGATAAATTAGAAAAAGGAATTGTTAAACTATACCTATTTGCTTCTTTATCAAATTCTTTTAATTAAAAAGGAATTACAAATTCGGCATTTCACATTTCGTATTTTTTCAACTTATGGGCATTATTTCGTAAAATTTCCATTCTGTAACACAAATTCATTTCAATTTTTCCATATCAAAGTTAAAGTTACTTATATATTTATTCAATAATGAAAAACAGCCGTTACATTGCACCCAGACTAACAATATAGTAATTAAAATTGATAGACTTACATATTTGTGTATTAGCATATTTCACAAAAAAACTTGAAACATTCATCGAAAAAAGTAAAAATTATCTTTTGGGCATTATTTCGTAGCCTGATGGTTATGAAGAGGCCTTGATTTTTGAAATTAATATAAAAATTAAAAAACAATTTTTTAGAGTCATTATAAACTGTTCCATCTACATCAAATGCATTTCAAAAGTGGCAAATTAGAAAAAAAATTAGAAATGAATTTATGATTATTTATCAAACTCTTTCAATAGTAAACGAATTGTAAAAGCTGCATTTCATATTTCGTATTTGGTTTTAAATTCTACGCATTATTTCGTAACATGAGGGTTATGAAAAGACCTTGATTCTTGAAATTAATACAAGAATTAAAAAAAAAATATATATATTTTTTTTTTTTTTTTTTTTTTTTTTTTTAGGGTTATTATAAGTGATACATCTATGTCAAATGCATTTCAAAAGTGATAAATTAGAAAAAGAATATATAAAAATACATTTTTGATTATTTATCAAACTCTTTAAATAGTAAACGAATTATAAATGCGGAATTTCATATTTTTTTCAACCTCTATGCATTATTTCATAGAATGAAGTTCATTCAATTTCATATAGCTAGGACTTTTACAATAATGATTGGAACACGTATTTGCATGTATTCTTTAATTACTTCTAAAGGTATTAGCATAAAGTATTTATTGGTGGAGATTTCCATCCGTTCTAAACAAGAGTAATTAGTCAAATGCTGGTGTTACTTTGAAAACTTTCATCAATATCATTGAGGGCTGATTAGGAATATTCAATATATATAAGATATGTGCGAAGGCAGTGGACTTAATGTTCATCGTGTTGCAACAGAACATTTATTCACTCTTTGAGAACATTTCCGATGCTTGCCATTATTTTAGTTCACCATGGTGAATGAATTTTACCCATAGTTAAACCATGCTGAAATCTTGTCCCGTTAATAAAGCCTTTATTAATTTTTAATGCAAAATCCAAAAATGTGTTGTTTTAAGGAGATTTGGGAGGGTTTTGATGGGGGGGGGGGAGAGGCTGTTAATTGATTAAAGCGTTATAGATTATAGTTTGAAAATTCAAACTTCTACCCCTTTGCAATTAAACATGCATCGTGTTATTTTAAGCCTTACTATTAATAATTAAAATTGTTTTAAATAATATAATTGTTATTTGTTTGCAGTTCTATGCACATTTTTTTTTTTCTTTTTTTTTTTTTTTTTTAAGAAGAAATTAACAAAAAATGTCGACAAAGTTTAAATTAATCTTTTCAATTTAGCAAAAAAAAAAAAAAACCTCTAACTAATGAATAAGCAAAGCTCCAAGACCTCTAATATCAACGACTTTTCCATTATAAAAAGATCAAAGAAACATGGGATTAAAGAAAATCAATACGTGGTTCATAATAATTAAAAGAGATCATTTCTTTGGAGTTTTTTTTTTAAATAAATTTAAAGCTTTACGCAAAACGGAAAAATTTAAAATTGTGTGCCTTAAAATTTTAGAAACACTGATGAATTCGGTAATATCATAAACACAAAACATAAAAGAGAAAACAGCAATTCAAACATTTACATTTGACACGTTAAAAGGTACCCATATGACTTTTGAAGAGGCTTACAGAATAGTAAAAATTATAATTAGAATATGATTCCTTTTCCAAAATTACATCAATTTTGAAAAGACAGAAATGTGGTGCCGATCAATAATATCAAAAGGAGAAGAATGCAATCCAAAATTTCTCTTTGGAGGTTTATAATCAGTCGTATATTCTGTAAGTCACCATACAGAATATATGGCAGATTAACTCAAAGTATCACTGTTCGCCAATAATTTCTTTATGGCAAATTCAATTTTTTTCAGACGTTCAATTTTCGAAGAATTCAGTTATCAGAGAGAAAAAAAGGCAAAACATATAGTACACTGTAAAAGAAAATAGATTTAAAACCGAATTCAAGCCTATGATTAAATATTAAAGAGACTATTTCATTACATAAATTACAAAATATTTACTGCAGTTAATTATAAATTTTGACGGTAAGTAAAGTGTGAAATAATAGAGGTATAATTGATATCGTAAGTATTGGATATAAAAAGGTAAAATACTAATTTATTGGTTATTCTCAAGCATATTAAATGCCCAGTTCCCAGATTCCCACTGTTGCATTGCGTCTAATTGCAATAGAAATCCAATAATTTTTTTTTCACTTGGATTGTAGAGGATCAATGAAATGAAGCCACTTTGATAACATGCTTCGGCACTTTTGAAGACTTTCAGTGTATAGAGATGAATTGCATTTGTGCAGCTCACTTCATAAATCTTATTAAAAACACCCAAAAACATTCCTACACTACGCAGTTAATTCGTAATATACCTCGGTGAAACTTTTGTCGGAATATACAGATTACAGCACTGTTGAAAAACCACAATACATTTTGTTGATGGTAACCTTGTTTCTCTAGCACCACCGGGGCACCACCGTCTCTGACCACGAAGAGGAGCTGAACGACGTCCAGGTGCGTCTCCAAAACCGCACCTCTCCGGACGGCGGTCACTTCCACCGGCCCTCCCTGGGCAACGCCACAGTCGCCACCACCGTCTCCAGCTCCGGCACCGCCACGGTTGTCACCCTGCCACACCACCACAACCCGGACTCGAACCCAGCCCCGCCCGGTACAACATCCTCCACCAGCGCCGGCGGCACGGTCAGGATCAGCACCTTATAATCAATCCCCGTCTAGTTTAATAGAGACAAAACTGACAGCTATTTCTCTCTCTCAATCTCTCATCCTCTACACGTGGCCTTCCGTGGTTTTTGAGTCGATACTGGTTCTGAAGAGTCGGACCCCCCGACATTCTTGTTCCGGGTGTCCTCTGAATTCTTCCATCTACCACGCGGCCTTCCGTGGTTCAGACGGTTTTGGTTCTGGATCGAGAGTTACGCATCTTCCACGTGGCCTTTCTGCGGATCCGGATAATTCTGGTTCCTCGGATATTTTTTTCAAAACCTCCACCCACGTGGCCTGTACCGTGGTTTCGATGATTCCGGTTCTAGATCTAGTCCCGAATCTCGGACGTGGCTCGATGTCGAGTTGAGAAATATATGAATCCCTTTGGCCTTATACTATTAACCACATTCCAGCGTAAGATAATAAACCTGGTTGGTTTACCTTTTGTGCATGTCGAACAAAACAGTCGCCGCTGGGAGCGCTGTGTACCGCAGTGTGTCGTGGTACAGCGTTCAGACTGCTGCCTCGGAAGAGAGACCATCCCAGAACAGGAAACTGTTTATGTGTGTTGTATTTTCAGAGGTGTTGTCATTTTTTAAGTCGTGAGGTTAATCAAATTCTCTACTTAATTAAGATCTCAATTACATTTTTAAGATTACAAAAAGAAAAAAGTTTTTTTAAATTCGAAAATGTAAAACTACATGGATACAAAGAATTTTCACAAGGAAAATTTAATTATAATCTTATAGAGTCCACCTGAACACAAACGAGTTAAAATTATTTTAAAATTATCTTTCAAACCTATTTATTAGAAAGAAACATATTACTCTTTAAATATTTCCCCACGACATTTGTCGTTGTAGAATTAAATACTTTATAATTGAAAAATCCAAACAAGTTTAATTGATTTTTTTTAGCATAACAGTGTTTATAAAAGCACGATCATGAAGTGCCGCAAATTCTCAAGAAGAATCAGGAAAACGAAAATAATATTCATTTTTTTCTTTCTTCTATTTACTTAGCAGACGTTATTCAAGATGTTTCGTACTTATCTCGTGACCGATCTTCAAGACAGCATCTCTGACAATGTATATCCAAAGGCGCCACCTCAAAGAAACAGTATCCCAGCAAATCGATGAAACCAATTGCTACCCCCAGACTCTTCAACCGTTCGATATCACCTTGCGGTATTGCGCGTTTAACGGGTAACACAGCCGAAATCGATAATAACAAATACCCTAACGATGGTCAATATTCAACGAAATCAAAGTTGGTTCGACTGGGATTCCGGTCACGTAGCGAAATGATCACTCTTCCAAATAAATCAGAAATTTAAATCGAAGAGAAGCAGTCGTTTAACTGTGACCTTAATCACTTATCCACTTGGCGCTACTGCATGCGAATAGTGGTTGTAACCCCCTCCAAAAAAAAAAATATATATATATATTCCACTTAAATCAACTTTCTGTCGTGAAATGAAACGAAGCGTATTTGTTACTCGAGTTAAAAATGATTAGACCTAGGATTTAGTGGATCGATATTTGAAAGCGCGTACAAAAGTACATCCTTGTGTCCGCTACTTTTGTAGTGAGTTAGAATATCGACAATCATTCCTTCCGATCTCATCCAGGCGATTAATAACACCTTATTTATCATTTAAAACCCAATCGGTAAATGATATTCCAAGCCATCTAAGCGGACAGTGTTCAACTAAATTGTAAATAGGAGATACAAGTTGCAAATTCAAGCTGAATTCACACTGAAGCGTGACTTATTGGGTGGAATTCCAAGCGGGAACCAATAGGAGATGAGTTTACAATGTATAAACAAGTCCCCCTATTGGTTGCGCTTTACCGCCAGACGCACTAGTGTGCAGCTGCCAATGCAATGTGAGAGTTCTAATGTAGAGTAGCGATAAATACTATATTTCCGAGGTGGCAGTCGACCATGCACCTTGTTTGGGGCCTTAGTATGTGTACGTTGTGATGGCTTTGTCCCGGTCTCTCCTCCGAAGCAGTCAAGTTTCCCTATGCAAAAAAAAAACACACACACAAAAATTGAAATGTTGAGTGATATTTATTTGAACGTTTAAGTGTTTTTCTGTCTTTCCATGTTGTTTGTCACTGACATGTCCACAAACAGAAATATATGGGTTGATATTTGTTACTAGTCAAATGAGGAAGTCACGTGACTTTCCTGGCTTGACCCCTCAGGAGCTCAATGAAAAATGTTTCAATTTTATGCCACTGCACACTACTACTCTGTCAGGTTACCTTGGTTGTTATGGTTGTGTTTCTATGCCGTTTAGTTTGTAGAATGCTTGATATAATTTTCTGTTTGTTATTCGTGAAATTTGACTTGAGTTATTAAATTCTGTGTGTATTTGTAAAAAAAAATCAGAGTATACTTTTGAATAGTACATGATCGCGTTACATTACTCAAATGCATACATTGGCGATTGTAATAATCCACATGGCAAGCACCAAAAGTACTGTAGCTATAATGAATTACATACTTCAATATGGATAATTATAATATAGTTTTTCCAAGACAGGCAAAATTTGTATAATTTCAGAACGTCACTTAATTAGTATTCTCAAACATTATTCATACAAATGTAAGACTTGCCGTAAATGTAAATTTTAAATCAATAATATAAAACACAAATTTTAAATGCATTATAACTCAAAGAGAATAAACATGGCCTCCCGTTAAAAAACGTTATATAAAACTGATACTTTCAGTTTAAAATAATGCATTTTTGTTTAAAAACGGCTCTTACTATTTCAAGTGACTGATCCACAGATAAAATATAGTTTTAAGGACATTTATCTTTAAAATATTATTTTTTTAAAAACTATTGTTTGTTGCATTATAAAAAAAGATTAAAATCAAGAAAAATTCTGAAATTTTTTCAAAAGTAATATTTTTAACTCTTCACAATATCATTCTTTAAAGATAATACACTAAAAATAATAAATATAAAATTACTCTCCGCAAGAAATTTCCATATTTGTCTTTCGAAGTAACTCACTCAAATAAATCTAAGTATTAGATTTGATGTAATTTTGATTATTTATTTATTTTAATTATTATTAATTTTATTTTGGTATTACACGTTTTTGTTAATGTGATTATCCATAGCCAAAATATGGGGAAAAAATTGTATATCTAAGCGAGCATAAGTTAAATATTACATAAATATTGACATCTGATAACATTTTCCAAACTATATTTGGCCCGATGATATTATGGCAATAACGTTTTGATATAACTTTGGTATTTAATAAAATTCTAATATTAAAAAATTAAACTATAATGAATAGTGTCATGATACGCTATTAATTATATTTCATAGAGATTTATTATTTGTGTATAAGATTTCTTAAAACCAAAATATGTTTGATAGAAGTTGTTTGTATTAATATATTAATATAGGAGTTATATTACTTTTAAAACGAAATTTGCAGCTAGGGGCGACTTAGACAAAATTGTGTACAGTGAATAAAGATTAATTAAAAAATTAGTTAATTTTAAAACATGTTGTAAATTAATATCCTAAACTAAATTCAGTTTGGTATAACAATTAATCACTTTTTAAAACTTTAACTGTAGAGTAACAATTGACCAAAGAACAGTATCTAGCAAATGAATAAAATTATAAGTATCATGAAGTAATAAAAAAATAGTTCTAAAAAATACATCGAAAACAGTTTAAACAAATTCATATAAGGTAAAATAAAATAAAAACAGTAAATCTCAATTTGAAATTTAACATACAATTATTTAAATTAAGCACCCACAAACTTAGTCCCCTCTATAAATTCTACAAATTTCAAATATATAGATTGCAAACAAATATGGTCATATAGAGAAATTATGATTAACAACAGAAACCCTCAACTACCTTCCATCTTAATAAGCTACTATTAAAATCAATTAACCACAAAATTAAGTCCCCTGTATAAATTATTACACTCATTTCAGATGTTAGGGATACTTACCAACGAAAGAATCAGGGTCAAGATGTATAAAATAACATTCACTTCAACTCAGCAAAGTTTAAAAACACATCCATAACACTTCAAAGTAATGAAAGTTTTCAGTTTAAAGAGTATATCACGTTTCTGCCATTTAAGTGATGATACCTTTAGAAACTGAATACTCTACTTCACGCTACACAAAGAACTTGAAAGCTATTCAAAATTCTGTGACCAACTTCAGCGAAACTTACGAGTTAACCACATCTACTTATACTTTGAAAGTACTTAGGCTTACCTTGGCATTCTAAAAATTCCTACTTTTCGCTAAGAAATACTTCTCGGCATTTGCATGAGAAAAGATTAAAAGTATGTAACGATTTGTCATATTTCCACATTATTTAATGTCCAGATTAAAAATATATTTGAAAAAATATTTGCTACATGAGCATATGATTTCTATTTATAGACAGAACTGTTAATTGAGGACTAGAAATGAAAAACGACCTAAGTCAAAAAAAGAAAATTTTTCAGGAGAGCCGAAAAACGAAAAACATTCGCATCAGGTACTTAAGGCTATGACTAAGTACCATATTGACTTAGAACTATTGCTACTGGAGTTCGCACTTTGAGCGTTCTTCACTTTGTTCAGCTTGGTCTTTAGTTAAAAAAAAAAAGATTTTCGATTTTTTTGGTGCTTATAGTTCGTTTTCCATTTTTAGTCTTGTCCTCAATTGCTAATAAAAAATAAGTAATCAACCTTTATTTCTGAAAACTCATTTGATGGAGAAGACGAAATAATAGGAAATTGTACATTACTTTAACATCAAATAACACTATCTACATATACATAGTTTTGTAGATAATGCTTATTATTATAGGGGAAATAAAGACCGGTTTAATGTCTTTAAATAGGACTCTATTTTTCAGATAATTAGACAACATTATCTTCAAAACTGTATTTATGTAGATAGTATTGTTTGGATTAAAATAAACGTGTAGAAATACACTTTAAATTATTCGATAGTATCAATTAATGTAGTTCAAAAGTAAAATAGTGAAAACCTTTTCAAAGAAGTTTCTCTTCGTCTAAATGTATTTGGTTTAGCATTCCTAAGGATAGCTTTAAGCATTTAGGGTTAAAAGGTAAGCTAAAATAACTATATTTTAACTATTTACTTTTACATTATCATTGTTTTCTTTTAAGTCAGAGATCAAAATTAATTATCAAATCAATCGATTAAAAACTACATAAAGTTTTCATGGAAGTTAACAAAAGCTGTATACAAAATTTTAATTTATAATTCAAAATGTCGTTGAACAGGTATTTTTTTTTTCGGGAGGCTTCATTGTATTTATTTTAGTTATCAATATGATAATTCTGATTGAAATATGCGGGAAAACTAAATGGTGAAATTTCTAAAATCATGTATTTATTAAATATGTTGAATACAAGTTTATTTTGATAAATTTGTATTTGATATGTTTTTATTTGATATTACTCTAATTGAAGTTCAATAATTTTTTTTTACTATAAATCAGTTTGTTTTATTTCGTTTAATTGCAAAATTAATTTACTTAAAAATTTTAAAAAATTAAAAATAAATACATTCAAAACATGGAACTTCATTGCATTGATTTATTTTGGTTATTGTGAATGAGTGAATGCTTAAAACTTTTTAGCCAATGTATCTAAGGTACAGCTATTGACCGAAATCACAAATTAAAACCATCCAAATAAGAAGTTTAAAATTTGTAAACAAAATGTTTCATGAGTCTCACTGTACCAATAACAAAAAATAATAATTACTTCCATCTTGATAAAAAAAAAAAAATTGTTTCATTTATATAGTTGTAGTTAAAATTTTTTTAAACATCTGATTTATTTATTTAAATAACAAAAGATTGGAAATGTCGAAGTTTACTTTACTGCATTAATTTAAATTAATAAAAAAGATACTATGATGCTATCATCATTTTACGAGTAGCTTTATTTCTTAGAATTAAATATAACACGCACAGAACTTATAACGGAAAGTAAGTGTTACTATCAAATATTCCTTTTCAGTTACTGTGGCGTTAAAAAAAAGTGCATTAGAAGTGTTTCATTTTCCTATATCCCTATTAGCGTGAAAGGACAATCAAGAAACTCAGTACGATTATCCTCAGAAATGTATTATTATATATTGTTTAAATATAAAAGAATTAATGTTACATTGAAATAATCATTCATGTATAATCAAGTATTTCTCTATTCTTTCTTCAAAAATAATTTTGGATTAGAGTTGTTTTATATGCATATAAATTGGCAAATACATTAAATATAGATTGAGCCTACTACAGTTTTATTGATGGTTAAAAGTGTGTGTAATATTCGACTAGGCCCTTATACTATTGTTTATCAATCGGTAATTTATTATTTATTGATTTATCAGCAAAGCATTAGAATCATCCTTTTAAGATATTTTCTTGATTTTGTTAAAATATTTTACATTTTTAACGACAGATTATCGCACTAATTTATTTTAATCACTAATTAAATATAATGTTATGAAGACAAACTAGTTTGCAATTTAAACTTTCAAAAAATGTTTATTGTCCACTAATGAATTACATTGATTATGATATTTATTAAATTAAATAAAGTCCATAATTTAAAAAATACTTTAATTATATATATATTTAAATATGTTTCACATGATACATATTTAAATATATTATATGTTCTCATTATATATATTTAAATATGTTTTTAAAGTTTTTAATGTGAAATTCAGTTTAGAAAAGAAGAAATTCAGTGTCTAAAAATAATTGAAATGTAAATGAAATAAAACACTAGTGTTATATTTTTAGTCAATCTTATAAATTTCAATCTCATTCTCAAAATCAAATAGAATATCTGTAAGAAAATTTCAACCTAGTCATAATTATAAATAATTAACATAACTATTGAATACTTTAACTAAAGGTAAAACCTGTGTTGTTAAACTCTTTAATGCCAACAAATATTTTATCGTTACTTCAGTGTTTTGATTTCATGATTCGAAAATATTTATTAAATTACTTCTGATTAAATATATCATAATTTTGTTATTTGATTATATATTGTTTGTATGTGCCAAGTTCAGTTATTATTTATATATATATATATTATATGTAAAATTTTCTAAATCAATGAATTACAAGAAAACAATTTTGATAAGTATTATCATTTCTGTGGTATAATTGTTTGCATAACTATGTTTAGTTATTTTTTATGAACTCCTAATTCAACTATATTTATCGGAAATGTTTTTAGATAAATACATATATTCAATAATAAATTCAAAATTTTCAAATTTTAGAAGCTCAAACGCCTCCAATATAGCATAGAAATTTTTTGGATTGTAATTAATAACTTCCTTTTAATAGTTAACTAAATTTTTAAAATTGTCTTCTAAAAATTAGTAAACTTGAGCATTTAACTGCAGATTTAAAAGAGAACTTACACCTAGATACTTAAAATATTACAACTTTATATGCAGTTTATTCGTTTTAATATTTCGAAGTTTCTTCTTATTTAGTAACGTTTCATTTAAAAATATTTTCAAATTTTCAAGCGAGTACTATAGCCATTGTATGTGCATCCCATTTCTTGAACACGGATATTTTCTTGTCATAATTCCTATTTTTGAAATATTACAGCCCACACCTAACAAATGATATAATTATTGTTCTATAAAATATTACAAAATGTTTAATTTAAAGTCATTTTTAAATATGATTAATATTTACTGCTTTGTGTGATATTTGCCAACAGTTCTTTAATAAATCTTTCATTAATCGTCCGATCTTAGATAAGGCATTAAGCCTTGGACAGCTAAGGCATTTTTTACATGTACATATACTAATATCAATAACTAGCCATTTTTCAGTAGTTTTTTTAGAAATTTATCATTAGAGTAAAAAAAAGGCTGCAATTAGGAAATAGCACTTTTCATTCTAGCTTAACACTTTTCCAAAGAAATTTGGGTGTTTTACGATCTCTAATATTAATTTCCTATTTTTGTTTTAGATATTTCCGGGTGAAATAAGATTTAACTCTAGCCCTAAATTATATCGATGTGGTAAAGAAGACCTAGATTTAAAAAAGCCATTCATGATAATTAGACATTTATCCTTAATAATAGTGGAAAAAAAAAGTACTTCAGTAACTAATTTCAAAAGAAAATGGAAGACAATAAAAATATACTGTAAACATTATCATCATCGATCTATGTTATAGACATGTATTAATAGTGACATTATAGTAACATTAATTATAATGTAAATTTTTGAAAAATGTTACATCAGCCTACAAAGGCTGAACACTATTTTGGCAAAAGGATCTTGAAAGAGCATTTTTTCTAAGAAAAAGGTTTTTCCTGGAAAGGAGAGGATTTTTCTACTAACCTCAAATTATTTGGAGAACTTTGAATAATCAAAATCGACCAACAGTTCTGTTTTTGTCAAAAATTAAATTAAAAATAAATGTTTTATACGCAAATAAACAATTGTATATTGAAATATGTTTTGCAACAACTGGTGCTATTAAGATAATTTACTCTTGTTTACATATCACATACTTTCTCAAAATTCCGCTTTTCAAAATGCAACTGTTTATAAACTCCTAAGCAATTAGGGAATAAATGCTGAATGCCTTGTTTGAGTTTTAATAGTACAAAAAGAAAAGGTATTATATTAAACAACAATTCTGGGAATAATCAAGCACGAAGGAATGTGTTTAAAAGGCATTTGTACAGCATTTCCAAAAATAAATCCATTTTAAATCTAGAAAGAAAAAAAAGTAATTTTAAATAAGTAATTTAAAATAACTCAATATTTGAATTTCATACAAATATCCAAAGTATGACAATTACTTCTAAAAAAATCTTCTGCAAATTAAGTTTGAGTATAGGCCTATATTTATATTGATCAAGGTAAAAAAAAGTTTCAAGCATATTTGAAAATAATAAACTGTTTGATCTTTTGAAAAATTAGATAATCATTAAAACATTATATATGCACCAAAGCATCCAACTCATCTTTAAAACTCATCTTTAAATCTAATATTATTCTAGGATAGATCTTAAACGTATGGATTAATAAATCTTAGAAATCTTTGATTTATTTCAATAGATTTTTAACTACCATAGTATATCAATAGTAGTAGGAAACACTAAAGTCTAGAAATATCAAAACAATTAGAAATCTTTCAACTAAGCACTAAAGGAAAGCAAACAAAAAAATTTACATTAAGCACACTATTTTCAATTACATGCGGGGGAAAATAATTCTTTAAAAAAAAAAAAAAAAAGAACTATGAAAATTCTACTATTTTTTTTGTATTTTTTTTTAATATTCCCTTCGCCCTTGTCATTTTCATAGCTTTATATTCTGCAAAGAATGTGAATATCAGGAAAATACTCTTATTTCCAAAATTTTAATTAAAATTTGAGTACACCCAGTTAGGAGTAGTTACGATAGATTAGTAATTAAACTATCTCTAAAATTCAGCTTTTTAATTAAGGCAATTGTCAAACGCAATTTCGTTCATTAGTAGATATCTTATTTTTTTACTCATTCCGATGCATAAACACAGAGAAAACAACAAAACATTTTTAAAGAGATGTGCAAATTGTAACGCGTGCAGGAATAGTCCAAATACATTATTTATCATGCGAGTTGATATAGTTAAGTATTAACTATTCATAGGAATCGATATGGACCAACCGTTTCTGACATGTTCATGTGAAAAAGTATTTAAATGTTTCGTGTAACCGTTAACAGTTCACCGTTACGCATGTTCACTAGCAACTGTAAAAGTTACAAACAAAATAGTTTCATTAAGTAATTTATAATATATCAATATTGGTATCATAATCCAACACAAAAACTGATTTATTTCTATAAAACGTAAAATTACACCAAAATTATGCCTTAATCTTTAATGTCGATGCCTTCAAAATTAAATTATGTATTACTGTTGCTAGTGTTACATTCCTATTCCTAACATCCGAAATTTACTTTTGATTGATTGAATAAACTATTAAAAGTAGATATGTTTGCATAGCTGCGTCAAGTATACCGTCAAATACACAAAAATACCTTTATGATGAATATAACAACAAACGTGCAACGGTTAAAATGTGCTTTACGCTGCCCAATTGACGACTTTGCAAAATGCCTCCAAGTTGAATTGACACTACTACTGAATTGAACTACAGGTTTGCCAAAATGGATACCAAATTAAATCATATAGGCGCTGGGTTACCATACTTGGTGCAAAATCGTCAAAAAAAAAAATAAATATTGGGCAGCGTAAAGCACATTTTAATCTGTGCAACACCTTATGAAATATTTCCAACGACATACAAAATACATTTCACGGGGCAATTTCCAAAAGTGAATTTCTGGATGTTTTAAATGTTATATATATATTTTTGTTTTATGTGTGCAGAAATATGTATGAAAAAAAAAATATTTTAATACTACTATACTCAATTGTTCTATTTGTATTTGTTGTGAAAGCAATGTTCACATTCCTGAAAATGCTATGCATTGTGCTAATGTCATTTTTAGATTTATTGTTCAAGGGTAAATATTTAATCAAATGATTTCCTGGAAAGTAAAATCAAAACGAAATTACCGGTTGCCTGCAGTGGTGGAGGAAATGTCACAAATTGAATAAAAATGTCATTTTGAAACTAAGTTTGAAGCGAGACATGTGGTGACTCTAATTATCAATTAATAGAAAAATAAAATTAGTAAGATAAAGCCATCTTTAAAGGTTTCGTCCGCCTGCCCTGCCTTATAAACCCACGGCTTCATTTTTTTGGGTCACAATATTGCTATTATACGAGTTACCCTCATCAGTGACTAACTGCCTTACTCTGTAACGCTGTAAGATAATGTCATATATTTGAGATTAATTAGATGCGCGTGCATCTTTTCATTTCATTTATTTCTGTCCACGTGATATGAAAATTACATTGTTATTGTTACGAATTTTCTTCTCGTCCCAAGATTTTTTTTTTTTTTTAAGTAAGATTCTGAGAAATTACTAAAAGCGTTAAGCTCACATGCACAAAATTACGTAAGGAAAATTCAACATAATTGTTTTTCACAAATTACAATGAAAGTGGGAACCGTGGAAAAAGGAATTGTTTTAAAAGAAAGACATTTTTTTATAAGATTCCGAAGAATTGGATAAAACACAAATATTTTTTTTCCCATTTCAAAAAATATACATGTCAGAATTTTTTTTCTTTTGCACAATATTCAAAGAAAAATTGAATATTTAATACTTTGTGTTTGTTATATTCATCATTTTTCAAAGGACGCCTTATAACTTTTTAATACATCAAATATAGCTTTAAAACATGTGAATTTTTACACTAAATACAACAATAGCAATAGTAGGCCCATAAACAAAATCGGAAATGAAATTAACTAGTTGGTTTTATTATTACTATTTTTTTTTTTTTTTTTTTTTTTTAAATCACTTATAGGTAGAAATAAAATCTTTTAAAGCGTAATAAACAAACATCCAGCTGTTTTTCCATCAAATTTCGTAAATTATTTTTTACTACAGATATTATACCTGGTATAAAAATACATGTTTCAAAACAATATTAAAGAAGATACTGCCAAAAAAAAAAAAACACACACAAAAACACGAAGCATTAGGTATATAGGGCAGGCACAAGTTGACGATTCTTCTTTATGGAACAATTAGTAAAATGAAGCCTTAAATAATTTCAATAAAATATAAACTCAAGATGTGACAGGAATCAGGTTAAATACCGTGGTATTAAAATATTACATTTAAAGTATAATGATTTGTGTTGTGGTACTAAAAGTAGAATGTATGCAACCAGAGGAAAAATATATCTAACGGAAGGGCTATCATTCGTATGAACGTTGCAATCTGCTTCATTGATTATCCCTAGGTAACTCAAGTTAGTTAAAATCCGCATTTTTTATTTTTATCAATAAAGGAGGCTAGATGAATGCAGCGTTAACTGCAGCTTAATTATCCCTTTATGAACCGTTGAAAATTAACTTAACAAACATTTTGATGAACATTCAGTACGATTCAATTTAAACAATGCGGTACTTACGCATTATCCTGTCGACAGTTGCGGAAGCAAAATATTCGTCAAACATATTCCCTCAGACCATCGAAAAGGTCGGTCCGCCGCGCAACTGAGAAAACCCAGGCGCTGATCCGAGCCGAACCGGACATCTAAAGGGTTTAAATAGTTCAAACTTTTTGAAGCCAATAAAAAGTTTACAACGGTCGACGAGGTAATACAGAAGTACGAACAATGCATTGTGGGTATTAAAAATACTGATTTTTTTTTTTTTACTGTGCATCTCAACCAGTTTTTGAAAATTACAATTTTGCCATTAATATAGAAGTAAATATCTCCACCACTGTAAATATTTTAGCTTTTTATAGAAGCTAAAATTTTTAATAATCACAATTGTTGGCAAAATAATTACAATCAAGCACATGCCTATCCCATGTCTCACTACTCCCTTATCACGATACTCCAATGTACGAGAGTGTAAACAGTTGCACAAGTCTATTGTTATATATTTATTAAAAGATCAAACATATCCAGCACATAAGTGCTAAAATATTCCAAAGCAATACCGACATTGTTCTGAAATAAATATTACTTTGGTTTACCTGATCTCCTTTTCTTTGAAAGAATCTGAAGAAACATTCCAAAACACAAAATTTAATATTCGATTTTAAAATTACGTCACAATAAATTGATAATTGAAGTCGTTCGAGTGATAGAAATTAGATGAAAACAATGATTTTTTTATTTTTTTTATTTAACTTATATTACTCTAGCAATTATGTGCTATTGGATTATTTTAGACACATCTGCCTTTTATTCTTATAATCTTATTCCCGAATCGAAAAACAAAAAGTTACACATAATAATTCGTTATCAACATTTTCAAAACTTTGTCTCGTTGTTGAGTGCTATTTACTGTTTAACTGCATACTAAGATACAATTACCCAAAAATAAATATTCCATTTTGTTTGAAGATTAAAAACCATGTATTGTAAATCTGTGCCAACTTAAAATCTACCCACTTATCTTGAAATTCATTTAAAATCTTAAATAAATAAATTATCTTAGCCAATTACAAATATAAATAACCAATAAATCATACAGAAAGCCACTCTGTCATATGGAACATTAAAATTGCAATAAACTTTATTAATAACATTTATTGAAAATCTAACAGTAGAGTTAAAATTTCAAGCATGAAAATTTTCAAAGACAATTGTTTAACAATATGCTCATAAGGCCTGACGTTTCAGCTATCTCATCTAGTGTAAATTGTAAATATAATACTGTAAAAATGCATGCAATATTATTTAACAAAACACAATTTCAAGTGACTGCTTTTTTATACCCTTGCTGTAATAGTTGTGTTCCGTGAACACATTTCAAACCCCAAAATATTTTCAGTACATTAAACTAAAAGTCATTTCCGATAAATGATTTTTCAATTTACTAACAACTTTATTTAAGTAACACTTAAACATAAATTAATAGGCAAACAATTGTTTCAAATATAAAATTACATAAATATTCATCTAAAAGCTAACATTGTTTGCATGCATCTGATTGATAAAGTGAAAATGAATGTTTCTTCAGCAAATTTAAATTTAGGCAACTTTCAAATTTTTCTTATATATAAAGTACCCATGTAAAATACTAAGACCCAATTTTTCTTATACTGTGTTTTCTCTCCAAAATGTGTATGTAAATTATAAATAATCAAAGTATAAATTTCAATACTTTGCTTCAAATAAATCTATGCAAAATAAATCCTTATTCAATTTTTAGGATGGTGTGAATTATTTCATTGACATACATTAACTTTTTCAATATACTCTGATGAGCAAAATCAAAGCAGTGACATTTTTTTTTTATATTACAGCTTCAAAATTGAACAGTTAATGCTATTGGCTAATAATGTGACTAAAACAGGGTTGCCACTGAAATCATACAATGAAAATTAATAACTTTTAAGGACCTAAATAACATTTCTCAAGGACCTTCGAAAATTTGTTTTCATTCGGTCATCTTAATGTGTGACTTTACTAGAGGTCGGCGATATATCGATACGACGATATTTTTATCTATATTTCTAAAAAAATATCGATATTAAAAATATCGATAAAAGTCACCGATATATCGATATTTTCAAACATTTTTAGTTTTTTGATGATCGTTTGGTAGTTTCATGTGTTTTTTCGATTTTCTTTATTCCTTTTTCAAAAAACTTCAAAACTAAAGTTTGAACTTAGCTGCGAGACAGTTAAAATGTCACCAATATTCAATATTTTGCCATACACTTAAAAGCTATTCAAAATTATCTAAATTTTTCTTAAAATCACTGCACCAATTAAGCGAATATATATATATATATATATATATATATATATATATATATATATATATATATATATATATATATATATTGTAATAGATACATTTCAGTTGAAAAAGTAGTCACCTTCCAAAAAAGCAATCATGAAAAGTGGAAATTCGCCCCGAAAAACTTTGTTTTTGGCAAAATTGAAAATCCAATTTAAAAAAAAATCATGTATCGATATATAGATATTTTTTCCTATGCAACGATATAGTATCGATATTTATTTTGATCGATATTTCCGACCTCTAGACTTTACAGTTGCTTTGCCCAGGGCATTGATATCAAAATCTTTCATGCACAAATTACATTTTGCCTAACAAGCAGACTGTGATGATGTTTTTTGATCTTTTGGCTTGCAAAACGTAAACACTAATCTCGCGTGTTTGTCTCACAGAATACAGTGTGTAACTAAAGTCATTCAATTTCTATTCCACCAATGAACAAATACGAACCAATGTACAAGTTGACGCATGCGTAATACAAATACACCAACAAATTAAGGACCTGCAAGTATTTTAAAGTACTTTTAAGGCATGGAAAACAAGTTAAAAATATTGAGCACTTTTAATGACGGTGGGAACCCTGTAAAACAAGTCAGTGGAAAGATTTACGTCTAAATTATAGCAGTCTTAAGTCTGCATGATAGCACTTTACAGTTTCTTTAGTAAAGGCTACTCAAGGTCATCGATACCTGCCTAAATATCCTAACACAAGTTGGGTACAGTGAACTATTTCAAGAAAATTCGTAACCAATTCCCAAACTTAAAAGAAAATAGTAAGTTGAATAAAATAATTTTCAAGGTTGCGTGTGTGTGTTGCAATGCTTTTTTTTTTAAAAAGAAAATTAAGGACATTTTAAAATCTACCTTTGTATTAATTTTTCTACAAATCAAAATATTAATTGTTGCTAGATTTATATTCTATAATTTTAGGAGTCTGATTTTTAATAAGTAAGGTAATTACAAAGGGAAAATATAAAAGCTACATGTATAGGCAGTAAAAATTGGTATCATTTCACGCAGTGTCACTCAAAATGCAAAACAAAATTCCCTGATTTTTCCAGACAATTTTTTTAAATTTCCAGGTTTCATTTCAAGTCAAGGTAAACAAAAGTTTCTGCATACAATTGCAGTTAAAATTGTAATTTTAGATAAGTATATAGAAATTTTTTTTTGGTATTTTAATGTGCAAATTTATCAATCAAAATTATAGCAAAAAAAAAGCGGAAATCCATTTTTATATGAAACTGTAAAATGTTTGCAATTTGTGCGAAGAAACACTGATGTACTTGCACACGAAGATAAATTGATTAGATGGTAGAAGTAGCAAACTGTGCATCGCCCTTTATTTTCCCCATGGGTGAAAACAGTCAAAATATATAAGAAAAAGAGGAAAATATAAACGTAGTTGTGAATCAATGTGTGTACAGAACAGTGACGCAGCTAAAAAATTTTTTTGAGAAGTGTTCCAGGCAAGTTTAGTCTGATAAAGCCCTACAAAGTACATAAAAATAATAAAATTTTAGAAGTGAAAATTCTCAGAAAAAAAAGCGGGAATCAGCGTAAAAGCTAAAGATTATCGCCCGTTTTTTTTAGTCAATAAACTTTCAGCGGGTGCTTTTTACAAGTTGTTACAAGGAAATATTATATGAAATATCAAATTTTCAGAACGCAGAAGTGCGTTGTGAAAAAAAATTAGTAATTTCTTGGAAGATCTAAAAAAAAAGAAATTACTAAAATCTGAAAGATATTCCCTGACTTCTTCAGAAAATATCACATTTTTTAGTTTTCCATGACCATTTTTAGGCATTTTCATTTTCCTTGACAATTCCAGATTTTCCCTGTTTTCCAGGTGAGTAGCAACCCTGGTTTTGTACAAAAAAAAATCAATTTACCAAGTATTTTTTGGATTTCTAATAGTTTGAGTGACGTGATATAAAATTCAAGAACCGAGGGAAACATAGGAAATAGATATTGTGGCTGCGAATAGAGATATCAGATTGTAACTTGGATATTCAGTGAAAAGTTTTATCACTATGTTTGTCACCAAACTAAATGACTTGATAATATATTTTGGTTAAAAGATAGGCAGGTTTTATAATGTCTTAAACCTTAATAGAAGAAGAGATTTCAGACATTCGATCTTAATAAAATGTGCATGCTTGATACGAAGACGTGAACAATACAAACATAAGCTGAAATGGCAATTTAGTGATAATGAATATTGCAATCCAGCTTGTTTGTTCATTAATAATTAATAGACCATCTCAAAAACTTGTCAGAAAACAGAAAAAATCATTACAAAGCAAATATTAAAAAAATTATAAAATACAATACTCTCGGCCTGCCTGATTTTGACATTCAACTAATTATCAAATTGAAGGATGAAGCTGAAAATCAAACACATTTTCAAGTACCCCTTTCTCACTTTCCTTAAAACCTTTGTAATTATTGAATCAATTTATTAATACTTTATTTGATACAATTAAGTGATGTTTCAGAAAAACTAATTTATTTGGTAATTCTATATTTAAATTTTGAGTGATGTTTCAGAAAAATTAATTTATCTGGTAATTCTATATTTTAGCACGTTAAGTGCCATACGAATTCTTAAGGAATTCCCCTTTAGGCCACATGAGCTGCTTAGAAGCGCTGATATTGTGGCATAGCAATGCAAAGCACACTACTTACAGATTAAAATTTACTCGATACAACTGTGTAAATATATTAGGGTCATTGTTTCTTATCGCAGTAGAAGATATTTACATTTAGAATGAAATGCTTATAGATATTCATTCCACACATTTATGCTGCATTGCCAGACCTCGGACTTTGCACTTTAATGGCTGACACGGCCTAAACGGAAAATTCAGTGTAAGCCACCGATGGCTGACGCTGCACTCAATGTGTTAATTGTTGGTCACTTTTATACCCATGATCAGCTAGATATTCAATCATCAATTTTCCCATGCCTTATATTGTGAATAACAGTCAAATAATGTCTGATAGAGCAATAGTGTTATCTTGCCTTCTACACATCAGCCAAAATACTGCATTAGAGTTTATGAGACACTTCCTAACGAATGATAAGTGTATTACAGCTTATTCCAATACTAATTTAATAGAAATTATACCATATTTTATAATCAAAAACAGGAGGCACTACAAATTGAGTAAAACCAATAAATAAAAAACACTAAATGTCAATACTAAAAATCCACACCTCAGAAAACCATTCTTAACTTTTCAATAAAATGTTTAAATAAATTTTTAATGTAAATCAAACATTTTTGCATGAACAAAGGAACGTCCAAACATTATACACCATCTTCTTGATTTATTTTACTTTATACATAACCATTTCAGGACCAGTGATTTTAAATGGCATCAAAGAAGTTTCTTACTCTAAATTAATTTTCCGTTATATATATTTTTTTTAAATTTCAAACATATTTTAAAAGTGGATCCATAAGAAATGAAACATAAAATAGGAAACAAATATAAAATGTTGGTACAAATAATTAATGATGTTATTGGAAGGTCTCTTTGTAAAATAATAACTGATAACAGAACCTGAACTGAATTAGGGTTAAAAGAAATTAAGGTATAAATATCCTATTTAATTTTGTTTATATCCAACTTAAACACAGTTTAAAAAATTTATGTTCAAATGTGTGTGGTAGACAATTCTATTAGAGAAGAAAACTTGTAATTAATCAACCTCATAATCTATTTTAAATTAAGCTGAAACGTACATTCAAGCATTACTTCTACTTCAATAAACCCAAAGTGTAGTCGATACTTATCCAGTTTACAAAGCCTAGCAAAACATAGATGAAATAATTCTTCAATAAATTACTTAATTTATTTTTAAAAATAGATTAATTTTCTCATAGCTACATTGTCACATTTTTTAAAAGATCGCTTCAGTGAAATTTTTGTTCTGAGAACTGAAGATTAAGCTTTGAAGACAGGATTTTCCATCTTATCAGTGAAGTACAGTAAAAAGATATGCAATAAATTCTTTGACTTTTCTAGAAATTTAAAGAGTTTTTACTGACATTTTTTAGTCTTTTAATTTCTCCTGACAGCTCCAGTTGTTTTCTTTGGCAATCCAAATGTTTAACAAAGTGCTCTCTTATTTAAGAATACAAACACATTTATTTGAAACAAGGTTTATTTTTAGGTGTTAAAGATGTTGATAATTTTTTTTTCCATGGAGTTCAAATCATGGCATATAAGAATTTTTTTTTTTGTAAACACAAAATATTGAAACATCAAAGATTCGAACATACAATACATATAAAATAAATAAATATACAACAATTCAGATTCATGTTGTTAAGTTTTGCCCCTTTACATATTGAAAATTAAAAATGCAAGAACGACTAAGAGTTCTCGTTGATAAGTGGAATGAGTGTAATAAATGCATTGCTTTCAGAAAAAGCTTATATATCGTATAAAAAATTTTCTTTTTGAAAAAGTCGAGTTTTTGTACAAAATGCACTAAGTGTTTACTTCTATAGAATGTTAGGCCTCTTTGCATCTTGAAAATTATACTTCTATATAAATTCTGCAAGCCAACGAAATCCTTCACCATAACCTTGTTTTTTAAGTACACTGCACATAAACAGCTCTAATGGACGACCTGGTAACTCGGATCTTGGAATTTTAGCCTAAAAAAAATGCAAGTTAATAAATAATTGTTCATCAGTTAAACACAATAAAATAGTTAATAATTTCAAAACTTTTAAAAATACATTAACTCCTAATTCTTTTCTGTACAATTCTATATGCATTCTTAATTTTAAATATTAGTTAAAAAATTTATCAATATTAACTTTTCTATTAATAATAGTCTGCATAATTCAAACTTAATATTAAGATGATTTGTTAAACTAAGGTCTCCGACTCCCTGCTCACTTAATTCAACAATGATTCCTAATGTTTTATTAACTTCATTTTAAGGATTCTGGACATAATCATGAATGAATTAATACAGCTCAATATCTACAATTAATTTACATACAAAGCATAGAGTAAACAAAGGAAACGATAAAGTTGCAGAAATTTCTTCAACTAGAGTTCGGAAAATGGCAATGTCTACCCCCTCCCCACACACTCACTCACTCACCATCATTATTATTATTATTATGTGGTCCCTCAAACAAAATTCCTTTCTAAGCTAACCTCTATCCAGTATGATGAATTTCACAATTCTTTCATTTTTTTATACTGTGAGGAGAAATAGATTTAAAGAGATGCAAATTTAATTCCAAAAGAAAACCCCTAATATTTTAAAACTAGATGTATAATTATATGCATATACTTTAAAAGAATTGTTATATAAGGTGGTAATAATATAAGATAGTTTCCTTATGATGGCAAAAATTCATTTTTTCTTAACCCAAAACTATTTTAATATATTTCCTGAAAGATTTTTCTTGCCCAGTAACTGTGTATGGGTCACAATATCTTTATCCCGTGATTTTCAAAAATATGTATTGAAGATTTTAAGAAGATCTGACTATTACAGGCTTGAGACAACTTAGTAAATATATTTAATTCTTTCAATCATATAAGCAATCAATCTTCTGTTTCAATATCTTGAAATGCTCACCTTTCCTGTTGTCTGCCCAAACAAGTTGAAATAAGCTCTCAGTTCCTCTTCACTTGCTGCCCCTGGCTTATCAATTTTGTTTCCTAATATTAAGACAGGGCAATTGGAAAGCTGTTCATCTGTCAATAAACTCTGCAAATACAATTTCAGAATTAACATGGTTTGTATAACTAAGCAAAAGTAAGACGTTTTGACAACAAATGTTGAGCAACTTTGTAAATGGGATTCAAAGGTCATACTAATATTCTATTGCTGTTATTCTTAAGAGAGACTAAAAAGAGTTTAAAATGACATCTTTATGACACGAAAATGGTGTCCTTTTCTTTGACATTTTCAGCAGTGTAGGAATTTTTTGGAGTTTACTACAACAAGCTTTTAAATACCAAAACTTTATTACTAATTTCAAAATTAATATATCACAAATGTGCAGTTGAAAAGTTAAATAAAAGCTACTTACTTAAAAAAATAAGAAATTTTACTCATTCAAACCAAAGAAATCTAATACAATCTAATGTACTTTTAATTCAAAATATAATAATGAATTGCTTATGTAAGAC
Organism: Linyphia triangularis; assembly: GCA_963978545.1. Taxonomy (NCBI): domain Eukaryota; kingdom Metazoa; phylum Arthropoda; class Arachnida; order Araneae; family Linyphiidae; genus Linyphia; species Linyphia triangularis. The sequence continues at coordinate 8,224,247 of OZ021729.1, read as the reverse complement.
ATAGAAACACTATAGACACAAAAAAGAAATTTTTCTAAATTAATTGTTTTGGGAGGGAAAAAAACAATTTAAAAATTTGCGAATCGAATTAAAAAGAAAACTATTTTGCAGTATTTTTTGCTAATAATATAAATATTTTATTAAAGATAAATAGAAAAAACAAACATAATAGCTCAATCAGATAATATCTCTCTTAAACTGCAAATAAGGTATCTTTTACTGTTTACATAAGAAATTAAAGGCTGAAATCCATCAAACACATAAGTAATTGAATCTTAGTATATACCAATGACATAATTACTATTCATAAAAAAAAATATGGTTAAAAAAACAATCAAATTTTAAAAAGAGTTTGCTAAAAATCTCAACAGAACTTCGCTTATACAATATCATTTTTATATTTCATGCAACATTAATTTAGAATTTACAATTACAACAGTTTTATTCAGTACAGAGAGAACAAATAAAAATGGATTTTATATTTACATTTCTATAGAAATTTTAAGTAATGGGGAGATATTTGGAGTATTTTTGAATATTTAATATATTTAAATATTTGTTCATTTAATTTGGCAAAAATTTACCCTAACTAAGTTTTACATTCAACATGCCAAAGAAATTAATTGAACATTCAAATGTTTCCTTAAGGTATTCAAATATTCAATAAAGTAAAGTATTTTATAAAGTGTTTTAAATTATGATATGAAAGGTACATAATCACAAACCATTATTAAAAAAAAAAATTTAAAAAATAATGCACAAAAAAATAAGAATATTTGTCATAAAATGGAATTAAAAAGGTGGTTACATTTAATTCTACTTTGGATTCTGGGAAACGTTCTCTGTCACAAGCATCAACTAAGAAAACAATAGCATCCACTGCCGGAAAATAGTCTTTCCACACTTTTCGAGCTGAAAGAAAGAATTAAAAATGATTTTTAAAAACCATAAAATATTCAATAAATGTATCCATCAGAGCAAAAAGGAAGAACCACAATTTTAATTCAGACTAGAAATTTGTAGTACCCTAAACATATCTCAAGCATGCGAATCTTTTGTTTCCTATGTTTCTTGCAGATTATTTTATGCACAGGCCAAGACTTGTTAATGCTTAGGGGTAAATTTTTTTTTCTAATCCTACAGTTTTATACAAAAGTTAATTTTTAACAGTCTAAGATTTTACATAAAGATAAAATACTTAGTTAGCATACATGTTCCAATGATTCTCAAAGGGTTAAGGTTTATTTTTTAATTATAACAAATATCTTATAGACTACAAGAGATTATGATTAAATTAGGTAATAATCACTTAATTTTTTTTACTTATAAAAATCTACAGTGTGCCCGGAAAATCTACCCACCATGAAGGAGTTTCACATTTAAAGTAGATGATTATTTTCTAAACACCTTATAAACCTATAACCCTAATTTTAAAAAGTTACAGATGAGAGTAATTAGCTCAAACTTGAGACACATTTTAAGTAGTTTGCAAAATTTTATACAGCAATAACATTCAAATGGGATTACTTGCTATAAATTACATTGAAGATTATGACTAAATCTTTACAAAATAAGAGAAATAATCAACTTAGCCCTATCTCATAGACCTAATGCTTTACTGTTTTGTCGACAATATTTACCAAAGTATTACTTTAAAACAAGTATATTTAGATGTTTCAAATTAATGCTTTGGTAGATATTTTTGGCAAAAAAAATAATCCATTAGAATTATGGAAATGGGACAGTCTAACAATTGATCTTAAAATACTAGAATTTTATTACTTAAAGTAATTTAAATCGAATCTGAGAGAACAGTTAGTTTTAAAGGGGAATCGGTTACCTTTATAACCAAGATGTGAAACTATTTTCGATTTGCCTTAACAAATGAGTTTGACATCTTATATATAGATTAAATAGATAGACAAGATAGAGTGATCAGCAGTCTTTTTTTTTTCTTAGAAAAGATTGAGAATTTAAAATACAACTATAAAAACAGAATTTTTTTTAACCTTAAAGGTATATCTCTACTAGTTAGTTAGAAAAGGTACAATAAAGTTTAAAATATCACATTCATACAGAGAAAGTCAAAATTAAACGTAAAAGTCTTATATAGTTAAAAATTGATGTTTTCTTTTTGTAGCAAAATATATGTATTTATAATTTGAGTAAAAACCAAATAATACATAATTGAAAAGGCAAAATTATAATAATAAATAAAATCCCAAAGTTAATTGGATTAGGAAATAAAGCATTTAAACAATTATATATAAAACCATGTTCACCTTGGTGATGTCCACCCAAATCAAATGTTGTGAACCTCATACTGCCAATAGATAGTTCCTCAGATGCTGCAAAAAATTAAAGTATATAAACGTGTAAAATGAGGCAGCAGCTACTGGACAAGGGTGTCCAGAAAAGCAAAAAAATTAGAATTTCCCTGATATTTCTTTGATGATACAAAATCAAAAATACTTTTACAATTATGCAAATAACGCAAAAAAGATTTTAAATAAATTTTAGGAAATTTAGTGCAAAAAAAATTTATAAAATTTCAAAAAGTATTAAAGTAATTATTTATTATTCTTGTGGAATTTCTTTTTATGATTTTTGAACATACGAAAGCAGAAATATATTACATTCTTCAATTTAATTTTAAAAAATGTCCTGATATTTTTAGGATTTTGCTAATTTTCATGTTTACCTGTTGCTAGACACCAAGTCAATATCTTTACACTAAGAACAATATGTTTAAACAGCTATCAAAAGTCTCATAAGTAAAACAGTAATGCAATAAAAAGCAAATGCAATATTAAATATTTAGTTTGTAAATGAGGCACTGAATAAGAGCCTGATTACATCAATAAGAACAGAAGTCCTCACACTTTCTATGCAAACAGTAACACTAAAATAAACTGCAATGAGCAAAGTAACAAACTGCAAAGTAATAATAGTGCAAGTTTCCTGCTTCTTCTTCTTCAAAAAAAAAAAAAAGGGGGGGGGGGGGGGGAGTGAGACGAAGGAAAATATATTTACAGCTGAAATTGTGGAATTTACTTGTCATTCTACAATAAAGAAAAAAATTAAATTCCACGATTTATTTAAAAAATTTCAAAAATTCCCTGATGTTTTTGAATTACACAATTTTCCAATATTTCCCTATTTTCACCATTATTTTGGCAGACAGCTTAATGAAATACAGAACTGATCATTAAATTTGATATAAATCCAAAATCACATTACAATTTACGAATATCATAAAAAATATACATCAGCAAGTTTACGTGTATATGTATTTTGTAAAAAGTAAAGAGAAACGCTTACTTGGATGAAGTGTTGGTACATGTTGAGCCATGCGATCATCTTTTAACATGTGTAGAAGCGTAGTTTTCCCAGCATTATCTAAACCTAAAAACAGAAGCTTCCCACTTTTTTTCCATAATCCTAAAATATAATGTTAAATCTTTAAATTTGTTCACTAAGGTTCAAAGCTTATCTACATAGAATATAAAGAATAATGCAACTAAAGAAAGAATTCTACAATTTTAATTTTTTTTAACAAATCTCTATGATACCTTTCATCTAAATTATAAATCGGTGAAAACATACTCATCTATTAACATATAAATAATAAAATACAGTTATCCCAAAAAAGATTACCTACAAGCTCATGGTTCTCCATCTCATTTTTGTTTGACTTTGATAACCTTTAGAACAGTGATTCTCAACCACTGTGCCGCGGCACTTTTGTGTGCCGCCAAATTCTTAAAGTGTGCCGCCAAATTTTAGAAATGTGTATTTGTAATTAATCCCTTAATAAACGTACTGTTGTTTTTGTAGTACATATTATATTATTTTATTTTACATTCCAAATTATTATCATAAACTATTTTACACAGTGTATAATAGGTGTATTACAGGTAGTATAATAGGTAGGTAAAGTAAACAACTTTTAAACTTATCCTTTTCTTTGTGTGCCGCCAAATTTTGAAATCGTTAAAAGTGTGCCACGACAAAACAAAGGTTGAGAATCACTGCTTTAGAAAGTTGGTTTACTATAATTTGTTGTATATACAACGAAAATTAGATTAGATATCTAATAACTCTAAAAATTTATGCTTGAAATTTATATCCAAGCATGCCTTTAAAAAGAAAACAAAAAAAAAAAATTTAGGATTCATTTTACTTTGGAATTATCACATACTTGATATAATCATTAACTTCTCACCATTTTGCTAAATAAGTAGAGGACAAAAAACAGAAAATATATCTGAACGTCTTAGTTTAAATTAATGAGGAATTTTTTTCCAAATGCAGGTACAGAAATTTCAGTCTACTTAGTTAAAAGATTTGCACTTCTTTAATGCTTCGTGGGGTGCAGTAGGTGTTCTAAAAAAATTAAGTAGGAATTTAAAGGAATAATTCCAAAAATTTCAAAAACGTTTCAGGGATAATTTCTAAACGTTTTAGAGGTAATTTAAAAAAATTGTATGGGTATCCAAAAATATAATTTAGGATGTTTCCTTTAAAGCTGATATAGGTTCCAAATGCAGACATTCCTTTCAATCATGTTTTAATACCAGCGAAAAAACTGCCTTTCAAAAAATTTAATAATTAACTATTTAAGAAAAGATTTTTTCCTATGGATGATTATGTGGGGTTTTTCGCAGGTTTTCGAGGGAGATTGGGGAATTTGAGGTTTTTAATATTTTTTAGGTATTATCAAAAAATGTAAGTACAGTTTACGAAATTTTAGGGAAAAACAAAAATTTAAGAAATATTAAGAATTTTAGGATGTATGTGACCCTTCAGCTTCTCATAATAGCAAATATTTACAGTAGAATCTCGATTAACCGACCTGATTCGGATCAAAGGTAGGTCGGTTAAGCGAAAATTCCAGATAAAAGAGTTGTAAAAAACAATAAAAAGTAAACGATTTTCGTTTATTGAATACAGGACTTTTAATGTTTTTTTATGACATAATTGTTGGAAATGAGTTTTTGTTGAAATAATCTTGATAATCTTTGTTTCGCTGCTCTATCCCAGAGTCTTTTTGAAGTCAATAGTTCAGTTTGATCTGCATCCGAAGGTTACTCTAACCACGTCAGTTCTTTAGAAAAACAGTCAAAAGCCTCACCATTACTTATGTAACTTTAGAGCAAGGGAAAAGATTACGGTTTAAAAAGGAACAAATGATTTATTAGTCATTTGGGAGACTTTTGATGTCGACTAAATGATTGCCAGTTAACAGAGAGTTCCTGAAAAAGGAGGGACGGTTAATCGAGGTTCTACTGTATTTTAGAATATATATACATCTTTTAAATGTTTTATTATTGTAAATTCAAATCCAGGTACGTCGTTGATAATTTTTTACACTTGTATCTTCAGTAAGACAAAGTCTAAGCAATGTTTGATATAACAATCACCTTCTTGCTTTGCCAGAAATAAAGACATGGAGCTTTATAGAGTAAAGCACATCCTGCAGCTAAAATATTGATACATGGAAGAATAACATTATGCAAAACTTGATTGTAAACTTTTACACAATTGGCTGTTTGATGTGCAATGTATTTTAATTGTGAACAGCTTATGAAGGAAAATATGTTTTGCAATCAGTTAACTGGTAATGTTTTTATTAACCTTCAAAAAGTTACACAATATATGTAGATGCAAATGAATTGCGAGACGTGGTATATCCTCTACGCATTCTAACAGATGTAAACCAGTATTATCAACAAGTTTAATTTCTTTGTCATAATATAGAGGTGTAAACCACTCTCATTTGTATGGTCAACTTTAATATTCCTACTATACTAAACTCCAACTTAACTTGACATCACTAGACGATAGATTTTCAGCTTTGCTCCTAGGTAATTAATCCATTTTAGCGGAGTGAAGACATAATTCTTGCCAAACCTTATAGCCTTTTGTTCTCTACAGGGTTGTGGTTTGGCGAGCATTATGCTTTCACGCCGCCAAAATGGATAAATTGCCTATGAGCACTGTGACGATCTACCGTCTAGTGATGTCAAGTTAAGTTGAAGTTTAGTCTAGCGGTAGAATTTACGGTTATAAATCAGTATGATTTGTATCCTTAACATAGACCTCAAAACTCAATTTTTTAATTGGTAGCCAATGACTACTAAAACCCCACAGAATGGTAGCCAAATTTAAAAACATGGTAGCCAAACTTTAAAAACAAAAAATCTGTGATCTTAATATTAGAACCCCCTCCCTATTAAGAACCAAAAAATTTGCCCTTTAATACAATAACACAACCCCCCTCACCCTTCTGAATTATTTCAACATGTAATTATGAAAAGCAAAATTAGAAGGCCTAAACTACTTAAGTTGAAAATTTCAAAACTCTAGATCTATTAGAAATCACTTTGTAAAAATATTAAATTAAAAACAAATTAAAATTTTAAAATTCTGTTTTTAAAAAATTTAATAAAAAAAGGCCAAAACTACTTATGTTGAAAATTTCAGAGCTGTACCTCTATTTGAAGTCGGTTTATACAATATAAAAAAATGTAATTAAAAATAATTAAAATTTTGAAATTCTGTTTGTCACAAATGTACAATTTGAAGGTCAAAACTATTTATGTTGAACATTTTTGAGCTGCAGCCTTATTAGAAATCTTTTAGTAATTTTTTTAATTAAAAAAATTTGTAAAAAAAACTAATTAAATTTTAACATTCTGTTTGTCACAAATTTACAATTTGAAGGCTAAACCACTTATATTGAAAATTTCAAAGCTGTACCTCTCTTTGAAGTCAGTTTGTTAAAAAAAATAAAATTAAAAATGAACTAATTAAAATTTTAACATTCCGTTTGCCAAAACTACTTATGTAAAAAATTGTATTATTATAAAACTCATTTGCATAAAAATAGCAATTCTTATAGCAAAAATCGCAATATAGTAAAATTAAAATAAGACTGTTTCTAAATTTTTGTGAATGTTCTAAAATTTTGAGAATTTTTTTTATTTTCCAAATTGGGTCAAATTCTGCGTCAAAACGGCGATTGCCGTTCTGTAAACTTATAAAAAAGTATTACTTTTTTTTTAATCGGAAACATTCCGGGATTTTAAATACATTTTTGTGATACTTAATTTCAAATGTAAAACGGACGTTTAAAAGTTAATGATCATTATTCAACAAGAAAATTATAAAAAATTATCCCTAAATTTAATAGAAGGCATAATCACTACGCGTGTCCGAGCGGAAATATTCTTTTTAAATGCTTAGTAAAAACATTTGATGGTTATACACCTTTAACTTTTTAGCAATTCCTTTCTTCTTTATTTAGAACAAGAGGGCGTGGTAAAAATCCAGCGAAACTCACTTAATACAGGTACGTACGTACGAAATGGCCATCCGTGCTAATTGGAAATTTTGAGGCTGCCCCCTAAATTCTATCTCGCAATGTCGCACATGATATCAGCTATCAGTACTCGGCAATTTTAATTTGTACCGATGCAAAGCTTGTTTGAACATGAATGCGCGAATGTCGATTTCAGAGAGATAATCCACACTTTGCATTCGGTTAAAGGGGGGGGGGGGAAATCGAATGTTTAGCAAATTCGTGCGAAAACGGCTCTTGAGGTTGCCGTAATTTCGTCTCCGCATAGATTTGACGTACGGGAGCTGGTTTGGTGCTTTAGCGTGAGCGTTTAAAAGAAGATTTAAAGAAAATTGGCGCAGAATTACACTTAAATGTGGTTTTGTAGCAGGTTGGCGAAGGATACCATTTTTGGCGGGCGCTGGCGCAATTGGCGCAGAATTCACACTCTTGCGACCAGTAGCCGGATTTCTATTGGAAAAGGGATTGGTTTGGGGAAAGGTTTCAGGTCGGGAATCGGGACGGCTGTTGAGCGTTGAGCAAATGGTAGCCACATTGGCGACTTTAGTGAAAAAAATGGTCGCCAAAACGTAAGAATTGGTCGCATTTGGCGACTGGCGACCGCGAATTTTGACCTTTACCTTAACATTAATTTTCCTTCCATCTCAACAGACATTGACTAACAACATATATTGCTAAATTGTGTTAAAACAACTTGCTTATTTGAAATTCTTTGTACAAGTATTAATTGTAATTCTATAATCGATGCAGATACTGGCCAATACTCCACATACCCTGTGTTCGGTTTCAAATTACAAAATATACAATTTTCTCATGTGGACAAATTTTAAAAAATGCTAAGTTTAAAAATACTTTAACCTTATTTTTATAGTTTTGCAATTTTATTTTAGTTTTAAAGCCAGTTTGGTCAGAAACTAATAGAGAATATTTACCTAAAAAGTTCAACACTCCGGTCATCCAATCAACAATGAACATTTTTGCAATACCTAAAAGAGTAATAGTTTATTAGTCAAATGCAATGGATTGAAAGTTTTTCTAATGTGATAGGTTTGAAACGTAAGTATATTTTACAATAGCTTGTTTGAAGATCACAGGTACTATATGTAAAAACATTTAAGAATTAATTGCTTGTGTTTACTTAATTTTTTTTGACTCTAAAAATTACAAATTATATAAATACAGCACATGTGTAAAACAATGTACCAACCAAAAATACCGACTTTAACTATTGTTCAATAGAAGAATAGCTACAATTAGATAATCAATTTGACTGCAGTAAAATACTTTAATTCTTGTTTACAATCTTTTATTTTTTCAGAGGTTTGCTTTTAATTTTTTATAATATATACTTCTAACCAAAGCAAATAAAAGCTTTTAAAACAACCTAAATTTAACTGACCAATCTTGTCAAATCACAGCAAGAAAAAGATTGATATTGTAAAATGACCGACTCTGAAATTACAATACAAAAATTTCAACACTAAAGTTTATTTTAAAGTTTAATTAAAAAAAACACATTTTCCTTAAAACAATTAATTGATTACGATGTCACAGCGATCACATAACTGATCAGAGTTCCCATTCAAATCGTAGAAAGAAAATCAATAACTTTTAAAAACTTAAATGTTTTTAAGGACCTTGGAAAAAAATTTCGGCACCGTGTCTATATATATATATATATATATATATATATATATATATATATATATATATATATATATATATATATATATATATATAACTTTTAATAAAGTATATTCTACCTAAAAAAATGATAGTCATGCGGAGATAGTCCTACTTTGTACTTTTATAAATTTTGCAATCGGGCACACAGCATCTGCAAAAATTAAGGACCTCTTAAGCATTTTCAAGGCCTTAAAATCAAGCTAAGAAATATAAGGCACTTTTAATGGCAAAGTGAATTAATAATTTTTTAAGCTCTTGCCGAACTGGTTTCTTTAAAGCAGCATATATCAACTTCAGTCTTGCCAACTGACCGGAAATTTAACTGCAAAATGGGTATTTCTATATTCAGTTTATATAGAAATATATACGCCCAAGTATTTTGCATCACTAATCATACCTCTGAACAATTTTAAAACTTACATTAATAGTCGGACAATATTTAATTTTGCATATTTCTTAAAAATATTTAGCAAAAAACTTTTTTCTGCCTACCCTAATACTTTTGCACACGTTACAGGAAACAAACTTTTTTTTTGCTAACCTAGAAGTATATTTTCCGATTTGTGCAAGTTCAGTGACACTTGTGCAGATCTCATGCTAAAGTGATTAAGTTAACAAATGATAGCTGCAGCAGCCACTGAGCTACAATACTGAACTGGACTGGACTAACGACTCCCTATCACTTAACAAGCGACCAAACGAGCTTCAGCGGAAGCATACAAAAGCGCATTTCAGACAGCCAAATAGGCAAAACATGTCTTTTCTCCCTGTTACCCAGCGCGTTATAGTAAAACATTCTGCGGTTTTCCGCTTTTCAAGTTATGCAACTAAATTTATTATAATTTTTTAAAAATTATTTTAGAATGATAATTTTTTGTTAAGCCTTTAATTACAGAAACAGATGGGGAAAATTGATAGAGGATGGATTGGAACTTCAATTTCATATCTTTAAGTTTAGGCACATTAGTACGAGCTTTAGTTTTTTTTTATGTATATATTTTGGATATTAAAACTAACTTGTAGGGAATAGTGTTTTTTTTTTATTGAATTGATGAAATAATCATTCATTGTTTCAAACCGATTTATTGTTCAAATACTTTTAATGACTGGTTAAATACATGAATGCTTCTTTTATGCATTCCTTTACTACTTTTTTTCAGTAAATCGAATCCTAAGATAATTATAATTAGGAAACCGTATTCTGCTTTTTAGATATGAGTATTTTCACCAAAAATCTGTTTCGCAAAAACATATGCTGTAATATTGGAACCGAAAATCAATCGCCGAAATACCATGTGCTTAAACTTTACATATGATTAGCTTTTATGTTCAACTATTTTGAATTTCACTTATATATATAATTGAGCAACCACACAGGAATGTACTGAGTGTATAAAACTATGATTCTACGAGCCAAGCTCATGATGTTGAAGGAAAACTGCCAAACTACTATAAATATCAATTTTAAATTAAGAATTATAATAAATTAATTTCTATTAACTGAAAAGAATAAATTTTATCATGGAATTGAAAACGAAGTATGTTGTGAAGAGCTTCACAAGTCACAGATGACGAAGCATATAATAGATCGATATCTTAGATTGCGTTTAAAACATTTTGATAAAAAAAATTAATTTTAAAGGTTATACATAAAAATAGTCTAACTAAAAGAAAGCAGTTGACCTATTCTCTCTGATATAGTTGCTTTTCAATTAGACCACATGAAATGTAAATATTTCAGATGACACATTGTAGGAATAATCAGGATTTCGAAGAAATGCTTGTGTGAAGTTCTGAACTTTTAGTTTTATTTAATTATTGTGAGAATTAAGTATACACAATTTCAAAAGTATTTCTTCCAAACTAACTATTTTCAAACTTCTCTACCTAAAAGAATTATAGAATCATCTAAGATTCAGTTGCAATTGCTATCCGTTTTCGAGTTTAAAATATTTTGTACAATTAGTGGGATAACGTTTTATGTCTTACAGCATACATACTACAGTAGTAATACAATAACGTTTTTCTCATATTGCCTCATTATTTCAAGGCGCTTTTATTTATAATATACTTAATAACATTATTTAAATAGGTACTTAGGAAGACATATCAGTGACTTTACTCTTAATTTACAATGCTTCACGTTTCTTATTAAAAATTATTCATTTAAATTAAAAGAACTAAATATAAACATTTGAGCTTGAAATGTCATAAATATTGAAAAATACTTCAACTCTGGTTCCCCGTCACAGTGATTAAGATAAGACGCAAAGAAAAATGTCCCCTCCTTTTGCCTATTGTGCATTCACACTTCGGAATGGGGTGTAATGCGGTCGGCTCGCGGAGTCCGCACTCCAGTCTTAGTTCTTTAGCTTAGTGGCAGTAGCAGCATTTGTTTACAAGAAAAAATGCCCATGGATGCTTTAAATACTGGTTTAACATAAGCAACTCTTGCAGCAGAATTTGGACCCAAGCAGAAAATAATTCCACATGCTTTTCTGACAACCCTACAGGCTCTTGGAATACAATGCATGTCATCAAACTGCAAAAGACCATTCAGGTCTCAAAAGAAAAAACATCCCAAATTACATAACTACACATTTTCCTTATACTGAATGTAAAAATAATGATTATTTTCAGTTATTCAATAAACTTTTTGAAAAACTTTAGAAACACATATCTGAAATATGTTCCCTAGAGGTACTTAAAATATAACCTTTTTAAAAATTAACTTCCAATATGTTAACTCAACGTATTGCAATTCGATAATTTAAAAAAAAAAAAAGTCCAAATTATTTTTTCGAAGAAAATTTAGGCATTTATATCATTTAGCATTGCAAGAACAATTCGAACATACGATATAAATATAAGTTGCAAACATTGTAACATAGGTAGTTAGTAAACATTATACAAGGAACTGTAATGACATAAGGAAGCAAAAAAAGTTTGGTTTCTTTTTCAGGAAGGAACTTTTTAACAGAGGAAAAAAGAGTCATTAATTGATTACTAACTATTTGAATGTATTAGAAATATACGTACTTCCTTAACATTCAGTAAAACTAAATTTTGTGTTGTAATTTAAAGTGACGTTAGCTTAGGATCAGTGCTGCTACCACCACATCAATAATTAAAAAGAAACATATTCGGGTCAAGATGTTTTTTTACTTCCATTTTATTTTTTAATTTTAAAATTCCAAAAATTTGTATGAAAATTGAATTTGTGGCTGTATAAAATTATTTCTTGCATGATTTTTTGCCATTCTTTTCATTTACTGCCTCTGTTATTATAATCGTATACTTTTTATAAATATTTCTAGTGTCTTAGCCTCCCTTATCAAACTAAATTGAATCATGAAGTGAAATGAAGAATTCCTTCGCTGCTGGACTATGGAGTGTTTTGTTTGGTAGTTTGTTGAATTTGAAGGTACTGAAATTTGGAAAATAAAATAAGATTGCCATCTTATTTGTTAATTTTTTTGGATATTTCGTTTAGATAACAACAGTCCAGAGTTTCTAATTCACGCTATTTTCAATTTTTTGTAAGTAGATTGTATTTTCTTTATTTTGAAATACTAATACGCCTTTAGAACTGCCGTTAAAAATTGTTTTATATACCCACATACTAATGTATTTTCTTGTAAAGTTATCATTGTATTTTATGTAAATAAAATTTGCAAGTTTTGAGTTAATACTCAAAAAAAATTTACTCGCACATGATTTGTCATGTCCGTGAACTATCGCAACCTCAAGGTTCCTACTGTATCAGTATTTTAATTTCACTTCATACTTCCTTGATGTCTATACTTATTTTTAGCTATAAAGTATGCTAATCAATGCAATATAAACTTTTATTAGCAGTAATTTCATTACAATTAATGTAATGTGACCAGATGTCCAACTTAGGCGGGACATACCCGATTTTCATCTCGTTGTCCCGCTTTCCCGTTAGAGTCTCGCCAAAGTTCTTCTAAACAAAAGAAAATGTCTTCAGAACTTGAAAATTAACATTGTAGGTAACTGATGAAGTTTCTGGAGATAAAAAAATCTGGTCACATTAAATTAATGCAATACCTCTTGTCACAAAACTGGCGCATCATGTTTGCTGACTGTAGTTTTTAGTTGTTTAAGAGACCGCCAAATGGCACTCAGGGCGCACAATAAGCCAACTGTGTTATTAGAAAGCAGTCTAATGTTACCATTTTGGTTCCAATACACATTTTATATTCCATTTTTAATTCAAGAATCATATTTTATTAATTACATGCAAAATAGGTGCAACTGTAAAAATAATATCGTCTTGTCTGTGGTCAAAATAAAATTAGGTAAGAATAGTAAAATACTTATTAATTATTTATTTGAAATTAGTTGTACAGGTGTTAATGTAGTAAACTTGTTTAAAAACTTAAGGTTCCATTCAGAACTAAACATTAATAAAAAAATAATCATGTCTGTGGACGTCATCCCATGGAATTATTATGGATGATCTTTATGTAATTTCAGACAATCTTTGCCAATGTTATAATTGGATTTCAATTAATAAGTTCTTTGGAGGAAAGTTTTTGTAAGCATTTAATGATTTCAATGTTTTTTCTCTTGCTGTTGAAGTATTGTGGAGAGACAGAGAGGCCACAAAATTTGGAAGTCAAGGAAATATCCGGAAACATTCTGATTCTGGGAAAATGTCAGGATAGAGCTCTGGCCTCGCATGCCAAAAATGCCAGGTTCGAATTCCAGGTTAAGCATGGATGTTCGTTGTGGTTTAAAATCCACATTAAGCTGTAGGTCCCGGCCTGATTAGCCGTCATTGTGCATAAAAACAGGTCGTTGAGTAGACGAACCAAGTGACCATTCTATTTGATCAGGGTGTCTACACAACTGAAAAGGTGAAAAATTTGGAGAAATTTTTTTTTCGTAAAATCGGGGAATACTTCTTTTCCTAAATATTATGGCCACCTTGATGGAGAATGACACTAATTCAATTAACCACAAGCATTAAAAATATACCATAGATAAATTTAACAAATTTTTTTAGCATATTCTATTGCGATTTGGAGTTATTTAGCTGTCATGTATATTTTATTTGAATATATAGAAATAGATAAAAAAATTTGCACCTACAGGGTTTCTGCGCGTATGAAAAGTCGGGAAATGTCATGGATTTGGACAATGGGTAAATTTTGTCGCGGAAAGTCATGATTTTGAGTAAAAAAATGCTCATAAGTCATGAAAATACAGTGAATTTCATGGATTTTTTAACGTATTAAGTAAAATCACGTAACTGTGACATCATAAATGCCATGATCGCTATTCAGCTCATCGAAAATTCACGGCCAATGAAAACATTTCTGAACTCCAAATTTGTGACATCACACGAGTAAGGTCTCGTAGGTGAAAAAAAAATTTCATATGACAACTGAAATGAACAGTTTTGATAAGTTTGTTTTTAGATTTTTTTAAAATTTTTTCCCCGTCTTTTTTCTGTTTTGTATTATTGGTAGCAAAACATTTGATTTTTGATGACATAGTTTATTATTGGTGTATTCTTTCTTCAAATATTTCTTTATTATTAAAGATTGATTAGCTTTTTTAACACTGAAATATTTGAAATGGAAAATTATTTTTCATTTTGTCTTCTGATCTGGAAGTTACTGAAACAAGGATTTTCTACTTAAATTCAAATAAAACCTTATAAAAATCATTTTATAGTACATTGATTTACTTACTATGTTTGTGTTAGTAAAATTCATACAGGTTATTATTGTTGTTATTATTATTATTATTTTTGTGATTTGATTTCTTGAGACATGGAAAATTATTTGCTTCAGTCTTGGAAAAATCATGGATTTGAAACATTTTATTTTGGCAGAAACCCTGCACCTATAATTGAGATATTTAAATCATTTAGGAGTAGAATCGATATCATTGTAGTAAATATTTGTAAGTACCTACTCAACAACAAATATTTAAAATTGTTTTTATTATTGAATACAAGTTTCACAAAAATATGTAAAATTAAAAATTGTTCGATTCATAAACTTTTTCCAACAAAATTTTTTAAAAATTCCACAAAAATAGGACCCTGTGAAAAAAAACCCAGATAGACCCACTGAGAAATCAAATATTGTTCACTTTTACTGACGAAATTATGATTACAGTGAATAATAAGTTATGGCTTTTGCATCTTTAAATCTTGTGTAAGTACCTCCATAGGTATTTATATGTTTTTTTGTTTTTTTTTAGTGCACTTCTGCATTTTTCAAGCTTCAAACAAAAACATGGATAATGGTGATGGGGCTGGTTTGGGTGAATCTTTTCTGGCAGGAGGGCAGTACATTGTACAAGGTGAAGGTATGTACTTATTTCATTAGTCAGTCGTACTTGTATTATACTTGACATTCTATATCATATTGTATTGCATCATTGGTGGGTCGATCTTCAAATTAGGGAAAAGTACCCCGAAAGAGTTTTATCTGCATTTAGGTTATTTTCATTTTTTCCGATGCTTTCTGTTGAGCCAAACTTGGAGTCTTTTCAACTTCTACCTTAAAATAATATATTGAAAACCTTTAAAGTATCTATCCATTTGGTTAATGTCAACATTTCCAGACAAAACTATAAATTCGATACAGACATGTGGTGCATGTCAAATTAAAACTATACCAAGATTCACCTGAAATTTATGGTTGTAAATTTTCAACCAAGAACTTAATTTTTTAATGCTCAATTATAAATGCAATAGACTTGTGTATGGTATCAGCTTAAAGGTGTCAATGATATAAGTAGGACTAAATTATTTCCAATCAAATTATTTAATGATTGATTGAAAAAAAATTTCTTCGTACAGTCAAACCTCATTAACATTTCGTCAATAGACTGCCAAAAATTTTCGATTTAACCGTCTACCAAAGTTTTATATACTCAATGCCAATTTAAACTACTAGCTATATGTGCATTTAATTCTGTTGCTTTTAATTCAGGTCTTCATTTTTGCCCGTCCGCATCTTTTTTCTTGCTGATACAGCTTAAGCCAATTCAATCTTTTCTCGATTTTTTATCGTTGATGGAGCACTGTTGACGATTCCATACTTGTCTGCTATTTTTTTTTTTTTTTTAAAGAATTTATCATCAATTTTATTTCAAATATTTGCTTTGTTTCTAACAATAACGTGTGCTACTTCTGACTCTTAGTGACAAGATTCAACATGCAAATGCGACTGTGTTTAGATTTTAAACTTAATGTTGGATACAGGAGGGGCACATGATGTCACTAAGCCACTTAACGAAGGGATGCCATCTAAGTTCGGGCTGAAATCGTCTAATTTCACATTGATTTCCTTGAAATTTGATCACTTTGACATATTTCCTGTTTCATAGGGTTTCAACTTCAGGAATTTTTTCATAACGCTATTAAATTTCATCTCAGATAATGAAGACTTCATCTAAAAAGAGGTTTAAAGAACGATTTCTGTGTTCATGTTAAACGAATAAATTAAAATTAATTTTAAGATTCATTCATGGTTTCCGAGCATATGGAAAGTCAGGAAATGTCATAGAAAGTCATGAATTTGGACATTGGGTCAATTTTGTCATGGAAAGTCATGATTTTGAGCAATAAAATGGCAATACACCATGGAAATATAGTGAATGATGAAACACATACAGAATACATGGAATACGGTTCAATATGAAATAATTTTTTAAAGATAGCTGTTAGTCACTAATTATATTATTATGCCTTTCCTTGATGCCCTAACAAA
This sequence comes from Linyphia triangularis, assembly GCA_963978545.1. Lineage (NCBI taxonomy): Eukaryota > Metazoa > Arthropoda > Arachnida > Araneae > Linyphiidae > Linyphia > Linyphia triangularis. The sequence continues at coordinate 8,207,441 of OZ021729.1, read as the reverse complement.
ACTTTTAAGTTTAACTTTTTTCTCTAAAAGGCTTCTAGATCATAAAAACAAACATGTAATCATTGTATCGATAGTTTAAATTATGTGTAATGTATTTTTTCAAAATATTAAAAATAAAATTTTCAGATGGAGATGAAACACTTGGTATATCAGGAGACAGCATGGATGCTGGGGACAAAGACGGAGAACCCCTAAGAGAGCAGGTAACTTTTCTACTGTCAATCGTTATAATAAAGGCTCAATTTCATGATTTTGCATGCTGTTAGGTTTTTTTATTTCTTAAGGCTTGGATCAACTCTTTATTTAAATGGAAGTTGGTTCAATTGGGATGGTAAGTTAAAGTTATTTCTCAACAGATTTGAACTTTAAATGCTGAATCTTTGTATGTTATCCTACCCAGAGTGGCCACAGAACCTGGAAATCAGGGAAATGTTAGGGAGCTTTCTGATTCTGGAAAAAATCAGGGAGTTTTGTTTAAATTTCACAAAAATTGAAGAAAATTACTTCAGCAAGTGTTGATTCGCCCTAAAATTCCTAATAGTCCTTAAATTTTTGGTTCGCCCTGAAATTGTACATACATTTTTTAATAATTCCTAAAAACTATTGAAATCCCTGAAAATTCAATGATCTTCCTCTAAAACCTGCAAAAAAACCTGATATTCCTCCAGATGAGAAAAGTGGATTTAGTTAAATTCTCATGTGTGGTCAAAAAGAATTTTTTTTTAATTATATAACTGTTATTTTGCTAAAAAGTTGTTTGAAGTTAATTTTTTTTGAAAATTGGCAGTTTTTTTCCGATATTAAAACAAACTTTTGAAAGAATGTCTGTATTAAAAGCCATGTCAATTTCAAAAGAAATATTTCTAAAATTTTAAGAATTTGCCTTACATTTTTGGGAAATATCTGTAAAATGTTCCTGAAGTTTGTGGAATTATCCCTAAAATTCCTACCTAAATTTTTTTCAAACTCACCACAACCCCTGCTTTAGTAGCTAACCCTTTAACCGGCAACCTCATGGCCAACATCACCTCGGTTTTCGGAATTTGCTGGATTTCGGATTTGTAAAAAAAAACCTCCATAATGGCACTGCTGTTTTAGCATAATGAAAATATGTGCTTCCCCCTTCCCTACCAGCATTTCCTGTTGAACAAAAGATGACATTATTTATTCCGGATCATATAGTGCGAAATGTAATCATCACTTGCTTCCTACAGTAGTCAAAACATTCAGTTTGATCAAAATAAGTATGAATGCCAAAGATTGTCTCATCAGCCATAACCGTGTTCTTGGATACCATACCCCAGGAATTAGCAGCTTTAAAGAAGGAATCTCTGGATATTCCTTGACCTTTCTTGAATTGCTTAACGTCGGTGCCGGAATTACAAGTTGCCAGAACTTTGTATCCTCGAGGAAATCCGATTTGTATAGGCTTTTTGTTTTGGCGGTAAAAATCTTCACAGACTTTGTCGACTTTGGAATGCGGCGTAGGACAAACTGGAACTGTTGACGAAAAACATGTTCCAAAAACCGGTTTGTTATGTTGGAGGAAGAGAGAAGGTACTCATTAGTGGAAAAGGTCAACTGACCTTGCCATTGATTTTGGAAAGAGTGATGGGGAGATTTCTTGTCTTCACTTGCATACGGAACTGACTATGATGCGACGTTACAGATTGACGCAATCGCTCATTTCCAAATTGAATTTCAAAATTAAAAATATCCTTAAACATACTGGTTCTTTTTGGTTGTTGGATAAAGGGTCAGTTCCTGTATTATTATTTTGAAGTTACGTTTCCCCGCTCATCCATATTTTGGCACTATTTTCTTGAGGAATTATGGCGTAAAGAATACGGAATAATTACCCCCAAAGCTATTTAAAAACAAATTGGCATATTATCTCTTTGACATACATGTTATATTTGATCAGGGTGTCTACACATCTGGGAAATTTGAAAAAAGGGAATTTTTTATGAATCTATCAGGGAGCTTTTCTTTTGAGTTTCATGACCACCCTACTTACAACAAAAGAAATTTATTGTAGATAAAAACCAGTTTCTACTTGGATCTCTCAAGCTATTGTGCTCCCAATTCTTGTACGTCTAGCTCATGTCTCGGAGGGAGAACTAGCGTGTCTCTCTGCAATCAGATTTCAATAATGAGTGGACAAGGACGATTGTGGAATACTTACTGCACACATTTTTCTATAATATATTGCTACTTAAGACCTTTAAGTAGCTAAATATTATAGAAAAAGTCATGCATTTAAGTTCAAGGAAAATTAAAATCTGAAATTTAACTATTTTGATTAAAGTCTTAAAAGCAGTCATTTGACTGCTCTGATGGGTTTAGTGTTGAGTTTCAAAAGCAGTGCCTAAAAAACACTTGGCTAAAGTTATGCAAATGTATGGAAGCTGTTAGAAATTATTATTTATATATATTCCAGTTGATCAAATTATTATAAATTGCTAACTAAACTGGCCGATACAAGAATTCTATTATTAAAATATAATGATTTAAATAATTTTTCAATCATATTTTTAAGAATTTTTGAAGGAGAAAACTAGTCACTAAATATTTTTATTTTTTTATTTTTTCAAATGTTTTTAGCCACAGCATTTTTCTTTGCAGTTATGCGCTTAGGCTAATATTCCTTTAATAAGTCTTATTTTATTATTAAAATTGCTTCAATTTTTAAAGAATGTTTGCTATTGTTGGAATGTTGATTAAAAAGGGACCAATATGTAGTGGATTATGACTGTTTTTTTTTTTTTTAATGATAAAAAGTGTGAACTTGTGTATTAGGTTTTAAAAATGAATATATTTGTTAAATATTCATGCAGAATATATACATATTTAAAAAAAAACCTAAATCTTAAAGTTCTAGTTTTTATATTCCATCTATTTCCTTTACCTGGCCTATGTTCCCTAATTCTAAAAACAATCAATTAAATTTAAATATTTTAGTTGTTCTCTCTGTACATGATTGCCACAGGATGTTGAAATGTTAATGTTTGTGTAAAATTTTGCTTTAAGAGCTTTTATGCAGGGTTCCCACGGTCATTAAAAGTGCTTAATATTTGTGAACTTGTTTTCAAGGCATTGAAAGTATTTGAAAATGCTTAGAGGTACTTAAAAAAGTCCTTGAAAATGCTTAGAGGTAATTAAAAGTCCTTAATTTTTTGCAGATATTGTGTACCCAACAAACATTTTTAAAAATATAACTCAGACTTGCTATCCTCGCTTGACCGCCACTTATTCACACTGTATCAGAATTCTTCGACATATTTGTATTACGCATGCACCAACTTTTCTGGTAGAATAAATATACTTAATTAAAAATTTATATACAGACATGTTGCCTGAAAACAAATTTTCAAAGGTCCTTAAAAACATTATAAGGTACTTATAAGTCATTGATTTTCATTTTGGGATTTGAGTGTGAACCCTGTTATGAGGAAAAAATGACCCTTATTTAAAGTTGCCCCTCCGAGAAGTCGGATAGTAATTGTCACTAACTTTTGGGTAATGCATTTTCTAAAAATGAAGTTGAAAGATAATTATAGATTATTTACTTCTTCAATAAAGTGTGAAATAGTGTTTTGTAGCAGGAATATAAAAGGAGATGAATAATTCCATTACAAATTTAAAATTACACAACTAGTGATAGCAAGGTGCGAAAATAAAAATCGATTGTATTAAATTTGCAATAATTGCATAAATCATTTGCATCTTTATTTTTGGTATCAATACAAAAAATAAAGGTGTGTTTTCAAAATTGTAAAAATATCTAAATTTTTATTTAATGCATGTGATCCTTAGTACGAACTATTTTTTTATTAGCTTTTGACATTCTTTTTTTTATATATATTTGTATATTCATTATTTATTTTCTTTTTCAAACTTTTTTTTTTTCTTTTTTTTTTTCTGATCATTTTCAGATAATCATAAAACCAATTGTCCTGTTCAAGAAGTATAATACAAATACAGTAACTAATGTTATTGTAATAAAAACATTTTGAAAACCGCCTAATTAAAGAATATTTTGAGATCTATAGTAATGTCAGTCAATGTGTGTTTCTTTCACAAAGAATTCATATTTCACATAAAAGCGTGAGTTTTACAATTAAATCATCTTTATTTCAAACAAGAGGCTTCTTCTGGTTTTCCTTCAATTCAGCTTTTTATAATTTTTCCTGATGGTGATTTTTTTTTTTTCCCCCCTTTATAATAATTTATACTTTCAATTTTTAAGCATATATGAATTCACTGTGTTTTATCAAAAAAGTGCTGTATTTAAAGTTTTATATTGCATACAAATATGTATAATTTAATCTGAACATTGCTTATTGAGATTTTGTGTGACTGTATTGAATATTGCAGGATTTTGGCAATTTAAATGTTGCCCAGGGTTGACAAAGTTTTGGTATAGTTTCCGAATGTATAATTAATGGGCCTTGGTCATTTTGAATGTTCGTTTAGTCTGTTGTGCCAATGCACTATTGCTCTACAATTAAAATGATCTTTTCATAGTACATCGTATAAATTTGAAAGTGGAATTTTTTTTATTTTAGGTGGTAAGACCTGATCTCCAATTCAATGTAAGTTGCATTGCAATTTGCTTTTAAAGTTATGTACATTGTTGACATTCTTGTCAGCCTTGTACTATTTCTTTGGAAGTTTCTTCCTGTCGTAGCTGAATAAGCATTGGTAGAATTCAATATAACTCGATATTATACTAAAACCGTGTGGGTCAAACAAAGCAATTTTTTTTAACTAAAAATATATCTTTTTTAGAGGTTATTTTAGGGATAGCTTCATTGAGAATATGTAAGACTATTTTCTGTTATAAAAATATTAAATAAATCTGCAATTTTTTTAAATTGAACCATTTTCATGAGAAATTTTTGTATGTTGAAAAACTAACACAAATTAAATATTTACTTTGCCTCATATGGTGTATTCTCCCTGCAATGTTATAAACCCTTTGGCCATTTCTACCATTATGAATCTACAGACTGGAATGAATTTCTCAATTTTCAATTTTGATAAAAGCTTAATTTTTTAATTAAGCATAAACTTTTTTTCAGGATCGATTTCTCCCAATTGCCAATGTGGCACGGATTATGAAAAATGCTATCCCTAAATCTGGGAAGGTAAGATTGCTTGTATGTACTTATTACTGTACTAAAAATATATATTTTTATCAAGCTGTAGTTAGCAAATAGTTTCTTCAGTTTAAAAAATTTTACTAAAACACAAAATATAGACAAAGTATAGCGATTGGCTTAGACAAAGTGTCTGTCCAAGAACATCCTTCAGTGCTTAAATTACCTTGTTTTAAGAAACATTGCATCGTAATTTTGAAAAAGTCTTGTTACAAATTTTCTCAGAAGAACTGATGAGACACAGTTTTGCATAATAAAACTGTCTATTCTTCATTTAGAGGCTCACAAAACTGAATACATTGAACTCGTTTTCAAGCTTTAACATTAGCTTCAGTATGTACAACCTCAGGCACCATGAAAGTAAACAAGCGCTGAGCTGCTTTCCAGATCAATGCTCAAATTCCAACTACACTACTACTTCACATTGCCGTTGGTTAAGTACTCATTGTCAAATTTTTTCTGGGAACCAAGTGCAAATGATTGTGCAATCAGAACACGCATCCCAGCACCAAGAGTTTGAAATATTATAAAAATGATATTCCCAAAATAGCCCTGCTAAAACATTTAAAACCACACTGCCATCCATGTTCCATGAAAAGAAAAGATGAAAAAATTGTTTTAAAATGAACCTTTGACCAGATAGGGCTGTTGAACTGGATTTCAATATCGCCCAAACATTGGAATCAAAAACAAACCACCTCCCCAGAGGTCCATTACTCCAACCCTTCAGTGTTGGAGAAAACTGTCACGCCTTGATGATAATGTTTCACTGTCATGTTTTCAACCTTGTCAAGTGTGTTTTTATGCATTACCACTATAAACGTGATTTTGTGGTCGCAGTGATTGAAATACGTTTAAAGAATTACCATGCCTTTGTATGATTTCTGACACTTGTTATCATGTCAAAATAAAGTGAAATGAAGCACTATATGAATTACTAGAATGTCCTAAAGGAACAGGATCAAAATGCCAAATGAAACCCTACTAAGTAAACTTTTCAATAGTTAAGTGTATCAAAATTATTGACCTGCTGGAGATTGAAGAATTTATAATTTTTCATTGCAGCTAAACCTCTGAAAATTTTGTTGTCACAATAAGTATTGAAATTTGCCTACTTTGAAGATGTCTAATGTTGCAATTCAGAATATTTGCCTTAGTAATTTCTGTTGAGTTCGCAGGGTCCTTATATACCTTACTGCATACTCATACTTTTGTATTCATAAAATAAAAATACATTTTGTACTTTATACATTTGAAAAAAATAAACTGTTAAAATTTCTTTGAAAAAAAGCTGCATAAACTCATCTTTGTTGGATTCGCTAACTGAAATGACGTTGTGTAGTAAATGGTGATCATATATGACCTCTTGTGTTTAGATCAGTGCAAATGTGGAATTTTGGCATGATATGGGGGCGAGTTTAAGTCTGTAAATGAGACTTAGTTTTGCTACAAATTGATTCGAACAGCTTACCAGTATTAGTAGATAAAGATTCAACATTGGTATTTTGATATATTCCTTAGTGCCAGGAAAAAAAGTTTACAATTGGGAATTATTGTCTTCCTCTTTGTGAAATAATTTCACCAGGGTTGCCATGCACCGGGAAAACCTAGAATTATTAGGCAAAATGAAAATGCCTAAAAAAGGTCAGGGAATTTCTTTCATATTTAGCTTTCTTCCAAAAAGTTTAGTAATTTTTATTTTTTTTCAGAATCCACATCTGCGTTCTGAAAATTTGATATTTCATAGGATATTTTTTGTAACAACGCGTAAAAAGCACTCTTTGAAAGCAAATTGACTGAAAAACAGGTGAAAATCTTTCGCTTTTACGCCAATTTCCGCTTTTTTTCTGAGAATTTTAATTTTTTGGACAATTTTATTATTTTTAAAGGACTTTATCAGACTAAACTTGCAAAACGCCCCTCAGAATTTTTTTTTAGCTATGCCACCCTTCTGTATACATGTTAGTACACAAATATATTCTTATTCAGCTATTTTTGTAGCTCAAAGTGATGTTTGCATACATATTTTAATTTTTTTTTTTTTTTTTTTTTTTTTTTTTTGTAATTTGACTGTTTTCACTCCTGAGAAAATAAAGGGAGATGCACAGTTTGCTACTTCTACCATCTAATCAATTTATATTCGTGTCCAAGTACTTCAGTGTTTGGTGACACAAATCACAAATATTTTACAGTCTGCAAAAAAGTGGATTTCCACTTTTTTTTACCAAAATTGTAATTATAAAAATGCACATTAAATTATCTTAAAAAATTTTCTGTATTATTTTCCTTTAAAATTACAATTTTAACTGCAATAGTCTGCAAAAATTTTTGTTTACTTCGGCATAAAATGAAACCTGGAAAATTAAAAAAATTGTCTGGAAAAGTAGGGGAAATTTGTTTTGCATTTTGAGTGGCAACCCTGTTTCACTGTGCCAAACACACAATATGAAACAAAACTGATAAATCCAAAACTCTAGCTTTAGCTAACTAACGGAGTTTGGCATTCTTTCTAAGTGAGGTGCTTTATTCCAGGGTAGTTTAGATAGTATACAACTTCCTTAGTTTTTACAGGGTGCATACGGGGCCTGGAAAACCTGGAAAGTTTTTGAATTTCATTTTTTTTCCAGGCCTTGAATAGCCTGGAATAATAGTAGTATTTCCAAAAATGTCAGGAAAGTCTTTGAATTTCTCATTTTCAATTCTAAAACTGCAAAATTCTCATCTTACCAGAATTCTAATGTCACAATTCTGCAGATCTGTCAATCACAGTGGAATCGGTTTCCTTCCATTACTTGTTTTCTGTGAAGAGTAGCCGCTGTTACATGGTTCACATTTATAACAGCGCCGGCTTGTCGTGTGTCTGATATCTTTTTTTCCTGTTGTTCTCATTCTTTGAATTTAAAACGTCTGTTCAAGAATAACTTTCTTGCATGTAATAATCTTTGATTGCATAACTGGAACTAAAAACGGATTGGAACAGATTTTTTCGATCGTCGTAAAGAAAATTGACATTTCAAATATAGTTGAATCGGCGCTAAGAAGTCACATACGTGGCAAGTAAGATATCAATAAATATATATGTTTGCATCTTTGCTGTTTAGTGACTTATATTTTATTTTAACCTTCTTATAAATTCATTGATTTAAAAATGCAATTTTTTTACAGACTATGCAATTGTAAAATAGGGTCTTGATTTTTTTTCTTCTTTCTAATGTCCTTAAAAAAGGACTTAATAGTCCTTGAATTTCACTTCCAAAATAGTGTATGCACCCTGTTTTTGTTTTAATTTCAATATTGATTTTCAGAATTTGTTTTACTATATTTTGCTTTTGACCTGCATGTGATTTTTCCAAATATGGATTTGAACTGAGAGTGAAATATTCATTTTAAGAATTTAAGTTTTTGTTAAATAACAGCTACCCGTAACTTGTTTGTATATAGTAGCTAGTGCAAAAGTTGGTACTTCATTTATTTCAAACACATACAATATTCTTAAACCAACTGATTTCTCTTTTTATAGATAGCCAAGGATGCAAAGGAATGTGTCCAAGAATGTGTTTCAGAGTTTGTCAGTTTCATTACCAGCGAGTATCCTTTACCACAAAAACATTCAATTTGTTTTGACAAGCTTGCAGGGGTCGCATTCGCCTTATAATTCCTAATATTCCTTACATTTTTATTTATCCCTGAGATTATATGTAAATTTTTCGATAGCACCTAAAAAAAATTACAAACCTAAAAAATTTCTTGACTTTTCTCCCAAACCCATGAAAAAATTCTGTTATTCTTCCAGATTAATAAAGTGGATTTAATTTATTTGCATGTTTCTCAAACTAGTATAATTGTTTAATTATATAACTTATTTTGCTAAAAATTTGTTTGAAGTTAATTTTTTTTAATAACTGACAGTTTTTTGCTGATATTGAAACAAGCTTTGGAAAGAATATATCTATGTTAGGAGTCTGTGTCAGCTTCAAAAGAAATACCCTTAAATGTTTTTTCTTATCTGTAAAACTTTAAGAATTTTCCCTAAAATGTAAAGAATTATGCCGGAAATTCCTGCCTAAATTTTTTAGAAAGCTTGCTGCACCTCCTGACCTTAGTATATATTATAATACTATACCACAGCATTATTAAAAATTATAATATCTACTGCATTATAATATTGCTGTGGTTTAATCATTAACATTTGTAAAGTTTTAAGACATGCAAGGATTTTGCATCTCCTCCAACTCCTAATTCCTGCACCAAAACTTGCACATTAAACTAAACCTCCATTTTAACATTTTCACAGTGAAATAAACCTTTGATTTGAATAATTTTAAATTAAGCGTTGTAAAAATGTTGTACAATCTATTTTAAGATAGTTTTGCAAGGTTCTTCTTATATTATACTTTTAATTATTTTTCTAATTATAATAAGTTGCTGTATAAAAAATAAGCCATGTCCTTAATTAGATATTATGAAATTAAAATTACTAATCATTGATTTGAATATTCTTACCTAAAAAAAATTTCCTCTGCTCGCAATTAAATATTTTTGTCTGCTCGAAAATATTACTCTATTCTATTTTTTTTTTATCTTACTCTTCCAAACACTATTCCCAAACAGACAACTTTGTTTTTAATCTTAGTTTATGAGCTAGTATTCAATTCTAAAAGAGCAACTTTTTTTTCAAGGCCATCAATGAAGGTAAAAATGCACTTTTCTGCGGAAGTAGATTTAGTAATTTTTCTTAACACTGAAAAAAACTCTTTATTTCAGAGTATCTTACTTATAAAAAATCTATTTCATAAACTAAAAATTTTAATACACTGCTAGCATAATAGCATTTTAAAACAATTTCTTATTTTTTTAAGGACCTTCAAATTTTCAAGGGGTTCAGCAAGTTTTTAAAAAAAATTTAGGTAGGAATTTTAAGGATAATTCCTAAAATTTCAGGAGCATTTTAGGGATAATTCACAAAAGTTTTCAGTATAATTCTTAAAATTTTATAGATAATTCATACAATTTTACGAATAATTCTTAAAAATTGAGAGATTTTTAACAAATATTTAGAAATATTTCTTTTGAAAGAGACAAAGATTTGTAACCCAGATATATTCTTTCCAAAGAATATTTCGATACTGGCAAAAAACTGCCAATTTTCAAACCATTGAAAGGCAAACAACTTTTTAACAAAATCACTGTTTTATAACTAAGCAATTATACTCTTTTGATAAGCGTGCAAATTTAACGAAATCCACTTTTCTTATCTGAAAAAATGTTGGGTTTTTTGGTGTGTTTTGGAGGAAAATCTTGTAATTTTCGGGGTTTTTAATTTTTTTAGGAATTATTGACAAATTTTAGGGAGGAGCAAAAATTTTAGGAATTTTAGGGTGAATGCGACCCATGAATTTTATTTCAACATCCTTATAAACAGCTTATTAATAATTTTGGAAAATCTGTGTGAACTTATGGATTTATTTTAAATGTAATTAAAGTTTTAATATTTTCTAGCAAATGTTACTCATTGAAAAAATAAGTTATTCGTATTCACATTTTACTTCATTACTCTCTTCTGATGTATAAAGTATAAATATATCAAGTTTTCTCTCTATATTATTATAGCACAGTCATTATTTTAAACACATCATCTATTTTAATCAAACAAATGAATATGCAAACTACATTATCAATTACACAAATATTTTTTGTTTTTCTTACTAGTGTAAATATGCCCTAGTCGTTAGCCATTATAGCCAAATATTTTTTCGGTACCACAGGCAATAATAAAATGAATTTACCCAGAAAATTATTTTAACTATATTATTCAATACTAATTATACTTCAAGTTAAAGGATTTTTTTTTAATTAAAAAAATTATCAATTATAACACTGCTTACACTGTTTATGACTTCTACCACTGGTAACAGCATAAGATTTTAATAAAACTGATATTATTTATTAAAATAAATGTAACCTAAGAAAAAGTTCTTAACACACTACATTACTTAGTTAAGCATCATTAACCTAAAGTGTTTCAATCCTGTCTAAAAATGCATTCAAACACATCCTCTGGCTTTACCTAAAGACTGGCTGGAAAATTGTTTTGTTATCTTCTATTAAGTTTTTGAAAATGGATTGAGCCTAGCTGTAACTAATTACCTGAATTAGTGGCTACGATATTTAGACTTTTTTTTTTTTTAATTTTATTCTATAAAGCTAAAAGATTCGATAAAGCAATATTTGCAGTAACTTTTCAAAACTGACCACAATATCATTGACCTACAACTAATAAATCCTAAGCATTCATTTTAGCATTTTTAGTATCTTATATTTAAATTGATTTCTGGAACAGTATTTTTATTTACTTAGGTTACTTATTTAGATAGCAGTGAAACGTTTCATTTGTGTACTTAAGTATAAGTAAATGTTACAGCATGAAAAAGTAAGTAGTCATTAAGTTGTTGAGTGCTTTCTTAACTCTTTCACATGGCTAGCGATCGTTGTCACCAAGAAAAAAGAAAGACCATCAATGGGGAAGACATCTTGTTTGCTATGTCAACATTAGGGTTTGATAACTATGTTGAACCATTAAAACTGTATTTGCAGAAATATAGAGAGGTGAGTTAACTGTCTGTTTTAAAAAAAATTCTAAAGTTAGAATTTTTATTTCCGAATCTTTTAACTATCTTAAATACAATATTAAACTTTTAGTTTATGCTCTTTTTAACTATTGGTTTCTTTTGAAAATGTATATATATTTGTTTCAATTCCAGTCTATGAAAGGTGAAAAGACTATCAGTACTGCTACTGCCACAGATTCTTCTATGGATGATCTAGAAGATGGTTCTTATTGTGAGTTTGTTGAAGAATATATGACAAATAAATCTAAATTCGATGTGAAAAATAAAAAACATGACCTCTGTAGACAAATTTAAGTTAAACCCAACCAAGTTATCACCCCTAAAGCAACAGGACAACATTATTGAAGTTATTGAAATTTACAGCAAAGATATATATTAATAAATGGAAAAAAGCATAATTTGTCAATTATAGTTACTATAGTCGACAAATATGCCTTTTTCCAGTTGTTTTTTCCATTGATTATATATTTCTTTACTGTAATTTGTTGAAGAATGTTACAAGTTTCAAGAAGGGCAATTATTAATATTATTGTTGAAAGATTCTATTTTTATAATTTGTTATGCATTAGTAGAAATATTAAAATTTTACGTATAATAATTAGAAATATTAATATAATTTTTCAAAGTGATTATATTGCATATTTTTCCAAATATGCCTGATATGCTTTTTAAAGCAATGCCCCCATCCGCAAAAAGTGTGTAAATAATATGAAAAGATGCATATTTTTTGTGAAATATCTGAAGTGCAATTTTTTTTATTAATATTGTTAATATGCTTTTATGTTTGATAATAACATGCCCAACAAGATTCCTAACTATATTTAGATTCATTCTTTTTCTTGTTTGGTTCCATTTCTTTCAGCAGCTCAAACCCTAACTGCTGCTATGCTGACTGATCAGTCAGGACAACAAAATGTTATTTACACCACCGCATATCCTGCCCAGGTAATTATATATTTTTCAGAGTGTTAATAACTAATTTATTGTTATAAAATAGTTAATAATAATAATTAATCATTCATTATTATGTTAATCAAAAAGTAGCATATTTGTATTTTTTATCAATAATTTTTCCCTGTGATTTTCCATATGTCTGCATAAATTAATACATTTTTCGTAAAAAAAAATATTATTTTTATTTGAAAAAAAAAAAAAAAAAAACTGAGGTAGACAGAAATCTGGTGTATGGTTGAAAACAGAAACCTATTAAATTTAGTTTTTTTTATTATTATTATTTTTTTATTTAAGGATGCGATTTAGATGCATTAGAAAAAGGGGACAAATAAATTTAGGTACTATTTATTCAATTTGATAATATAATATATTTTATAGGCTTATACAAGTGTCGCATTCCCCCTAAAATTCCTAATATTTTAATGAATATATATGAATAAACATAAAAATCAGAAATATTGTGTAAAAATATTTACCATGTTGAACCCCTGAAAGTTTGAATTTTGATACAGTGGAAGGGTGGGAAGAAAAATATTTGAACTGATATAAAAACAGGAATATGGCTCTTTAAATATTCATATTCATTCAGAAAAAATTAGAAGAATTCATTTCTCAGAAACAGGTTATACATACATTGAAAGTTCGGAAAACTCTATTCTCAAAGATGAGTGTACATCTTGAAAGTCATCATCACTTTGTAACAGGTGATCAAATTGGTAAACTAAATGAGGTGATCTGTCTGGTTTTCTCATTTACCATGTAAATTCATAGTAAATCTCTTTGAAAAACATTTTGGCAAGTGTTTCTTTTAAAAGTATTGATTACTCTGTAGTCCTAATATTTTTTTGTGATGCCTTGGTTCAGTTATGCCCTTAAAAATTACGATATAATTGAGTAAAAATTGTATGAAGAGTTACATTTCACAAATTATTTTTTTATAAAAATATCTTCGTATGGAAATAGGTAGTGTTAAAAAAAGTATATAACATGTAATAAAAAAAAAAATTTTATGTAGTGATCATTAAAACAACATGTTGCTCGATTAAATTAAACTATTTATTGATTTTTAATAAAAGAGGTTTTCAGTGACAGCAAGTGAGTATATATATAATCATTATTGAATTTCAAAGAGAGTGAAAACATTTTATAAATGTTGAGTGCAAAGAGGAAGGGTACAACTATAGGTTTACTGTTTTTTCTAGGAAAAGTTTTTAAAAATAATGATGGAGTTTCATAGTGAGGAAGGAAGAATTTTTCAATTATGAAATTTAGATTTCTTATTTAGTTTTTATTTTAACTACTTTTTTGAGGATAAAATGTGCATTAACAAAATTTTAATATTACTTTCCTTAGTCAATACTTAGGATTTAACTTACTTGCCATCACATATTAAAATACAATTGAGGTCTAGAAATGGAAAACTACTTAAGTCCAAAAAAGAAAATATTTCAGGAGAGCTGTAAAATGGAAAACACTCGCATTGGTACTTAAGGCCATGACTAAGTACTAGATTGAATTTGAACTATGGCTACTGGAGTTCGCACTTTGGGCGTTCTCCACTTTGTTTAGCTTGGAATTAAGGACTTTTTTCTGTAAAAAACGATGTCTGATTTTTTTGGTACTTAGGTTGTTTTTCATTTCTAGTCCTCAATTATCTAGCCCTTGTAAAATTATGACTATATTTTGGGGATTACTATGGATTATTGTGGAATTTGTAGTTTTATTTCAGAGTTATTATTTATTTTCATACACATTCTTATATCTAACATGTCTTCATTTCTTGTAGGATTTAAATTTGTTATTATATAACAATCAGTCATAGTCCATGCTTTGAAGAAGGTAATTGTATTATAAAATTTTAAGTTTGCTATATACTGTTATATACAATATTAAATGTGAAGATATCCTGTTATTCGTGATCTTTTTCATCTATCAACTTAGTTTTAAAATCAATTTTTAATGCAATGATAACATAGACTTTTATTTGCTTAAAGCAAATTCTTTTGAAAGAGGCATTTAACTATATTTTTTTACTTTTATGAAATTTCTAATTCAAATTTTGTCTTATATTGAAGGTTACTTACAGGAGGTTTTAAATTACATCTTTTTGCCAACACAATTAATAAGGTGTTTGAATTCAGAATTAATTACATTTTTAAGATCTAATAATGTGTACAACTTTTTTTTCTTCCTGCCATATTAAAAAATATAATTAAAAATCCTTCAATCTTTTAAAAAGTATTTTGATTAGCATTGTTACTGTTAATATTTTGAACTACTCAATTGATTACAATCTTAAACACTCAGTCAGCCTTTAGTGCTAAAAGTTTGCAAATGCTATTAATGTTTATTTATAAAACAGGAAGTAAATTATGCATAAGTTTCATCTGTCAGCATAAATAAAATATAAATGTTATATATTTACAATTATAAAAGTAAAAAGTTTCTGCATAAAGTTTATAAATGTTAAATTATTAAATTATTATGATAACTAAATTGTAAGGACTTGTTTTAGAACAATTTCAAATTTTAATTCCACATAACCCTTAATGCGCATTAAACAATTTAAAAAAAAAAAAAAACTAAAAAAAAAACATGTATATCTTTAAATTTTTATATTACATGTACTTTTAAATGTTCTGTAGGAAAAGTTATTGTATCAAATTGTACAAAGCAAAGTACTAATACCATATTCAAAGAGAGAAAATATTATATCCCAATGGGAAAAAAAATGTCTTCAATGCTCAAAATCTATATTATTCATACTCGAATGTTTCTCTTAAATTCTAAAATGAGAACATTTTAACATCTTTGCACTAAAAAAAAATTAAATTGTTTTTATCATGATACAGATGTGTGTGAAACTGTATCTTATAAATTCATGAATTTTCACAGACCTCTTTTAAATATATATCTTTAATTTTCCATAATTGACAAATAAATTAAAAAAAACTCTAAAATTAAAAAAAGTTGATGAAATAGTTTTTAAAGTTTGGGAGTTAAGCTTTTTTTTTAAAAAAAGTATTCAAATAATAATTCATCCAAATTCTCTCTATATATATGTAATGTTCGCATCTTAGTGAAAATAAGCCAGTGTGGTCTGTTTTGATGCAGTCGAACACATTTATTGAGTTAATAATTTGAGAGCACGAAGAGAGAGAAGTTACGAGTGAATTAAAGGACAGATATTAAAAGAAAAACCAAATCGCTTCATGAGACGCACTGGAAACATAAAGTGGGAATGGTGCTGAGCTTAGCAGAAATTAAAACCCTAAAGGTGTGTGAATGATAAAACAGTCTGATGCAAGAACGAGCAATATGGAGTATTAATTATGGGACTCGCTGTTAGAAACAACACTGACGTAAATAAATCTCACATGAATGGGTTATCGAATGTGAGAAAGAAATTGAAGATATTAAAAATATAAATATGCACTTTGAAAGGATGAATTAAATTAATGAGGTAAAAGAGATTATCTCTATGTATATAAGGCAAAGCCCTCACTCACTCACTCATCACTAATTCTCCCACTTCCCACATAGTCACAACTCTGAAAATCGGCACAAATATCAACAATGGTAAAAATAGAAAAAGTAAGCTATTCCGATGTCGATTAACCCACTTTAAGGGGTCGAAAAGGGGTTAAACGTTCCAAACGGGGGACATTCGAAAATCCTACTTCCCACATAGTCACAACTCTGAAAATCGGCACAAATATCAACAATGGTAAAAATAGAAAAAGTAAACTATTCCGATCTCGATTAACACACTTTAAGGGGTCGAAAAGGGGTTAAACGTTCCAAACGAGGGACATTCGAATATCCTACTTCCCACATAGTCACAACTCTGAAAATCGGCACAAATATCAACAATGGTAAAAATAGAAAAAGTAAACTATTCCGATCTCGATTAACCCACTTTAAGGGGTCGAAAAGGGGTTAAATGTTCCAAACGTGGGACATTCGAATATCCTACTTTCCACATAGTCACAACTCTGAAAATCGGCACAAATATCAACAATGGTAAAAATAGAAAAAGTAAACTATTCCGATCTCGATTAACCCACTTTAAGGAGTCGAAAAGGGGTTAAACGTTCCAAACGAGGGATATTCGAATATCCTACTTCCCATTTGGTCACAACTCTAAAAATTGGTACAAATATTAACAATAGTAAACATAGAAAAAGTAAGCTATTCCGATCTCGATTAACCCACTTTAAGTTGTCGAAAAGGGGTTAAACATTCCAAACGAGGGACATTCGAATATCCTACTTCCCACATAGTCACAACTCTGAAAATTGGCACAAATATCAACAATGGTAAAAATAGAAAAAGTAAATTATTCCGATCTCGATTAACCCACTTTAAGGGGTCAAAAAGGGGTTAAACGTTCCAAACGAGGGATATTCGAATGTACCACTTCCCATATGGTCACAACTCTAAAAATTGGTACAAATGTCAACAATGGTAAACATAGAAAAAGTAAGCTATTCCTATCTCGATTAACCCACTTTAAGAGGTCAAAAAGGGGTTAAACGTTCCAAACGAGCGATATATTCGAATGTCCTACTTCTCATATTTTCACAATTCTGAAAACTGGTGTGAATATCAATAAAGGCAAACGCAGAAAAAGTAAACTATTCCGATCTCGGGTGGAAAAGGGGTTAAACGTTCCAAACGAGAATATTCGAATGTACCACTTCCCATATTGTCACAACTCGGAAATTTGGTACAAATGTCAAAAAAGATTAAACATAGAAAAAGTAAGCTATTCTGTTCTCGATTAACCAACTTTAAGGGGTCGAATAGGGGTTAAATGTTCCAAACGAGGGATATCCGAATGTTCCACTTCCAATGTAGTCATTTTTCTGATATTTTTTTGCAAATGTTAAAAAAAATAAGTCATTCCAATATCGATTAACGAATTTTTAAGGGATGAAAAGACGACGCAACATTGAAACTTTACGAGGAATAACTTAATGTCTAATTAACTTAATTCCAATACAGCTACTACTTTGAAATTTAGAACTAAGAGCAAACATAAACACAATAAACTATTCCAGTTTACTATTCACAATTATAAATTTCGTTTAAAATGTCAACAAAGGAAAGTTCCTATTTTGATAAATCAATTTGTCGGGATCGAAAAGGGAGCAAACGTCTGAAGTGTAGAATACATGAATGTCTTTTGATCGCTAAAATGCTAATGGTAAAATTTCGTAGCGCAGCACGGGTATTCAGCTAGTATATATATATTAGGGTGATTTAAAAATAGGGATAACATTTAAAACTTTGAAATTTCACTGGGGCACCGGCTAATTTTGTTCCCCCATAAAAAAAAGTAATTAGACAGTATTGAGTGGTAGCACAATCAACTTGAATTTTAAGAATTTTATGCAATAGCCTTACTATGCTCAACGTAACATAACATACACTATTCAATATAAAGGTTGTTATATTTTGCATGGAAAATAATCTTTGATAATGTAGAGTACAATATTTGATGGTAAAGATTGATGGTATTGTTAGTATATCTGCTTACAGTGGAAGTTCATCAGTAATCGCTCACATCACTTTCTTAATAAAGTACTTTTTCTGAGGTCTGGAAACTTTCTTTCCGAATTGTTCTCCACCCTATGCCCCTACAAATGTTTTTTTCAGTCGGGTACTTTTCGTTTTCTTGCCATTTCTCTGGGTTGATGATAAGAAAATATTTTTTTAATGCCCATTACATCACAGAACTCCTGTGAGTTTGTAAGGAAAACATTTTCAGAGTTTTGCTCGGTGATAGCGTTAGCAGTGAGAGTTAACTTCTTTGTAATGTTCTCTGAATTCAGACTTTCATTATAAATAAATTTGAATGTGGTTTTTGTACTGAAAATCCTTTAAAAAAAGTGAAAAACAATTTCCTCTCTGAGATACCAAAGTTGAGAAAGAACCTTTTGATTGGAACACTAAAAATACCTTCAATGATGTGTTTGTAGTCATAAGGCTTCAAGATAACCAAGTTGTTATATGAAGCAGTAATTTGAAAAATGGCAAGAAAAAACAACTCCAAGTAGATGCAGGAAACAAATGTAGAAATGGTTCTTAGTACTTTTTCTTCTCTCTTTATGAGTCTGAATTGCTCCCTGAATTTTCGTACCTCGATGGCCTGTAAGGCTTTTGCCATTCATCTTGCCCAGTGAAATTCATCTGGATCTATAAAATATACCAGTACATCAGGAGAAGAGCTACCTAAAAAAATTAACACCAATTCCAAGATCTCAAAGTAATCGTTGAGAGAGAGGAACATTTCTATGGCAAACGCATGATGTCATCCTTTCTGTTTGCTACAGATTGAAGAGTGAATGCAATTTTATTATTATTATTTGCCAATGATTTTGCAAATCGATTTAATGTGCTTGAAAAGAAAAGTATATAGGTCAGAAGAAACGTTGTGTTGTGAACACTGCATCTAACATAATTAATTTCACAGATATGCAGTCTGCATGCTGGACACAGAAAACTCTTAACCAAGTTTGCACTCAATCAGAATGCATGCCTTCGTGTCAAAACACGTAGCTTTCATATTTTCCGTTAATTTCCAATGCTCCAAAGTTTCATAGACTGTAGATGTTGCATGATCACAAAAAGTCTTTGGCACCTGATCTATTCAACTTCGTAAGCAACTACTCTAGGTCTTTTCGCATGACCATAACTAATATTCTGCCAACTATGTCTTATCTGGATATATCTAGTAAAGGCTTGCCGTCCCAGTAGCACTGTTGAAGAAAATTGTTGGGTGATGCCTAAATCTGAATTTTTACTCTGATTTCTTTTAGCCCATCCTGGGTTCCCACGGTCATTGAAAGTCATTAAAAGTGCTTAATATTTTTGAACTTGTTTTCAAGGCCTTGAAAGTGCTTGAACATACTTTGAGGTGCTTAAAAGTCCTTGAAAATGCTTAGAGGTCCTTAAAAGTCCTTAATTTTTGCAGATGTTGTGTGGCCAACTGCAAAATTTATAAAAATAGAACTTGGACTTGATATCCCCTCTTAACCGCCACTTATCTCCATCGTATCAGAATTTTCCAACATATTTGTAATACGCATCCACCAACTTGTAACTTTTTTGGTAGAATATACTATTGAACTTCCTTTACATACAGACATGATGCCTGAAAACAAATTTTCAAAGGTCCTTAAAAACATTAATTAGGTCCTTAAAAGTCATTGATTTTCATTCTGTGATTTGAGTGGGAACCCTGCCATCATATTATGCTAAAACTTATGTTAAATTTAGCAAGCTCAGGTTGACAAAACAACTTCAGTAACTTCTGTAGTACTTCACGAACAGTTATATTTCGAATCGGATGATAAAAGAAATTTGTAGCAACTTCGCCTTTCCATAAAAGTTAACATACAGGAATTGTCTCAGCAAATTGTGCAAACAACCACACCAGTATATTTTCGTATCTTAACATTTGTCTTTACAGTCCGATCAAATTTACATTAAACATAAAAAATATACGATCTTTGAAATGACACAGAGCAACTGACCACTATTGTACTACAGTTTGATTGCAGATTCACTTCCTATACGTCTGTGCTAGCGACTTCAACATGTCTTATTATGACATCTAAACACTGAATTTTATATATATATATATATATATATATATATATATATATATAATGCTGTAATACGCAAAAGACATTGTAGATTGTAAATGAATGATTTTAGAAGAATTTTTTTATGATTTAATAACGTAATATACGTTTTAGTATAGATATTTGCAATATTTGACCGCTATGCGCCACCTCTAAATGCTAGTAAATTTTAATAAAATTTTGCATGTCGCAATATTTTAATACATAGCAACTTTTGAGGAGGTGCCATGGTAAAAAATCAAAAGTTTGAAAAAATGAATCACCCTAATATATATGAATCTTCTTGAGTTATTTAGTATAAAAAATTGTAAATTGAATTATAAGTTTTAAACTTATATCAAATTTATAATTAGTCTGAAATTTTACAAAAATCTATGTTTTCAAAGAAATTCAAGACTTCTGTTTTAATATAAGATAGTTTTTCCAATTTTAATGTTTAAAATACATCTACCTTAAGAAATTTAGAATGATGCTTTTAAAATTAAAGATTTTTTTGTCCTGTTATATATATATTTTTTTTACTTTTTCAGTCATTGCAATCATTCAATCAAGTTTTGGATTATAAACCCTGTTCGTCTCATCGTTTTCATGTTTCATCCTAAGCGCTACTTATCCCACGATTTTATCACTGCTGGAATGAGGATCATCTGGAAGCTGGACTTATTTTATTTATTTGTTTGTTTTATTTAAACAAGTTACTAGCTATGGAACTGGTTCAACTATTTGCCATAAACTCAGTATATTTCACAATTACACGAAAAATTGAGGGAAAAAAACTTTTAAACCTATTTACATATTATTTTGGAAAAAGATGTTTAACATTTGCTTGATGCCCTTATTTTAATAAAAGATACTTTCCCTTTAAAGATACTTCCACATATATTGTTCTATAATCATTATTATTATCAAAAGTAACATATTAAATATCTGTATTAAAAATACCCAATATAATGATCACAATATTTGTCCAATTAAAATTATTCAGATTTTATATTGTCTTAAGTTTTGCATATTTTATTGATTGAATATAATTCTATTTCTTTTACATGCATTTTTTTTATTATTATAATTTTCCTCTATACTATTTGAGTTGTGTTTCAAAGCAAAATAGAAGTTGGTTTTTCATCATTACAAGGTAATGAATTATTTTTCATTTTTGCATATTTTCTATTCTTGCGATTGTGAAAAAAGCAACTTTCTCTAATTTTGTTGAAGGGTTATATAAAGAAAAACTTTTTAAAAAATGTATAAAGATATCTAAAGATTTTCAAAATCGAAAAATGGATTTTTAGCTGAGTAACTTGTAAAAATGTGTTCAAAGACAATAAACAATTTGTATATAAATTCTTCAAGATTATTTTTGTTATTTTAAACACTTCATTATCATTACAAATTATACTTCTTTATAAAGATAAATGACAGTTGATACCAGTTAAACAGGAACATTTATTTTAATTGTTTTATATGGCTAATTGTATTTAAGATTTTCCTTTTATTTTATACTAAACCTTATCTTGATAAATTTAATTTTTTTATCAATGCACTTAGAAACATAGCATCATAATTTTCGGCTTAGCTTTAATTTCTCTTAAGTATTGGCCTACATTTTAAATTAATTAACAGTAATCATTTTTCACTTTTGTAGGATAAAAGGATTTTACAGAAGTCAGGGTTCCTACAATCATTAAAAGTGTTTAATATTTTTAAACTTGTTTTCAAGGCCCTGAAAGTATTTAAAAATGCTTAGAGGTGCTTAAAAGTCCTTGAAAATGCTCAGAGGTCCTTAAAAATCCTTAATTTTTTAGGATGCTGGGTGTTCAACTGCAAAATTTATAAAAATATAACTAAGACTTGCTGTGCCCTTTTGACTGCAACTTATCAGCACCATATCGGAATTCTCTGTCGTATTACTCATGCTCCAACTTGTAACTTTTTTGGTAGAATATACATAATGAAAAATTTGTGTATAGATATGATGCCTGAAAACAAAATGTCAAAGGTCCTTAAAAACATTATTTTGGTACTTGAAAGTCATTGATTTTCATTCTGTGATTTGAGTGGGAACCCACTGACGGTCATATATATTAACCCACTGACGGTCATGCAGGACATTTGATCCCCAGTTTTTCCAGCAATACACAACATTTTTAAATTTATAAATAAATTTAAAATAAAATATTTTTTAAATTTTTTTATTTGGATGATACTTTATAAGCTATCTAAAAAAAAAAAAAATAATAATAACAAAAAAAATGTATTTGAATAAGAAATATAATTTAAAAATTGTTGCAGGGAAAACAACTATAGAATTTTGCCCATTCCCAAGACCGTCAGTGGGTTAAGTGTATTTTCCGTAAGCTGACTTATTTATCAGCCTTTTAAGGTATCTGACTGCATTGAAGACACATATTTGGCTTAAAATACTTTTTATTTTTATGTTCTAGTTATGCTCCAATGAAATACTTTGAATCTATGTTTATTAGAAACGAAGTTACAGTTGTTTGAAAGCATTCAATTCAATAAGATTTAACCAGTCTTATTCACTTTAATTGTGTTTACTGAAAAAAGTGCTATGTTGGCTAAATTTAATGTGACAAACCTGATATCTTAAACAGTTACTTGAATATTTTAAGGAATTTTTCCATTTATGTTTATATGTGTTATCTAGCCAATGAATCAAAACTATGACATTTTAATCAATTTTGCTGAAATTACATTTATTTCTGAAAATTATTAATTGAGAATGCCTAAAAGGTCTGTAGACACATATAATTGGTCATAAATCTTCAGGGCTATTGAAAATGGCTTAAATTCTGTCCATTGCATAGAAACCAAGAAATATATTTCAAGAACAAAAAAAATGAAAATAATTTTTTTTTAGTTAAATTAAAATTTTACAAATTTTTTGAAAAAATCGAAAATGTTTGGAACGTTTTGAAAATAAACATTGATATGAGAAGACCTACCAATATGGAAGAACTACGCCTAACCATCAATGAAAGCTGGGGTGAAATTCCATCAAATTTGTCACGAGTTGGTTAAATCCATGCCTCAACGCTTAAATGTAGTAATCAAGGCAAAAGGAGGACCAACAAAATATTAAACTGAGTTGATCGAATACTTTTTTCTCACTCAATTTATGGTATTAATATTGATTATATCACCAAATGAGCTAAATTTTGTAATAAAATACTTTTATTTGAAAAATACTTGTATTGAATTTGTTGAAAAATAACCTTTTATGTTAATGTATCGTGGACACTGCTTTCGATGATTTTATTTTTGTCAGTCTGCATTCTTTTCCTTGCAGGTTCAAATGAATTTATAGCATGAACCGCTTCAATCCTTTTTCTGATTTGTTAAAATTGTTTACCTACAGGGTTTCCACGCATATGGAAAGTCAGGAAATCTCATGGATTTGGACTGGTAAATTTTATCATGGAAAGTCATAATTTTGAGCAAAAAAATGGCCATGTGTCATTGAAATACAGTGAATTTCATGGATTTCTAAACATTTTAAGTAAAATCACATACTGTGACGTCATAAACGCCATGATCGCTGTTCAGCTCATCGAAAATTCATCTATGGTTTTATTGACGTTTTGACGGAAACAACGGTCTCATTTAAAAACAGCGACCATTGAAAACATTTTTGAACTCTTAACTTGCGACATCACACGAGTAAGCTCTCATGGTGAAAAAAATAAAATTCTAAATACGAAAATTTAAATGAACAGTTTCAATGAACTGTTGCATTCCCCCCCCCCCCCTGGCTTCTTTCCTCTGTTTTGCATTGTTGTTTGTATCAAAACATTTAATTTTTGATGATATAATTTATTATTAGTGACTTTTTTTCAAATATTTCTTTATCATTAAAGATGAATTAGCTTTTTTAATACTGAAATATCAAAGAATGGTAACATATTTCTCCCTTTTTCTTCTGATTTGGAAATTACTGAAACAAGGATTTTTTACTTAATTTAAAATAAAACTTTATAAAAATCATTTTATGGTACATTAATTTACTTTGTATGTTCATGTTAGTAAAATTCATATATGTTATTATTGTTATTTTTTGTGATTTGATTTCCTGAGTCATGGAAAATTATTTGCTTCAGTCATGGATTTGTGACATTATATTTTGGCAGAAACCCTATATAGAGTGATGTTACCGATCCCATACTTTTTTTTAAAAATACTTTATCTTCAATTTCATTAAAATTTTTTCACTTCTTTTCTCCCGTAATGATTGCTGCTTCCGACTCGTATTGACAAGTTTCAACATGCAAATACTACTGAGTTTAGCTTCTAAAGTTGTTTACAGGAGAGTTATCTGACGTTACGAAACCAGGTTTATGGAAGGATGCCATCTAAATTAGCGACGAAATCTGTTCATTTCCTTGAAATTTGATCAATCGGATATTTTTCCTGTTTCGTAGAGTTTCAACTTAAGGAATGTTTTTGGAAAATGTTCTTTAAATTTCGTCTCAAATAATGAAGATCATCTCAAAATACTTTGAAGAGCGACGAATAAATTAGTGTTAAGTTTAAGCTTCATCGTATGGGAAACTGCTTATGTTTCGTGGTAATCGTTTTCGTGTTAAATGGGTTTGACTGTAATAGTAATAAATCATATAAATGACTATAAAAACACAAAAATATTATGAAATATTTTTTTTTCTTAATTTACGAACTTAGTCGGATGCATTTAATATTTATGGTTGGGGATGTCAATCCAAGTCCAGAGCTGAGGCCCTGAGTTAAAAGTATATGATATAAAAGTAGTAATTCATTGTGTGATTCCTAGAGTAAAAACTTTGTACATTGTTTAAGAAATAGGTTAATTTATACTTAACGCTGCAGTGTGGAAGGGTCTATTTTACCAATTTAAATTTTTCTATAAAAATTTTCACGCAGAAGGTAAGATCTATATTAACGTATAAAAATTCAACAGGATTTTTTAAAAATTATATATGAAACAGTTCAAAGTGCACTGTTCAATGAAAATTTTAAATGAATAATTGTGTAAGTACATAGCAAATAATCCACCTTGAGTTTTCGGCAGCACAGGTTGTGCCATTTTAATATCCAGACACTCTTTTTCAATAACATTATAATAATAATAATAATAAAAAAAGACGTTTGTCTAAGGTTTGAAAAACTAATGCTAAAGGCCAGTGCCGAGATGTGAAAATCCTCAATAAATCCCCATCCTAGTGGCTGCTTCTAGAAATATATAACGGCTTAGGGAAAAAATAGCTAAAATGTGTCTTTTAAAGTTGCATACTATCCTCTCTTTTGCGAACAATTTGTAGAATTTGTGATTTGAAATATAATTCAGATTAACTTGAAAGTATCAATCTCATAAAAACAAGAATAAAGTTTTTAGTAAGATTAATTTTTAGGATTAAACAATCTGAATTTATATTAAAATTAAACCAACAGGTTTTTTTTCTTCTTTTTTTTCTGTTTTAAGCATGCAGAGAGTTGGTTGGTTGATTTTTACGTTCAACGACATATTTTAATGCACAATAAGTCTAACCAGGCCGTGACATACAGCTTAACGTGAATTCCGAATTCCAACAAACACCCGGCATGTAAAGCCATAGCTCTAACCACACAGCCATCTGGTAGACGCATGCAGAGAAAGAACTTTCAATCGCAAAAGAAGTATAGCAGAAAGTTTGCAAAAGTACACATTCAATAAGTTCGTGTGTTAAATATTTTCTCCAATATATATACATATTTTTTTTTATTGCATTTCATATTCAATAAAGAATGTTGCATGCAAAAAAAGTGTTTCTGTTTATTAAAAAATGCATTTCATAGTTCTTTTTTAAATATTATATTGCAAACAATCGTATCTTAAAAAACTTATTGCAGAAGTTAATTATTCTTTACCAAAGCTTTGGAGACTAAGATGCGCACTAAAAAATATTCTCCTCTTTAAGGTATACATATACATTAGGAATTGCAAAATTTGACTCAAGTCTGCATTTTTGTTTTTTGGTTTTAAAATATTCCCGAATTCATTGCCATTAAAATGATACCATTTTCTTTCTGAGACTCAAATTACTTTTTAAATTACCGTAGGTTTTGTGAACCTGTTTTGTATCACTTTTATAGTGTAGTAAACTTTAAACGCGTTTTCTGAAAAAAGACATTGTGATGTTATATGTCTTTACGCCAACGGTCATAACTTCATAATAAATTGTCCGATTTACAAAATTCTAATTTTGTTTTATAGACAATAGTTGTGAATGGGTTTTCAATAGAGAATCTAATATATATTGTTATAAACACATTTTTTATGCATATTTTAATCTTAATTTTTTGTTAAAAGCTAAATAGTTTTTTAAACTTTTTATTCAAGAACTTATAATTAAATAAATATTGAAGCTAAATTCAAAATTCTCCATAGGAACATGCGTCAATATAATATCTCTTATTTGCAATAAAAATAATACCTCTAAGTTAATTACTAGTTTATTTATGTATGTTCTAATAATATCATAATTAGTCACTTTAATTGCAATTAGCTTATTAAAAAATTGAAAGAAAAAAAAGTTATATATAGAAATGCATCATTTTAATTCTGATATATTGCCAAAAAATTTAAATTATAACCTAAAAATTAAAGAAAATCATCTCAATTGTATATATATATATATACCTTAATAGTTTTGAAAATAAATATAATGCGAAAATGTTGTTGATGGCAGATTAATTGAAGGGATGATTCCTATTCTTAAAAGTGTGAATTCTTGGCTGTACAAAGAGGTTTAGTTTCAATCTCGATGCGTGATGCTACGATTCAGTGTCCAATCTTGAGTATTAAGTTGGTGTTAGTTCAGCGCTATGTGTTCATGAAAGAAAAGCATTCAGGTATTGTTGAAGTCGATGATGTAGACGCGTCTACACTAAAAAACGTTTTTTACATTTATGCTCATTGAGGATGAATCAGAAGCCAAGCAGTCGATAAGTATACAACGTAACATCTTTGAAACATCGGTGTTCGTCTTTGTTGGTTTCTACTTAGTCTTCGCAGGATTTCCGCGCGTATGGAAAGTTATGAATTTGGACATTGGGTAAATTTTTTCATGAAAAGTCATGGTTTTGAGCCAAAAAAAAAATGGCCGTAAGTCATGGAAATACAATGAATTTCATGGATTTCTAAACATTTTAAGTAAAATTCCATAACTGTGACGTCATAAACGCTAGGATCGCTATTCAGCTCATCGAAAATTCATCTATGCTTTTATTTACATTTTGACGGAAACAACGGTCGCAGTTAAAAACTGTAGCCAATGAAAATATTTCTGAACTACAGATTTGTAACATCACATGAGTAAGGTCTCATAGGTGAAAAAAAATTCATTCAAACTAAGAGAACTGAAATGAACAATTTTGATAAGCTTGTGTTCACAACCCCCCCCCCCCCGTCATCTTTATTCTGTTTTGCATTGTTGATATCAAGACATTTGATTTTGATGATATAATCTGTTATTATTATTGACTTATTCTTTTTTCAAATATTTATTATTAAAGATTGATTAGCTTTTTCAACACTGAAATATCAAAGAATGGAAAATTATTTTCCCCTTCCCGTAATATATCCCAATCGTCGTAGTTAGATATTTTGATTGCTATCACTAAACATCGGATACTAAATGCAATAATTGATCCTTTGCTTGATTCCTAAGTGAATGTAATTATTTCTAATGTATATTTTTGATAGTTCCTTAGCAAACTTTTGTTGGTTATTATCTTTTTCAGGAAAGCTAGTAAAAGTAATAATTTACGCCTTTAAAAAAAAAATTATACTGAGGTTTGAAATTTGAAAGAATTAATATGAAATAGACGTTTTGTATCTTATATAGCTGCATGTTTCATATATAAACTTAATGTTAATTTTTAAGAACATATTTTTTGTCGAATTGCTCAAACATAAGCTCGCTTCACTTGCTAAAAAATGAATTTCTACGTAAACCCTTAATATTAGAACGCTCTCCTGTTGAGAAATAAAAAAATAAATAAAAATAAAAAAAAAATTCCCGTTATTACAATAATACAACTCCTCTCACCCCTCTGGGAATATTTTAGTATGTGTTTGTGAGAAGCAAAAATAGACTTCCAAAACTACTTATTTTGCAAATTTCAGAGCTCAAGGCCTATTAGAAGTCGTTTTGTAAAAAATTAATTGAAAATTCTAATTAAAATGTTAACATTATGTTTGTCAAAAGT
This sequence comes from Linyphia triangularis, assembly GCA_963978545.1. NCBI lineage: Eukaryota > Metazoa > Arthropoda > Arachnida > Araneae > Linyphiidae > Linyphia > Linyphia triangularis. Next base: position 8,178,800 of record OZ021729.1, on the reverse strand, counting down.
CCAATTAGAAGGCCAAAACTACTTATGTTGAAAATTTCAAAGATGTAGCCCTATTAGAAATCGTTTTGTATTTTTTTAATTAATTAAAAACGTAATTAAAACTGTAACATTTTGTTTTTAAAAGGTCCAAATAGAAGGCTAAAACTACTTACGTTGAAAATTTCAGAGCTGTAATCCGATTAGAAGTCATTTTGTTAAAAAAAAAAATTAATAAAAAGAAAATTAATTTGATAAAAAACTAATTAAAATCTTAATTTTTTTTTTTTTTTTAAAGTTCAATTAGAAAACTAAAACTACTTATGTTGAAAATTTTCAGAGCTGCACTCCTATTTGAAGTCGCTATGAAAAAAAAATTAAATTAATTAAAAAAACTCATTAAAATTTTAACATTCTGTTTGGCAAAGGAAGATTTAGAAGGGCAAAACTACTTATGTTGTAAATTTCAGAGGTCTACGTCTATTTTAAGTAGCTTTCTCTAGACTCACAGACATACAGACTCTTTGTTTTATTATCATTGATTATGATTATGCGATTGCTAGTGTCTGATTTTTACTTTTTGGTTCTTATATAACTCAATGTCAACAAATGCAGTCTGGAAAAAGATAATTATTAGGAATAAAAATCTTTTTGTACAATGTCAAATTATTCACTCAAAGCAATGTTGCATAGTTAATTTTATTTTACAATTTTACAGTTTTGTGAGAAAAAGACAAGATTTATTTGAAATGTATACAAATAAACATTTTCTGTAGGACAAATACACAAATATCTTATTTCTACAGTTTTCAATGATTTTTTTAGTCTGGTCAATCATAAATTTCATGTAACAAGAGGAAGTCAGTTTAGTGCAAACTCAAAGAAATGCAAGTAAATATATTAAATAATTGTATATTAATGCTATAAATTTATAATAAGTAAATATATTAATGCTATAAATTTATAATAAGTAAATATATTAATGCTATAAATTTATAATAAGTAAATATATTAATGCTATAAATTTATAATAAGTAAATATATTAATGCTATAAATTTATTTGTACCTGATAAATTCTGTATTATAACAGATTGAGTTTTAAATCAAATTTTCAATCATGTGTATTTGATCAATTTTTTTACTTCTTTGCACTCATTTTTCTAAAACTTTGCAGTATTTATTTTTTACTAATATTATTTTAAAATTAGCAGATTGTATACTTTTGAATAATATTAATTTATTTTTATGCAATAATTGTTTAACCAAAGAAATGTTTCTTTAAAAAATCTGCATTAATATTTTGCTCCAAATAATATGTTTCCACATTTAGTTTTAGAAATTAAAACAAATATAAATTAAATATCAATTTAAGTAAATTTATAAAAATTATAAATTAATCAATCATATAATAATTATTATAATAATTATTATAATAATTATTATAATAATTATTATAATATTATATAATATATATTTAAATAATATATTATTATAATATTATATATTATTATAATATTATTTATTATAATATTATTTATTATTATAATATTATTTATTATTATAATATTATATATTATTATAATATTATATAATATGTATATAATTATTGTAATATTAGTTATATAAAATTATAAATTTCTATATTTTTTCAAAATAATTTTAAACGTTAGGTATTATACAATTTTTTTCTTTGTGTGTATCAAATTAATCAAACAAGTCTGTTAAACATTTTGAAATATAATTTATATAAATGGAACCTGACTTCCCTTTTTACGATAGTATTCATACATTACAAAGGATTGTACATTTCATCTCTTCACAATGAAAACAATAGGAATAACAAACTTAACGTATTAAAAATAAAAACTTTTTTTTAATTAAACTTGATTTTTATTGCTGACTTACAATATCTGATCACACATATTATCAGTTTATTAAACTGTACCCGAGAACCAAAATATAATTTCAGATGATTTTCTTTTAAGTCTGGGATATTTTTAGGAAAGAATTTTGACGGCTATTAAATTTGGTCAACTTTTATAATCCGGTACAGAATTTTCACCAAACTGCGCCGACAATGATGCGTACTCAATTCAGTGTGCATAAATACGGCAACCCTATTTGATATTCAATCCTTCGTTAGAAGTAAATAATTTTGTTTCAACTATACCACAGTTTGGCGATATTCGCCTTTGTGGCGCCTCCATACCGAATTGTGTTCAACTTTAATCTACTCATAAAAAGGAGTTTGTGAGGAATTTTAAAAAGTTACGAGAAATAAGTTAAATGCATTTAAAGCACTGTATTGCAAGATTGTCAAAACGAGTATACCATTCACTTCACGCTTGTTTACTGAAACTGTGTTTTCAATTCTCTTCAACTAAATCTTGCGTTTTCGGGAAAGGCTAATGTAATTTGATTTTAAAAAGCGGTGATTTGCCAGGGAGATTTCCGTTTCAGATTTTTTCCGTTTTGATTTCCGTTTCAAGAGGTAATTTACTTAATAGTGAGTATTTATTGACAACATTACGATCTCAGGGAATTTAGAAATAGATAGCAATATAGAATGAAATCCGTTTACTTTTTGTAAAACAAACCGGTACAGCTAGTTAAAAGCATTGCTTTATAAATTTTGGGGCTAAAAACTGCTCATTTTTGCAGTATCATAAACTTTTAGTATTTTACTATTATTGTTTAAAACAATTTCAATCTTTCATCAAGTAATCTTTTGATATTTTTAGGAATTTATTTTTTAATGGACTGAGGAGTGATAGTATGTTTAAGTACATCTCATTGAACATCATTCTGAATTTTTGCTAATAGAATTTATAGAAATGCTAGTAGATTATAAATATACTAGTAGATTATAAATATACTAGTAGATTATAAATATACTAGTAGATTATAAATATACTAGTAGATTATAAATATACTAGTAGATTATAAATATACTAGTAGATTATAAATATACTAGTCAGCCGAGAGAAAAATGGCCTAAACTGTTCGATAAATTAATTTGAATGAGTTGAATTGATTCCGATAGTGAAGTATATCATAACTTGTCAAAAACTGATAATTATGTTTATTTGGTAACCGGCCGCTCTAAAATTTTCAATAAGGAATTCATACTTATATCTTCTAAATATGAGCCAAGTTTCAATAAATGTTACGTCATCAGTTATGTAATTTCACGCCAAAACGTATTTATCGGTGTGTTACCAAATAAAAAAAAATTCTCATTCTTTGGATAGTTATGACATATTTGGCTATCGGATTTAGCTCAACTTAATAAAAGTCGATTTTTGAACAATTTCTGCTATTTTTCCCCGGCAGAACAGTATATTCTATTAGTAATTCTTTACATTCTATTAAAAAGATACCTGAATGATAGGCGATGAGGTACCTTAACTTGCTGTTAGCTCTCGAACTTTAGAAAAAAGTTCGAAATAATAGAAAACGTATCCCACTCATTTATCAAAAGTGGTATCAACATTGACAGAAGTCACATGGTCTATTGCGAATAAGGATTATGGTGATTCTCGGGAGGGGGGGCATTCTTGGATCAGATTGTCTTATTGAAGTTGTAACTTGAAATTAGAGTTAGGTGTCAAATAAATCTTCGAATCGCCAATAAAATACTAGTCCAACAAGCTAAGATTTGGTATGGTTTCACGTCAAATGCAGTAATCGCATTTTGGCCAAGTGACTTTGATTAAGGTATACATATACAATTGAGATGATTTTCTTTAATTTTTAGGTTATAATTTTCCACTTTTGACAGTAGTATATCAGAATTAAATATGATGCATTTTTATAAATAAACTTCTTTTTTCTGTCAATTTTTTAATGAGCTAATTGCAATTAAAGCGACTAATTAGGACATTAATAGAACATTCATAAATAAACTTGTAATTAACTTAGAGGTATTAATTTTATTGCAAATAAGAGATATTGACGCATGTTCCTATGGAGACTTTTGAATTTGGCTTAAATATTTTATTTATTATAAGTTTTTAAATAACAAGTTAACAAAAATACGTAGTTTTTAGCAAAAAATTAAGATTAAAATATGCACAAAAATGTATTTATAACAATATATATTAGATTCTCAATAAGAAATACATTCACAAATATTGTCTACTAAACAAAATTAAAATTTTGTAAATCGAACCATTTATCATGAAGTTATGACCATTGGCTTAAATTCATATAACACCAAAATGTCATTCTTCAGAAAACGCGTTTAAAATTTACTACACTAATGAACTTGATACAAAACAGGTTCACAAAACCCACAATAATTTAAAAAGTAATTTAAGCCTCAGAAAGAAAATAGTATAATTTTAATGGTAATGAATTCTGGAATATTTTAAAACAAAAAAAACAAAAACGCAGACTTGAGTCAAATTTCGCAATTCCTAATGTATTTGTATACCTTAACTGATATTGCTACTGAGAATAGCTGGGGGATTTTTTTATGGGTTATGCATTATGTTAAATCCAATTTAATATGTCAATATAGACCTTGCATAGGACCGCGATTCCGTTAAATGTTGTTATTCTAATTGGAATATTCTAGAAAAGAACGGAAATCTCCCAGCCTCAAAACGATAGAGTTGTAAATGGGTAACATGCGTTGGAGCGGCGCTCAAGTACAGATATATTTTAAACTAGAGGATTTTCAGACATTGATTGAGCAAATTCTTTGTACAAATAGAAACAAGCGTTTATAGAAGGCAACTTTCTTCACAGATTTATTTGTTCAAAAGCTGAGACAAACCTTACAGGAATCATGAATACGCTATTCTAAGGCAGAATATCCATTAAAATGCCATCAGATCTTTTCAGGTTCCTTACAAGCTAATTATAAATTCGTGTCTCTAATACTTCACTAGCTAAAGAGTCCTTCAGAAATAAACAGAAAAGCAAGTCTAGGATGTATGCGTACTACTTTCAAATACATTGGAATTCTTACAAGCTCAAAAATCTAGTTCTGGCATGTTTCGTTAAATAGTTCACATAGTTTCGTTGTATGTGGGGACTCAATAAAGTTATTGCATCAAATGTGATATTATTAAAAAACAAAGTGTATTTTGATTATACTAAACTTCAACTTAAGTAGACATCACTTAGACGGTAGATCGTCACAGTGCTCATAAGTATTTAATCCATTTTGGCGGCGTGAAAGCATAATGTTCGCCAAACCACAACCCTGTAGAGAACAAAAGGCTATAAGGTTTGGCGAGAATTATGTCTTCACTCCTCCAAAATGGATTAAATACCTATGAGCACTGTCACGATCTATCGTCTAAGTGATGTCTAGTTAAGTTGAAGTTTAGTACAGATGAAGTCTCAACCCAATAAACTCGAAAATATTCAGAATAACACAAAAACTTTAAAAAGAGGAAAAAAAAAGCTAGTTGTATTTTAACTCTTTCGGGCATCATCTACATTTTCAACCATTCATTTTTTTTTATTTGCATTTTTTTCAAACTTTAAGTTTTGATAGATATATTTGACGAACTTCATAAACGTCATTTGATGGTTTTTTCGTAAAATAATCTCTGAAAAACTGGCTAACATTAAATGGATCTAATTACATATTGATAATATACATTTACTTTGCATCTCCATTCTCATTATATTCGAGCTTACATTTCAAATATTCAATCTTCCTTTTTCTTTTTCTTCAAATATTATATTTATCAACACACTTTTTACAAAAATCATTAAAGAAATGGTAATTTATATTGCTCAATTTCCAATATTCTTTTAGCACTACTCAAGGTATTATGGTTTATAACATCTCTTAATTTAAGTTATAATTTAACAAATAAATTTATTGTATAGTTAGGTGATAGTAAGAATCCTTGCCTTTCAGTTTACATTACAATTCAATTGCTTTTAAATATCGATATTTACTTTGATCTGTTTTGATGTTTGATAACATTGAGTGACAACCAGTCGATCGTCTTAAGGCTAAGTGTAGCTTTTTCGCTAATTTTCTCCCATTCCTTTTTAAGTGCGAAGATAATTTTTTGTATATTTTAATTGAAGGTTAAAATATATTTAGATTTTATAATGAAACATATTAGAGCTATCCCTAGAATGCTAATGAGCATGATACTGAATTATTTCCGTTAAATGTTAAATAGAAAACAAATTTGCAAATATAACCTCATCATTGTCTTTCGTAGTAACTTTTATTTTAAAATTTACTTTTACCACTGTTTAAAATGTAATTAAAGAATACTACACTACAGTTTTAACAATTATATGTGATAAAAGTAGGACATGGGTATTCTTTTTATTTAAAGAGTAATATACTTATTATTTTCTGATGTGGATTACGAAACATCGTATCAAGAACTAGAATTTTGAGTGCTGGGACAATTTACTTCGTTTTCCCTCGAAAAATGGACTGGGGAAGTATTGTCTTAAAATTGAACACAAACAAAGAATTTCATCTCTAATTGGACTTATTCAATGTCTATATTATTGCTAAAATTGCTATTCCAGCAGTAAATCTAAAGAGACATTTTGAATACAGCAAAAGATTAATCTTGAAGCTCTGCGATTGGACGCAAATGAAGACTTAATTCATAATATTAATTATATAAGAAATGCGCTTTTGGCATTCCTTCATTCAATTGCAGAAAACACTGTACAAGGAATACGTAACATATAATAGACTGAGAAGCGACTGCAATTTTTGGACCCCATCGAACATCATTCTGAATTTTTTATAGAAATTGGAGAATAGTGAGTCGATTACGAATCCACTGGTATGCGTTAAAAAAATGGCCAAAACTGGTCAAAAATCGACTTTTAATAAGTTGAACTAAATCCAATTGCCAAATGTGCCATAACTTGCCAAATAATGAGCATTATTTTTTTTATTTGGTAAGCCTAACTCTTTAATGTTCAATTAAGAAGGTTGCAGACGATTCGGATGTGTGGCTCGGGAAACTTGTATTTTTTAAAAGTAAGAAAAATTGGCAACATCAGTTACGTCATCAGTGACGTAATGTTTCTTGCCAATTTGACTCATTTGTGAAAGATGCAAGTAAGCCATAGCCACACATCCGAATCATCTGCAACCTTCTTAATTGAAAATGAAAGAGTAAGGGTTACCAAATAAAAAAAAAATGCTCCTTATTTGGCAAGTTATGGCACATTTGGCAATTGGATTTAGCTCAACTTATTAAAAGTGGATTTTTGACCAGTTTCGGCCATTTTTGCCACGGCAGACCAGTGGATTCGTAATCTACTCACTTTTTTCCAATTTCTATAAAAAATTCAGAATGATGTTCGATGGGGTCCAAAAATTGCAGTCGCCTCTCGGACTATAAGTTTTACTCTAAAAGTATATGATACAAAACACATCGTAGCAAAGGGGAATGCATAGACATATGCAACAAAGTTAACAAATTTTTATGTTTAATTTTTTACTATCCATAAGATTGCTGAAAAGAGAATTTAGATTCTTGCATAATTCATAGTAATTTTTTGCAGTTCAAATATAGGATATTCATACTTCAAATTATCCTAAAAAGAGTCATCTGCATTTTCTAATACTGAATATGTGCGTTTAGTACACAAGTAATTTACACTGAGTTCACTCTGATTTGATGTTTGAAGACAATTATTTTGATTTGCAGCTTTTTTTTAATTGGTTAATTGGCATTTTTATTCAATTTGCATAATGCATTTTTAAATGATATAATTATCGTTGAACTGCATTATATTTCGAGAGTTAAGAAATAAGTCTTAAGTTAAGTATCTAAACATAACAGCAAATGCATATTATTTAAAACAATCCTTGAAATATACATTATATTTGTTGTATAATTCACACAATTTTCAAAGTATATAACACATTAAATGAAACATTTTCATATTCTTTCTTATACTTCCCTGAATGTGATAAATATATTTGGTATATATAGCTTCAAATAACGGGCATGTTTTATTTGCAAATGAAAATAAAATTTTTGTTTTTATATTTGTATTTTCATATATCACAGAACATATTTTGTACAATGTATTGCACATTTTTCCATTTTAAAATTTCAATTGAGAACAATTATTAGTTATTCAGCACCAGTTACATTAACGTACAACACTTGGCGGTGATAATTCTATGCTTTAACATTCTAAATAAAAAATGATTAGCCAAGATAAAATAATTTTGTGAAAGATTACAATAGTCTTCTGCAATATATTATTATTTACATAATTCATCTATGGGAAAACTGGTAATATACTTGAACAAATAACTTAATTTCTTTTAATTATGTCTAAAACTTGGAAATCTTTGAGCGATATTTTGTTTTGATTCTTTGGGTAGAAGGGGTAACAAACTAAGTTTGACATTCATCCGCTTGTCATAAACACACACTAGGGTATAGTTATCTGGTAAGACAACTAATAAGTGGGCAATTCTCTGTTATACTCATGGGATATTTTGGCTCGTTTTTTCTACTCACAAATAGATTATAATTTTAAAATTATGACGAATATCTATCTAATAGTTATGCTTTTGTTTTATATAATATTAGTTCTTTGAAAGTTGCATGGTAAACTAATTATTTTTACTTGGTTAAATATCATTTTATTGCACCGACACACGGGACACGTCCATGATCCATGCGTCGGTGGCTTATAAATGTGTATTTGACCTAGTTAACTTAATTATATTTAAACGTGACTTTTCCACAAACTAATATTATATATATGTATAAAATAATAACTACAAGATTAGTCATAATTTTGCAATTATTCTCCATTTACAAGAAGAAAGAAGTGCGAAAATCTTTCATGCGTCATCCAGAGAACTGCCCAAGTAATTTCAGATGGTTGTATGGACCCATATGTGTTGTATTGTAACCAAACTTAAAGAGTACTTGTTTAAGCTACATTCTACCATAGTTCTAACAGGACAATATGTACCAAAGTGCCCAGTAGCCCAAATACGCTGTCTATATCGCTCAACATTGGCCGATGCTAACGTGGACCGTTATAGAACGGCCTTTGTTCCGGAGCTTTGCCAATCTCGTCATTGCTGGAAGTTTTTAATTGCTGATGCAAAGTTTTAAAATTGAAATATATCTCTATAAGAAAGCACAGAGAGCTAAAAAATATGTTGCGTATTGTTTTTTAATTGTTTATTCTTAAAAATAAATCGCGTATTTTAGAACTGTACTCGAGTTTCGGCCTTCCAAAACTCTTGTTTCTGACCATGGCCAATAGTGCTGTGCTATCTGGGTAGCTGTATCAGCATTACAAGTTTTTGGTACAATTTAAAAGGCCTGTATATTAGAAATAAATAATAATTTAACTTTTTTAATAGTTACATATTAATATGTTAAAAGGAGTAATTCTTCACACACTAAATAAAAAATTATCTGGCCATAAGTAGTCATAAAATTTTTTGAACATATTCATCCTTTATTTTTAGTATAAAATATGATAATAAAACCAAAGTACAAATAAAATCAATAAATACAATCTATAAATAAAATCAATAACATTCTATAATTTTTTTTATCAGGCATGTAGTTATTAAATCATATTTTATTTAATCAGAGAAAAAAAAATTTCATTGTTCGGTAAAATGTAGCTTAAAAAGCTTTCTCAAAACGCGTATATATCCATATGCATTTAATAAATTCACTTATTTGTTATACTTAGTTGAACATATTTTTGACCTCAGAGACAAACAAACTTAATTCCCAATTTCATGATTTTTACTTTATTGCAAACCATGTCTTGACAGTTCGTATCATATCAAACCATAACTTCGTAAACCACTTAAACAATTTCTGAAGTATTTAAAAAAGATATACATACGCTCACCAAATATCGCAAAATAATTCAAAAAGTTATTTTAGTTTCTTTGCTTTAAAATAATTTCTAGGTGGAATTTTTGAAAGATAATGGTATTATTTTAAAAAGCTAGTGAGTTATTTTATTAGTTTAAAGCTCTATTTTGTTTTGAAAATAAATGTAAAAATTGTAAACTCGTTATCTTAACAAACGTGTTTTTAGCACGTAGAAATTCATTTAAAACAGTGATAATTATAGTTTGATGCAATTTTTTTGAAAATTATTTTAGAATTGACCTCTGCATTAACTATTAGATATTTTGACCTTCAATTGAAATTGATTGGGAAAGAAAATAAATCTTGCCAGATTTTTAAAAGCAAAAGTTTTTAGAAAATTTGTAATTTTTTCTACTTTCGAAGTTAACAAATTTTTATTAAAAAATTATACAGTCCAGAAACTTGGACAAAGGGTCAAAACATTAAGAATGATTTTACGAAGATTCCAACCATTATTTTTTTATTGCCCTAATGAAATTTTAGTAATCACTGTTCAAAAATATGCTAACGAGATAATAATGAACTAAATAACGAGTTAAATGTTAATTAGCCAATTAATTTTTTAATAGAACTGAACTTTTTTAAATTAAAACATCATTACTAATTATGTACTTGAATGAGAAAAAAATCAGATTTTTAAAATGATAATTAAAAAAAAAAAAAAAAATTAAAGTGTGTATGCACGAGTTTACAAAATTATAATAGAAATTTATATAACGCTAGGAAAAGGATTAAGTTTTTCCAGCTTCTATAAAATTGATCAGCTGTGATTAAGTTTCGTTTGATTCTGAGGTTCAGATGTTACATTGCAAGCTAAAGTTAAAAAACTAAATTTAATGATATTGAATGTTATAAGCCTTTTAGATACAGTCAAACCCCGTTAACGCGAAGTCGACGGGGCCGCTGAAATTGTTCGCTTTTACCGAATTTCGTATTAAACGAAAAATTAACGTTAAGTTTTAAAAACGGAGAACTGCTTTTACTTCACGTTAAACGGGGTTTCATGTTAAGCGATTTCGCGTTAACGGAGTTTGACGTAAATGCAAAATATTTCTGAAGCTATGCTATATTATGCAACTTGGCTTTGAATACTATTATTTATTTCTTCAGATACTGCAAAATTATTATGTCTATTATTTTTTACTAAATGCTCATTCAACATATATAACGTATTTTTAAAATATGCTTATTTACCATCTTCTAATTTCTTTTGGTGCAGTTTGATTTCGAATATAATTCCTTATGTCTTTATGTGATAGATATGCCAGAACTATTATATTTATTAGTTTTTTACTCAACTTTTCGATCTCGAATAAATTGCGTCTTCATTTTTTAAGCATTACTTTTATCTTTCGCTATATTTGAAACTTGATACAAACAGCCATACCAATGTAAGGAAAATAAGTGAAGTTTATGCTGGGTGACGAATAGTGGTTGCTTTTCGACAAGAAAAAAAAAATCTGAAGGGTGTAAAGAAATGATCAAAGTCACAAAAAATAATTAATAAGAAAACTTTGCTTAAGGGGTCCGGTATATGAAAATTTTCAGATTATCGATTTTGAATTTATAATTGTTCATTAAAAAAATTCTCTTTAAAATGATACCTCATTTGTAGTAATACCTCATTCAGAATGATTTTTTTTATAATTTTTTTAAGTAAACACAAAATAGGTACGTAAATCATGTTTTTAAACTTTAAAACCGAACATCTCAAAATGTCACATTTCATGCTCAATGGCACATAACTTAAAATCAATTTAATATAAATGCTCAACATTTTTTATGCATGTTTCTCTAATGTATTTAAGTACTTTGACGTAAGGAAAAAATTATATGTAAGATACTTAAAAAAAAAAATAATAATTCATCTAAAATCTTAGTAATTTTTTAAAACATATTTTTAAAAAGTCCTAAATATTTTTATAAAATTATAAATAAAACTCGTGTTAAAGTTTTTAAAAGTATTTAAAAATTATACTGTGACAATTTCAGAATGATAGAATAGTTATAAATGAGATGCCCCAAAGTTATTGAATTTAACATGAGCTCCTATGGAGATGTCTGACCCTCTTAAAATAATAGGTTTTAGCATTCATTCATTATGTCCAGGGGTGTAGTGGGACCTGAACGGTGTACCGGTATTTTGTTAACTTATGGTACGGCTTGCTGCCACTTTTTTTTTTAACTAATTAATAATAACTCATAAATCTTTTTGCATGCATTGTGATATAAGTTAGTGAGAAAATAAATATGTAAATTAAGAGTATTGAACTTTTTTAGAATGGTAAATTATGTAAAATATTGTGAATTTGCATTTTATCATAAAAAAATCCAAGATATTGTTGGGGTTACCTCTACGATCGGGAAGCTTGTGAAACGATAATTTTTTTTTAACACTATAACTCTGATTATATCATCATAGCATTGAAATGAATAGCTTGATGTTGAAAGCTAATCTCTGCATTTTCTCCAGAATTCTATTTTCTTTGTATAAATAGTTGGACAAAAGCATAGGTGGAATTTAAAGTTAAAAATTTCTATGTCCCTTATTAAGAGTATAGAAGCCTTATAAAGTTTTTATTTGATGGTATCTATTAGAAGCTGAAAAGTTTTTTTTTTTTTCTTTTTTTCTTCTCTTGTTAAATCTTGAAACTGTTAGAAGTCCGCTTCTAACATCAAGCGATTCAAATAAGGACTGCTAATTCTTTATCCTACCTTATATATTTAAAATAAATCTTCATTAAAAAAAAAAGGCTCAAGTCCTACAATAGCCCACTCCTCTTGGCGGCTTGTTAAAATCTCGCCACGTTGGCGACTCCGTAAGGTTGTCCTATTTCTCCTCGTACTCCGTCGAAACTCCGTTAAGGTTACCACCTTGGTGACTTTATCGCCTTCCAAAAAGCCGCCAAGAGTTGGGCCATTCTAGTAGTTAACCCAAAAATACAACATTCCATGACTTTGATCACTTTTTTTTCAATGACCCTTCAAATAACATTTACAACTAATTTTGGAGTAAATATGAACCTAAAAAAAATAAATATTTCTTTTCCCGGGTCTTTCTCGTTGATTATAAGTCGACAGGAAAACAGTGAAGACAAAAAGAAAAGCACGGACGTTGCACGCAGCAAGTAAAAGGACGGTCCAAGTTTAGCAAACTATAAGAAGTAGCAAAAAGGACCACAACGATGGCGATATGTTAAACACGAGTAGGAGACTTTTTTTTTTCAGGAAATGGAAGAGAATGATAAAAGCTAGAGAGCTACCAACATTAATTATTCATTGACTTTTAAGAGTTTTCCATATTTTTTTTGTAGAACAAAAGATCCTTAAGCTAATGCTCCAACGCAAGGCGGAATTAAAATTGGAACATACAAAATACAACACTATGAACTGTATACTTAAATGCTCTAAGCAATGTGAATGGTAAGGATTTGGATGAATTTACTGTGTGACGATTGGTCACTGTCTTAATTGAAGTTGGGAATTTGAAGAATTTTTTTTTTTTTTTTAACTTTTGAAATTTTTTCCAGTGGTTCTCATTATGTGAAACTCGTATCCAACGATACATATTTTTTTTTTTTGTAATTTTTAATAGCTTACGAATAAATATGTTATTATATTCTAAAAGGAATATAATATTTATTATTAAAATTATATCTCATTGATGGTCTGCACGTAGCTGTTCAATGTGCGATAAATTCCAGTATATTCCTTCCATACTTATTCTTATTGATTATACACTATCTTTGGATGTTCTTTCATCAGTTAAATTGTTTGACTAGGTTGTGTTTTATGTTTTGTTGAATGGTCAATGTTTTTAATCCATTAAAGACAGTGGTCAAGAAAACGTGGCAACCGTCATTTTAGTTTTTTTCTTTGCTATTAAAATGCGATTGTGATTCCACTCAGAGTTTCTTACAAATCATAAAAATAATTTTCCAAAAAATCTTAAATATTCAAAATATACCTTAAATGATCTAAGCAAGGCATAAGTTAAAAATAATGACTGTTTATCCACTTCAAAGTCGTTTTTAATGGGTTAAATACCTTCAAAATAATATAGTTTGAACACAATAATCAGTGCACTTATTTAAATGTATAGATACCAAATAATGTCTCTTTTCCAGTTCCTGATATTAATCATGCCTTATTACATAATGCTTGTTCAAATTTAAAGCCTATATATGAATCACAAAAAACTGAGAACCACTGTTATGGTATTTTTACATACATGAAAAGTATTTGTTTTCTTTAATTATCCAATTTATGGTCAAAGTCAAGATATACGGAATGAAATTTAAGTTATTTTCAGTATATACTTCTTTGAAAAGATTTTTGAATCATACGAAAAAAGTAGGGTGCAATTTTTAGTGATATGCAATAATTTATCAGTCCTAACAGTTTAAAAAATTATGAGTCCATCTTTCACTCCATTTCACAGTTTTTATACATAATTAACTATTTAGACTAGTGCTTTGTATAATACTCCGATATGTATTATTTATTTACCAGTCGCTAACATGCTATTAAAATTTATAAAAGTTCTTTAAGAGAACACACGAATATTCAATGCTTATTATATAAATTCTTTTTAAACCGTATGTGTGCTATAAGGTTTCAAAATTTTCCTAGTGAAAGGATTTTAAAGTTTATGTGGAGCAGTTTTTTCTGAGTGCGCATAGTTAAGTCTATTAAAAGTATAATATTTGTTTGTATTTACCAAAAAATATATTTAAATTTCTATAACGCATTAACTATCGCATTTCAACTTTCTGTGTTATAACCTTATGTAATAGATTACCGTTGTGAAATTATCAATTGCTTTGATAGTGTTTGTTGGTCATTCCTTGTCTATTCTTATTATGCAGTAAACATGATATATCTGCTGGTATGTTGCTTATTAATGTGTAACATGTGGAGCGAAATAAAAACCAACAAATAAAGTGTAGCTTTTTTTGCCGTTGTAATTTAAAAATTTATGAGTGGTATCTATGTCAAACAAACTGTTATAGATGACCGAGAAACGTACCTTTACTTTCATTTAGTTTTAAATAAATTGTCTTAGTTTTTGTTCTACAAGTATTGAAATTAAATTTAGAGGTGATTAATTTATTCAATGAAATCGAGCCATTCTAAAGTCTTAAGTTAGAACTTGTTGTTAGAAATTCAAAAGCTTGAAACTACTTTAATTTATTGTTGAATAAATTATTTTAACTATTAGTAAACAAGCACGAAAATTAAATTCTGTGTGGTTGATACAATTGGTAAAAGAAAAATCATAATTTTTAAGCAACATTTTGACAAATTCTGTGATGCAAAACATAACGTGAGCAGTATCGGACAGGAACAGACTGACAAACACTCTGCAAATCAATATTTAAAGGAAATGAATAATGATCTGTAAACAAAACGTTGTTTTTTCCACTGAAATTCAAATTTTATAAGCATATTCTTCCTCCGCATAATCTTAAATGTTAACTATGATTTATCGAACAGCCGTGTTAAGGTAAAGAGCTGTGAACGACAGCATTGCTTAGAGCATTTGACACTTGACAAACAGAAAAATGACACACAGGATTAAGGCATCAGTTTTTCTTTCCTAGACGTTTTTTTTTTTGTATTTTTTTTTTACTTTATATATATTTATATATATACATTATGTATATTAAAAAATGCATTTTTAAGGAAAATTGCACAAATTTCTGTACACAGTGAATGGGGGAAAGTCTTTGTTTTAAAAAACTACTTTTCTTACGAGGGGGGAGGTTTTGATTTATAAAACTAATGGGGGATAGAGACGGAGTTAGCGTCATATTTTGGTAGCTTCTTCGAGTTCTGTCATGGACACTGTATTGTCTCCTCTTGTGAGAGATGAAGGAAATGTGCTCCAACCAGGAAACGTGGGCAGGACCTTTGTATTCCTCCAATGAAGAAATTTCTGGAAAGAGAGAAGGAAAGTTTTAGCCACACATAACTGGGTATTTCTAGAAATGGACACTTGACGTAATAGAGTGAGAGGCGACTGCAATTTTTGTACCCCATCGAACATCATTCTGAATTTTTTATAGAAATTGGATAAAAGTTAGTAGATTACGAATTCACTGGTCTGCCGCGGAAAAAAATGACCGAAACTAGCCAAAAATTGACTTTTAATAAGTTGAAATAATCCAACTGCCAAATGCGCATTAACTTATCAAATAAAGAGCATTTTTTTTTTTATTTGGTAACCTTCACTCTTTAATTTTTAATTAAGAAGGTTGCAGGCGATTCGGATGTGTGGCTATGGCTTACTTGCATCTTTCACAAATGAGCCAAATTGGCAATAAACATTACGTCACTGATGACGTAACTGATGTCGCCAATTTGGCTTACTTTTAAAAGATATAAGTTTTCCGAGCCAGAGATCAGAAATCTTTTGCGCTTTTTCTCATTGATAATCAAAATGCAGTGGGTTGCCAGACGAAAAAGTTTGTTCTCTTTTTGGCAAGTTATGACATATTTGGCAATCGGATTTTAGTTTAACTCATTCCAAGTCGATTTTTGATCAGTTTCGGGTATTTTTGCCATGGCAGATCAGTGGATTCGTAATCTACTCACTTTTCTCCAATTTCTATAAAAAATTAAGAATGATGTTTGATGGAGTCTAAAAATTGCAGTCGCCTCTCGGACTACATGAAAAAACAAACCATTCAGACTATTGTAATACTTTTACTACAACAAGGTGTACCGATCTAAAACAATTGAAATTTAATAGACAGTTTGGTCCAGCAGACTCTTTAGCTAATACAAGGCAGTTAAAATTAATATACACCTGATAGATCTGCCTACAGGTTATTTTTTCTAAGAATACATCTAAATAAAGTTAGAAAAATATTATGAACATTTCGTTATATTAGAGGTGCTAGCATAAATGATTATTGCATTTACAAAACACATATA
This sequence comes from Linyphia triangularis, assembly GCA_963978545.1. NCBI lineage: Eukaryota > Metazoa > Arthropoda > Arachnida > Araneae > Linyphiidae > Linyphia > Linyphia triangularis. Next base: position 8,162,000 of record OZ021729.1, on the reverse strand, counting down.
ATTTAAAAGTACAGGACCTACAAAGATGGATGATACATGAAAGAATACATTCACTAATTTTGAGGTGCATACTACATTTGTTCACTTTGGAAGCCTTTGGTCACACTGCTTTATTCCATAAGCTCAATAGCATGTTTACCTCACCAATAGTGATAAGCGTCCTCAAGTGTTTTTGTCATTGAAAGTACATAAACTGCCCTTCATATACTCCAAAAGAAGACATCACATGAAGGTGAGTATTGGCAACTTGCTTAATACCAACAAGCCAAAATTCAAATAAGCGATATGGCAATTCTTCGTTAAGAAAGACAAGAACATTTGTGCTCCAATGATTTGAAGCCCCTATCTGATGTATGATGGATGTCGGGAACTCAGAACAATCAGTTGTAATAAAAACCACAACTGCGACATGCTCAGGTAGATGTAACCTATCCGAGTCTTCTGATGAAGAAAAGCAATAGAACATTTGTATCTGTGACATAGCCACCAGTTCTTTTGATCTTAAGCCATGTTATTTCTTCCTGGATATAGGCAAGGAGTTTTTTTTGTTTTTTTTTTATTGTATCTGATCGCCATGCATATCCTAATGGCCAGAATGACAATATTTAAAAGACATAGTATGTTCTTGCATTGTCAACAATACTGCAGAAAGTAAATGAAAGCTTCAATGTTGTTGTGATGAAAATTGACGGAAAATATGTTGTTGAGTACAGGGAACGAACTGGAATACCATTTGGACGTGTGCCATGTGTGGAGAAATGAAACATTTTTAGTGTGTACCTAAAACCTGGTGGATATATCAATGTTTTCGTGTTCGTCCATCTGTATAGGTTATGTACTTTTAAATTAAAACCGTTTGAAAATGGGAGAATCATTTATGCAATCTATGTATTTAGATCATTGGAAAATAAGCGTAAGATAAAAATTTTGTTCCTAAGCATAAAAACTAGAATGGAATGTAACTAAATGGAAATTATACATTATTAGTCTTAGATTAATTTTTTGGACAGAATCTTACAAAGAAAGTTATAAATGTTTTCGATCGAAAAGAAATCCCCCAAGGTTTTGAATATTGGTGCTACTATTGTTTTCCATAAAGGGTCATCTGCGAATTTATTTTTTATTTTTGAACTTTTTTTTTTATAACTTTATTTACTTTTAAATATGTAACTTTTTTAGATTACTTTCTTATGGAATTTCAAAAGGTAATATTTCACAGGCTTTGAATTTTTCTAACCAGGTTCAGTTTAAAGATATTCACCCTGTGTATTCACACACAAAAGATTCTTTGATCGTATACGTGAACCTAAAATGGAAGTTTGTTTTTATCTTGCACAGGAAATATTTTTCCATTTTGGTCTTTAAGTCAAAAGTTGCTCATTAAAACACGAGCAAAAATTACATAATAAACACATAATAAAACATCCTTCTTCGGCCATTTTTCCTTGTTGTGTACTGTTGAACAATGAATCTTATTCAATTTGTATCCATTTACACTAATTGTAATGGATTCATCTTCACATCCATTAAATTATAGTAGTCAGAGATTAGGCAAAATCATAAATGGTTTACTCAGGCTTTAATATATAATTCGAAAATAGAATACGCTATATAGTTCCCGCCGATCAATATTCTATTCGATAACTTTACGTTGGACAAAGTAAACGTAAATAAACCAAGTAACGTGAAAATAACCAAGTCTTGGTTTTAAATAACAAAAGATAGCGACTTAGACACTTTTTCATCTGTTCTCCTTAAATCACGTCCAAAAGAAAACGGAAGATGGATTGTAAGAGTGGGAAAGAAGAAAACCTTTTTCGAAGACTAATAAGAATTGGGTAATCCTCTCATCGCCATCCGACCAATCAAGATATGGGATTCACTTCCGATTGATATAAAAGCTTTTACCGCCTTTCCGAAGAGCCAATACAAGTGCAGAATACTTCAGCCACTGTGCAGCTTTATTTCTAATCAGCTAAACCAGAAGAGTATAGTGAGAATTGGTTTCTTCGTTTAGTTGGTCATATGTTGTTGACTGGGCTAAGTGTGAATGATTGTTCTGGGAAATATTTAAGTGAACTTAATAATTTATCAAATCAAGTCAGTAATTTTTCAACATTATAAACACGTATTTAATTCTTACTTTCAATTCTCCCATATGTTAACATAGAATAATGAAAGTAATGTTTTCGGTAAAAAAAAAAAAAAATCGATTTTTTTTTTTTTTTTTTTTTTTTTTGCATTTCCCCACGTTTGGGAACATCCTGTATTCAAAAAAGTGGTCTAAGAAAAATGCATGTCTATGTGTCTGTGAGTACGTGGTTAGCATACCTCCCGAATGAATTGACCTACGATGTTCAAATGTGTTGTGCGGGTTAGTAGGGCCATGGGTCCTACCATTAAGGTTTTCGTTAAAATTGCGCATGCCCATAAGCAAGCTGCCATTGACAAAAAAATCATTTTTTAGTAATTGTTAAAAAACGGCTCTAGCGAGTTTGATAAAATCCCTGTGGTAATGCCTCTTAAGAAGTTCTGAACATTCCTACCACCGGAACTCCGGTAAAATAGTTTTAAAGACGCAAAAAGTTGAAAAACGAATGTCTTTAACACAGAGTTCTCTTCTCTTGAGCATCGCTCATTTACGACCGTTTTTCTCGTCTCTTCAGTTTGTTTCACTTACAAGAAAGTCTAATGTAAGAATTATCAAAAGTATCGCCAAATCGGCCATTTTTTGAAATGAATGTAAATATGAAAATGGTAATAACACAATTCCAAGTCAAATTTCAGTGTAGTGACCAATATTATAGTGTAATTGAAAGTTGTGCGATGTTCCCCGCCATTACTTTTTCATTAGAATATATCCCCTATTTTTAATAAAATAAAATTAAGCATTTTTTTTAAATAAAACCAGGGGACATATTCTGACTGCAATAAAATTTTTGTTGTGAATGACTATCGGTGGCTATGATGATGGACCACTGAACTTCGATGATGATATTGTGTTAAATTTTCTGTTTGTCATTGCCGCCTCCTCACTTGTCCAACTTCTTGGCATTCAAATACTGCCACCAAGTAGTAATGCATATTAAGTTTAGTTCAACTCAACTGCTTCTAATTCTTAATTTACATAAAGTAGGTTTTGAGAGGATAATTCAACTAAAAAATTGTGAAGCATAAAATAAATGCAAGCATAGAGTTTTTTTTAAAACTTTTCAGTTTTACTTCATTGATGTTTTCATTAAATGAAACACAATTTTAAAATTATTCTTTCATTCTAATTAAAGCGCCACTTTTTGCTTGTACGGAGTTTGGACATCGAAAGCTATCATAAGCCCATAAAAAGCGCGGTAATTATTTATATTACAGTCAATGTATGAAAAGATGGCATTCTATAAAATACCTAGGCATTTTATGTAATGCACGTCAGTTTTATGCAAAGTAAGATATATAAGAATTAGTATATACTTTAACTAGACATTTGATATACTACCTAGGCTTTTTATAGAATGGCAAATGCTCTATAAGCAAACTATGAAAAAAGGGTCATGATAAGGCATTCTATAGAATGTCTAGGCATTATATACAATGTCAAGGTAAAGTATATAATAATTCTCATATTTCATCCATAACCTAAAAATGTGTGAAATGTTTAATCATTTCACACTTTGTACGTCAGTTTTTGCCACTATATAAAATGCCTAAGTATTCTATAGGATGCCGCATTTAATATAGTGTCGACAACTTTTACAATAAATTAGCGACACTCGCTACATATTATTTCAAGGATGCATTTTTTTACGGAAACAAAAACTGCTATTTGAGGAATGTCTTAGGCTAATGGGGATTAATTTTCACTTTATATTGCCCTTCACTCAGTATAACTTCTATATAATATTTATAAAGAGGTGTTTTATATTCATTTAATTCTTAAATATAGAACATAACAAAGAATGTGTAGCGATGTGCGCTAACAGGAGTCGAACCAGGGACTCCTAGATCAGTGGACAGGCGTGCTAACCACTAGATAAAAGAGATCTTTAATGCCTAGGTGTTGTATCTGTCATTTGTACACGAAACCACCACATAGCCACTTCCCAGTGAGTCGCGGAGGGGGCGAACGATTGAGTCGGTTGCGTAAGAGTGAGTTGCCAGAGTTGGTAGTGTGGAGGTCATGCAGTATTTTCAAAGGGCGTCGATAGATGGCAGCATGATTCAGTTGTCTGGTAGTCACCACTTTGGAGTAAAAGTGCGCTAACGGGAGTCTAAACCAGGGACTCTTAGATCAGTAGATAAGCGTGCTAACCACTAGACAAAACTGACCACTAGTGCCTAGATGTTGTATCGGTCATCTGTACACAAGACCGCCACAAATGTACTTAACATAAGCTAAATATCAAAAACCACATATTACACAACATGTTTTAATTAAATGCACTAAAAATAAATGCGAAGAAAGTGTATGAAAATTTTGATGTAATGGTAGTGTTTGTTAGCAATTAAAATATTAATTAAAATAAATTATATTCAAGGTGGCATTTCATGCTTTTGTTTGGCATTGCTAATTGTTAGCATGCATCATATAAAGATTTGTTTTACAAAGAATCCTCAAATTTGTAGTAACTTAGTGGGGTTTTTTTTGTTTTTTTTATTGTATTTGAATTCGTTCAATGTTTTGTTTGGTCTTACAGTTTCATCAAAATCAGTCATTAAATTTCTGTATTTCAACGGAGATTTGAAAAGGTTACTACTACTATTGAAAATTATACAATTAAATAATGATTTACAAACGAATCCCATATCTCTTTCAGAACAACATTTGCCAATTTCAGAACGACCATCTTAAATATTCTATGTACTTTCAAATTATATTTTAATATAAAAAATCCCTATAAGACATTGTTTGAACATAAAAGCTACTAGTTTTGCTTGGAAATCCAACACACACACAGTAGAAATTTCGTACAACAAAGCCAATCTTACATACTTTACATTATTCATAATTAATAAAAACATCTTATAGCATGCTTTATTTGTTTGACTTGGTGTTTAATTTTCTTTTTATAAAATATTTTTACACTGACTAAAGTATTTGGAATTTTTTTTTAAGTTAGGGAAAACCACTTTAAAAATAACAAAACAATTACTCCAATGATACATAAGTAATAATTATGCAATTAAAATGATACATAAGTATCATTTTAATTGCATAATTATCAAGATTATTGCAATCATAGCAGAGAATTATGTCAGGGAGAAATTAAATTAACAATCACCTTTTTTTTATTGTTCCATTTAAAAGAAGATATTATTACACATATAATTTTTCTTATTTGTTTGCAAAATTTTTCCTCGAAATAAACTCAACGCATTTTCCCATCATTTAACGTAATTAAATTGATTTTATCATAGTCACCCGAGGGAAACTTGCTTTTTATTTCTGGAGTGATATTTCAATCAATACGCTTGTTAACTAATGGCCCCTATTGGAAAATTAAATAAGCTTTTTCAATTTACGAATAAATATGCCTAATAACATAAAAATTATTGCTTCGTTTCAAATATATTTCAGATACATTGTAGGTTACTTTTTTTTTAATTGGGTTATCGGCAACTTTTATTATCACATAATAACCTTACTGGAAAAAGATGAACATCTTAAAAAAAAGTATCGTATCCTTAATAATTACTTTGTTAAAAGTGGTTCTGTTAACATCTTTACTAAAATTCTGTAACAGGAAAGACAGTTCCCAGACATTTTAATTAGTTCTAATGTCGGTACTCTAAAATCCATATTTCTTTTATATCTTATTAACTATATTAACTATAGAAGCCTATAGAATCCAGCCATACATCATTTATCTAGTATCAATAATAATAATAATAATTTTTCTTTGAAACTAACTTTAAATTTCATTCGTATCTTATGTATATTTGAATCTCAGTAGATGACTTGAAAACGATTGGATTAAAGTAATCACGACTTATTAATTATAAAGTTACACCAGTAGATCTATATGCAGTCTTCGCACTTAAGACTGCTGAGGGGAATTACTTTTTAAGTAGTTCATCAGAAGTAATATATTGTATTCTATTGCTGAAAGATAGAAGATTTCTTAGTGTTATCCAATGCAGTCTTTATTGCGATTTTCTCCTTTCTATTGTGCTGCCATGTACAGAATATTATCGCAACTTCCGAAATTTTCTATTTCCGATTTTTATTTATTTTTTTATTATTGATTTCCAAATAAATAACCCAAAGTGCAATTGTAAATAAACTATTCATCAGAAGTGGAGGTCTTAGCATTTAAATTGGTATAACATTTGTCAATTTTTTTTTTTTTAATTGATAAAGAGGATCAAAATAAACACCGTTGATAAATCATGTAAGGTTTTAATTACAAAGTTCATAATTACAAGTAAATAATTAAAAATTTATAAGGTTTAAAATTATAAGTCTTTAACAAAAAGATACATTTTTACTTTAACACATTCGTAGGATCTATGTTTTGGAATTTATTTGGAGATTACTTAATTTATACAGTGGGTTATCATTAAGGGGACATGTGACACTTTTTTCAGAATTCTTTAGTTTTGCTTAGAATTAAATAAAATTTAGCACAAACATAGAAGATGTGACTTATAACACAACGACAAAATTTAAGTAGATAATATAAAATAGATAGTAAATTATTGAGAAAAATGCATAAAAAGAATACAAAATTTTAACTTTTTTCAAAATGCTCCTCGCAACACAATTTTTTTGTTAATCAATATATTATAAACATTTTCAGAAATAAAATTTCAAACTTGGCGCTAGTGATTTTTCATTAAAAAATGCACATATTTCAAATTCCCAACAGGAAAAAAAAAATAGAAAAATTATATGTCATAAAAAAGCATGTGTGAATTTCTTTACTGTACATTAAAAATTATTTCTACAAAAAATTAGGTGGATTTATCTAAAAATGAATCGCAAGGAGCTTTTCGAACATACGTAAAATGTGAAAAAAGCGAAGATGAGAAAAATGCCTTTTTAGCTTTTACCAACAAGTGTGGAATATGTTAAAATAGTTAGTTAAGATAAAGATTTTACAGCTTAAAATCATCGGATTTAAAAAATTCAAACATGAAATTAAAGCTAGTGACGTCAACAATTTTTATAGAATGAAAACAAAAAATATAATTTTTGGTGATTTCAGTGCCCAATGTCTCCTTAAACTGATGCTATTTCAAGTAGTATGGGAGCCTGTAGAAATCAACAGATCTTCATCCAACTTTGTACAAATGCAAGAAAAAGCCTGGTGAAAAGAAAGGGCCTTATTACACAGAGACACTCGAGTGGCAAACACGCGCCACCGCTTCAGTCGCTCAAACAAGCCACTCGAAGTGAAATATGCAATCCTATGGAGCTTAGTATACTGAGCCACTATACTGAGCCAAACAGGACACAGCAGTGGCCAGAAGCGGTGGCGCGCTTTCGCTACTCGAGTGGCTATGTATAATAAGGCACTACCTGAAAATACTGCTTTAAAAAAAAAATTCAGTTTCTTATAAATAACGATACCATGACAATAATTATATGTTGGATTATAAACATTGTTGGGTTACTTTCTTAGGCCTATTGATTCATTCACAACTTCACCGATGTGGTTCTGCCAATTAAGTTAACCTTCAAATAGGCCTTAAAATGGAACATTTCCATCTTGTGGTGAACATTTGAACGATTGTTTATTTTCCTTCACATATAATTTATCTATGGTCTAAATAGTTTGTGTAGACAATTTTATGCAGATATGTTGACTAGAAAAGGCCCTAAACAGCGTAACTAAGTCGTCCACTTCCAAAAGTGCCTTATCGACTAAATTTGAAAAGTTGAGTTTTTAATTGCCTATTGTTGGTACAACTGAAATACACATTTTAAAACAGTCTTACAGTGGAACAATTTTCTAAATCCTATTTAAAAAAAAAAAAAAAAGGACTGAAAATCGAGTACAAATTTAAACCGGGCCTAGTTGCATTTCATTCCATTTCCAAAATTGTATTGTTGAAAACTCAGATACTGTTCCAAAATTGCCTTCTTGCTGCATCTAAGATGGTGGCTTTCATGAAGCCATTTTCAAAACTTGCTAGTTGCAATAAACAATTTTGTAAGCTTCCACAAAATTGTTTATTCTGAAAAACTGGGGGTATTTTCATAGTGCAGAACTATATTCAACACTTTTTATTAATAATTACAGTTGGCTAACCTGCTACTTTTGGAGAATTAGTTATTTGTTCAGCTGTGTTGATTGAAAGTTGAGTTATTTCTATGAGGTTATGTCTCGTGTTATGTTGTCTTTTCTTGTGATCTTGTGAAAGAAAATGAGTTTTAAATATTGCAAATGTTGAAGAAGAAATTAGAGTTGAAGGTGTTGTGAAAAGTGTAAAAGGAAATAAAAGTAGTTTGTTTTAAACACTTTAACATCACATTCAGTCTCATTGTTGTTTTTGATTTCCAAAACTGACCAGTTACATTTATTGTGCCAAAACTAGATCATTGCAAAAGGTCCAATTTCAAACATAGCTAATTACAAAAAAACTTTTTCAAAACTGCCTAGTTGCATATTAAAACAGCTTATTACTGCTTTATATAAAATAATACCGACCTAAGACCTTGTAAATATTGTTTCTAATTTATTTGCAGAATTTACAAACATAACACTCATAAATTAACTCTTGAGTTTGATTAAACACAGGTTTTTCTCGTTTCCTGAAAAGTTGTCCCTTAGCCAACTAGGCACTTTTGGCAATGGACGGCTCAACTAAATATGGCTATCATTTACTTTCTCTATAAGGTACTTATTTAGCATTCTATCTCCCCGAATAAAAAATACTGAAGACTAAGAAGTATGAGACCACTATCATGGTATCATGAATGCCTATATATATTGTTGCGTGGATGGGTTCGAAAGGTTTGAAGCCAAAGCAGATCAAAACTTGCAGAAATTTATTCCAATATAACTCTTCACAGATTCCTTTACAACTCCAGAACTTCTCGTTCTAGTAGACAGAATACAGCTCTTTTCACAACAATAGAGCACAAAACAGCAGTTAAAAACTTGACAACATAACTGCTCAAATTTCTGCAAAAGACAATGCAATACAGTTCGCTTTCGGAACTCTCTGAACGCTCACTGAGCCTCAGTATCTCAACTCAGTAATTCCAGTCAACTAATGGACTCAGCTAACAACTAACTCAGTGACTCAAAATCAACTAATTCCATCACCCGCTCTCTTGAGCTTTTATAGGGGAGGCGAACATATGTAAAATTTTTAGAGGTAGATATTTGAAAAACTTTCCAGATAGTAGTCGAAAAGTCCTATACATGTACATGGGGACCGAAAATGTCGCCAAATGGTCGCCAAGTTTGGCGACATTTGGCGATTTCTCACCAAATTTGGCGAAAAAAATTAGTCGCCAAAACCGACGCCAACTTGGCTCTATCTCGCCAATTTGGCGAGATTGCCATTACCATAATGTTAAATGCCCTGCTCCTTGTAACACTGGCTTCCCAGAGCTACCTCTGTAAAACTCGTTATCAAGCTTTAAGAGACTCATTGCAGGGAAACAAACTAAAGACGAACTATTGCACTGCCTTATGCAAAATGTACATAAATTTTCCTATTTACAAAATTAACACTACGAAATATTTCCAAATATACAAAAATTCGTAACAATATCTCTCGGAAACTTTTTTTTAAAAAAGCATTCATAACAAACGTAAACACTTACGTTCTGCATGTGGCTTTGCAGTAAAGCTCTATAACTCTTCTTGAGGGGATACAGTTGCCCTGGTGGTTAAATGCACCGAGCTCATGAGCGGTAGACGGTGGGTTCGGTTTTGACCAAGCCGAATACTGATGCGTATAATAATCGATCTCTTAGTCTTATCCTAGTTCAAAAATACGAGTCATATTTGCCTGTGATAAGTACTTCACAGTGGCAGAAATAGACAGCCAGAACAGAGGAAACTAAAGTAAACTCTACTCGATTACTAACCCTATTTTCCTTGAGGAAACGTCAGCTCCTTTTCTGTTAAAAACTTTTTCAATGTTCACAAGTAGCACAGCATTATTGACCAATGTCAGAAACAGGGGTCCGGGAAGATTGCTTAATTCTGGTGAAAAGCGAGCATCTTTCCAAAAAAGACGTTTTTTTTTTAAGAAATAAACAAGTCAAAAGCATATAAAAATATATCTTTTACCTCCGTCCTTTCTTATAAATAAAATATATCAATTTTAAAACTCTGCATTGAAATTTCAAAAACTTCTAGCATATTTTATCCAGCATCGGTAGAGATTGCCCAATATCGCTTCCACAACGTTCGGTTTACAACATTATCGCACACATCGCATACACATCGGATTGGCCAGTGTCAGTCGATATTGGCCAAAGTTGCGCTACTGAGATTTAAGTGCCCGAGTTAGTTTGACTTTGTCTTGGGTCTGGCGAGATCATCATCAAAGTAGGACATGGACTGAGCACTGTAGGTAACACATTAAAACGAAATGCTTCGTTGAACCCACGAATGTTCACTGTGAGGTGAGTACTGTGGTGGTCAACTACACAACGGTTGAATTTCTCTCAAGTGAGAGAGATTGTTTTTGCCAGAGAGCCGCTGCCATATTTAAAATGTTTTGCTCAGTGATACTACAAATTGCGTTCTAATAATGTCACGAGTAAAACCCGGAAACAATTGATTCGATTATTTCTAAAAGGTCTCAACTTCCAAGATTTGCAAGGCCAACATTTCTACTTCAAAAACATCATTTGTAATTTTCTTAAACGCTACCCGTTTAATTATCGAAGCAAACTGCTTTGTTTAGAGGGTCGTGTTTTGTTCTGAAGAGGACAAAAGATGATGTTTTGTTCTATAGTTGTCATCAAAATATTCACTTTTGTCATGTTTATTGTATTGCAGATTTCAGTCATTTCCGCTATAGCCGATTTAATTATGAGATGGTTTACACAAAAGGACACAAGGCAAAAGAGATGCGCTGTTTGATTAATAAAAAAGTTAAACTGTAACTTTACATCATTTTCCGTATCTCGATCGCAATGGACATTTCTCGCATTTTTAAGTTTTTTTTGTTGTTTTTTTTGTTTTTTTTTATTCAATTTTAAATGTTTCGAAAAGGCCATACACACAAAAATTTCTGCTAAATACGCTTCTTTTTTTTAAAATTTGCAATCAAAGTTCCTCTGTTAGACGTTGATGAGAAAACGATTCATTCGGCTAGAATTGAATGCGACGTCAAGCGATCCCAAACATCTTGGCTTGAAATGCAACAGCGGAAACCAGTTTTGCAAGTTTTCGCAAAAAGTGCCAACCTGTGCAGGATATGGCAATGGTCTATCAAATCAACGCCTACTATTTGGTAGAAACCTCACGATAACCATAGAGACGAAAGGATCTCTTGACGTCCCAGATTTTGTTGAGTGTTTTGATAGGACTGGTTTTGGTTCGGTTTTGTGGCCTTTTTTTCCCTTAATATTTAAAAAACTAATTTTTTAAAAGAATTTTTGTTTAAATATTTGGAATCAGAAAGAAATTCTTCATAAATATAAACTAATCTCACCCATTTTCAAAAAATGCGAGAATTGTCCATTCCATAGCTTTTCCCCACAAAGAATTTAACTTCGACTACTTTACAATCATAAAGAGAAATCCCTTATTCGCTTCGTGATAACCGAATAACAAAAGTCAGACGATGCCGATGAAGAGGGAGGCAGCAAGGACGAGATCGCCCCTCCAAACGATAAAGTCCTGTCGACCACCCCTCCGGCCACGTGACAATAGGGACGGCCGCATTGCAGGATTGTATCGGAAATATCTTCTGCCTTCTTTTCGCTTCTTTTTTGGAACACCTTCTTCTTATAAGAAGTACAGGAATAGGTGATGATTGGATGGCCACTTTTCCGCCACACATGGGAATTGTTTTAGGGATCTTTTCTCGTGAGAATGTGGTACGGATATGATTAAAAGGCGTGCAATGGAAGGCTTAGTTATTTTATTAAATATATTATAACGTATTCTATGCATTATGGCAACTGCTCTTTGCAATAATTGGCAGAGGCTCTAAAACCGCGCTTGTGCTTGGCTAATGCTTTGAATTTATTTTTAAAGGTGTATTGTGATAGGTCACAATTTTTGTCAGATGATAAAACCATACTCCGAGTAATAATTGTACATAAAATCCATAAGTAATGAATAAATCTTCTCTTTAAGCATATCGGAAATCCCCTAAGAATAATTTGTAGTTCATTATTTTAAGGGAATTATGATGTATTTAAAGATTAGGCTATTCTTCAGTCTCTTGAATTATTTTATCAATCATGAGAATTGTTTTGGTTGTATTGGGAAGGCGCTGTTTCATGATAATATTACTTTGCTTTGATTAAAACTTATGTCAGTGTCTGAGGAACTAAAACAGAGCTTGTGATTGGCTAATATTTTGAATTTATTTTTAAATGTGTATTGTGATAAGTCATAACTTTTGTCAGATGATAAAACCTCACTCCAATTAATAATTGTCCATAAAATCCATGAGTAATGAATAAATCTACTTCTTAAATCTATCGGAAATCCCCTAAGAATAATTTATAGTTCATTATTTTAAGGGAATAGCGATGTATTTAAAGAATAGGCGATTCTTCAGTCTCTTGAATTGTTTTATCAATCATGAGAATTGTTTTGGTTATATTGGGCAGACGCTGTTTCATGATAATCTTGCTTTGCTTTCATTAAAACTTATGTATGTGTCTGAGGAAGTTTTTTAATACCTTTAACTCGATTTGTTAAAACTTCAATTAATTATGAATATATTTTCTAGTACATTGAAAACATGCTCAGGAATAGGAGGTTATTAAAAATGGTATCGAATTAATTATATGTCATTTTAAAATTGCGTTTTTTTTATTTCATTAAAAGTTGTATTATGGTATAAATTATTGTTTTGTGTTGATAAAAAATACTTTCCTGTGTGTTAGAAACCCTCCGAAAACTAATTCGTAATTGGGGGAGGGATATTAACACTTTCTATATCCAGATACAAACCCTGCATTCCGTACAAGCCAGAAAAGTCCTGGCTTGGGGCTCGAAATTTTTGAGGGCCACTCAATTTTCAAAGTTGTTGCAGTTAAATTATGTATCCTTTTTTTAATATTTTCAATTATGCTTTAAACTTAATTAAACTATAGCCTTAAACTGATTTAAAGCAGCAGTCGTAAAGAAGAAGCCCTAGTAAGGATCATTCCCTATACTCGCTATGTTACAATCTTCTAGTCCAGTGCATTTAGAAACTACTTTGTATAAGCACCTTGAAATTTGGTGAGTAGGTACGAAAAAGGTCGCTTAATGAAATTACATAAATTGTTTTCATTTAATGTCTATCTAATATAAATGAAAATTAAAATAACAAAAGACAAAACCAAGTGCATCCACTGCATATGCATTGATGTAATGATTTCAAATAGAAAATAAATGATATTAGGCGCTATTTTCGAGTTCTTAATTTATGTCATTTATTTTAAGTGATCATTTTCGCACCTACTCACCAAATGTCAATGTTTTATACGAAGTAGTTTCTAAATTCACTCAGCTATACTAAACTTCAACTTAACTAGACATCACTTAGACGATAGATCGTGACAGTGCTCCTAGGTATTCAATCCATTTTGGCGGAGTGAAGACATAATTCTCGCCAAACCTTATAGCCTTTTGTTCTCTACAGGGTTGTGGTTTAGCGAACATTATGCTTTCACTCCGCCAAAATGGATTAAATACCTAGGAACACTGTCACGATCTATCGTCTAAGTGATGTCTAGTTAAGTTGAAGTTTAGTATAGCTGAGTGAATTTAGAAACTACTTCGTATAAAACATTGACATTTGGTGAGTAGGTGCGAAAATGATTACTTAAAATAAATGACATAAATTAAGAACTCGAAAATAGTGCCTAATATCATTTATTTTCTATTTGAAATCATTACATCAATGCATATGCAGTGGATGCACTTGGTTTTGTCTTTTGTTATTTTAATTTTCATTTATATTAGATAGACATTAAATGAAAACAATTTATGTAATTTCATTAAGCGACCTTTTTCGTACCTACTCACCAAATTTCAAGGTGCTTATACAAAGTAGTTTCTAAATGCACTGGACTAGAAGATTGTAACATAGCGAGTATAGGGAATGGTCCTTACTAGAACTTCCTTCTAAACAATTAAATCTTGATAAACATAAGCTACATATATATACAAATGAATTACATTTTGTTTATATTTTTGTTGTGAGATTTTGGACTTTAAAAAATGGTTATCAATAAGCTGACGAAAATCCATCCAGCAAACACTGTCAATAAATATCGGGGCGCCTTCTCCGCAATTTTTTTATAAGGCCCAGAAAGCATGATATGCTTTGGGACCCAAGTGATGCAAATCAGGCCTTTTCCAGATGAGAATCGTTTGGGAATATTGTTTTGAGAAAATTTGGTTTTGATTTTATTAGAATTTTGGAGATAACTAGAAAACATTTCGAGATATGGGAGTAAATCTCATATAACATACAATATTTTTGTTGATAGTACTGTATGGTAATACAATGCTTGTATCTTCTTAATGCATTGGAAGCCCACACAAAAAATAGTTTATGGAAGGATAGTCAACTGCATGACCTTTTGAGATAATTTTGTATTGATCAAAAGTTGAGTGAATGTTTGTGTGATGGAAGTTTACTTATAAATCCAATTTTGATAGTAATTTAAGTAGTAAAATCTTTAGGAATATCTTTTTTTTTCTCAATTTCGTAGAATAATTGGTATTTGCATTAATAAGAATGATTTGGATAGTGCATTGAAAATGTATCGAAACAATTTAAGAAAAAATTTATTTCCAAGATATTTTTGTAATTTTAATGTTTTTTAAGTCTTTATACCCATATTTCGGGCGATATTGAAATTCCCAGTTAAATAGCCCTAACTGGCACCTGGTCTTGATGATAGACTGCGATATTATTTTTCTTTAATTACGAAGCTATTTTGTTTTTTAAAAGTGTGGGATTGTTTTTCTTTTTGAGATATTATTGCGGTTTGATGAAAGCTACGTGGAAGGTTACTATTTCTGCCTGGAGAGGTTTGTCGCTGTTTTCGATAAGATCTTTTATAAATGTATGTTAATTTATTTGTATGACTTTCTGTCATATTTATTCGACTTTCTGTCTTGCGATGGGATGCGTCGGGGTTCGAGGATGGATTGGTAATTTATTACTAATCTCTCCTTCAGAAAAACATCCCCGAAATCCTGGCTGCGTTCGAACCCCTTAATAACGAGATCCAATGGGGATTTCTTAATTTTTCAATCATTTACTTAATATAGCTTTTACCATTTTCTATTTTTAAATGTGATATATTTCAGATTTGAGCATCCTATTTTCATGCAGTATTGCGTTGAAGATGAATTTTCAAAGTTTTAACACTTTTTCAGTATGGGAAATAGTTTTGTACTTTACCTTTTTATTTGCTAGAAGTTTACTTATTTAATACATTTTAGTGAATAATAAGAAAATATATTGTTCTATACATCATAAAATCCTTCAAGCATGGTTGATGGTAATAGTAATACCACATGTTTCTCCTCACATATAAATTGTTTTGGAAACATTGGTTGTTTTGGGAAAATGCTGCTTTGACTTGATTAAAGTTTGTGTGAGAATATGACAAAATATTTTATTCTGAAATCTATGGTGACGATTAGTTGTCATAAGTAAAGAGGCAACATACAATCTGAACATGATTTTACGGTAAAAATCAAGTTTTAAAATCGAACAAGTTAACTTCCACCACCCCCTCCCTTTTAACTACCAATAGTGAATAAAAATAATATATATCTTTTTCAATGTATCAAATCGCTCTAAAAATAGTTGATAATTGGGATAATTGTGATAAGGATAATCACTTTTCAATCGTATATAAAAATAATTTTCTTGTCTATTTCCTTTATAGACATTCCCTGATAATGTTGTTTTACATAGTTTAAAAATTATGTAATTTGTTGCGTTTCAATTTTTATTGTGTAATTATGTTTTGCAGAATATCGGATAAAAGGAATTTGATGATATTTCCGTGATTGTGTTTCATTCATTTTACAATCATATGTGGGAATTCTTTTAACGATTTGGATTGATTGATGTCCTCGAAAATGTTTTATTTGGATTTAAAATCAAATGAAAAATTGTATCATTTCTCATTGCCAAGTTTTAGTAAATGAGAAAAATACTTTTTATGATCTGAAAACTCTCTCGAGAAAGTGATTATTAGGTTTAGCATCACTTTACTGTCAAACAGTAATTGATGTGGTTATTCCTATAATCTGTTTTCATGGAAATGTGGTTTAGCACTAATTAAAAAAAAAAAATTACGGAATTAGTTTGCCGTATTTTCGTTTAGCGTACTTATAATTAAAAAAAATAAAATATTTACTTTATATAATCTAGTTTCAAAGTGTGCATTTCAAAATTCCTTAATAATATAACCATAAAATATTTAATATAAATCGTTTATATGCATTGCCAATTTCTGTTGCCAGCGTGTACTTAACACATCTCTATCGGCAAAATATGGGGTAAACTAATTAAAAAAAAAATTTAATTAAAAATAAATGTGAATTTATGCACTCACATCCAAATATTTTTTATTCGGACTAAAACAGTTTTATTATTTATTTATTAAAACAATTTTGGCAATAGGAAAAAGTTTCTTCAATAATCGGTTAAATGCTATTTCAGCGTAGTTAGATCATGGCAAGTTGGTTTATTAGTATTCCATAAAAGTGACCGAGTAGTGACAGTGACAGCCACCAAAATTTGATAGAATACATTGTCCTCGACATCGAATCTATCTGCCAAGTTTCAGTACGATTAGATGACGATGACAAGGGGGTTAATTAGGCTTTCGCTTTGCCAGCTATAGACATACCCAGCCACACACACACAAAACTCAAAGTTAATATAAAGGATTTAAAAATGACTTTAATTTTACAAAGTTTGCAAATTATTAAAGCAATATACACTTCAAGTACATCGCTTATAACAACCATTAACTATAACAATTATTCTTTTATAAACGTCAGAAATAATAAAAAAAATAATAACTGTTGTCAACAGACTTGTTATTTTATTGAAAATTTACATACATTTAACCTTACAGTGAATCAGTACTTGGAATATCGGGGGAATGAATTATATATACAAGAAAAATGTCTAAATCATTTTCTAAAAACGTTTTAAAACTAGAATAGTGTTCTTTTTACTGCATCAAATTCATATGCCATGTCTTTAATAAGTACAAGACAGTCCAATTTATGTTTTATGAAAATAAGGCTAAAAGTATTTATACAGTTATTGGGAAATATGTCCAAAAACATACTTAGAAATGAATCTTGAAATTTTAAGTTGTTTATCATTGAGTTATTGGCTTTCAATTAAAACATAGGCAACATTTAATTCGCTACACAGTTGAGATTTTTCAAATTATGCTTATTTATGTACTCAAACAACTATTAAGGGGGTCTGGGTTGGTTGTTTTCAGATTATCTGGCGCCGTCAGCAACACGAGGGCTATAATGCGCCGAAACATTCGTCATCAGACAAGCCAACATACATTTACAAACACCCATGCCCAACACGGGACTCGAACCCGCAACCTCGTGGTCTAGAAGCTAGCACTCTAACCACTATACCGTTTGGTCGGCTAAGTGGGTCTGGGACCCAAAATTTTAAAATCTTTACTTTTAGAATTATTTTTCTGAAATTTTTTATCCAGTAATGTATGATGCTTTGAAACTTATAAAACTATTTTAAATTTTCACATTTAATTGCACTTAAAAAAAAAAATTCAAAAAAATCACTTCAATTTTAAATTTTTTTTACATTTTACATTACTCATTACAACACTACAATTTTTACATACTTTCTTATAATTCATATCAAAAATTGTTTTCACGATTTTTCAATAAAGCAATTAGAAAAAATTTAAAAATATATATATATATTGTGCAAAACCTGCATAAAATCCATAGTATGCTAACCTCCAAATCCTTTTTTTTTTTAAATTAAATAAAAAACAAAATTCCTGAAGACGAACTAAAGAAATATCTATGAAAATTTTTTGAGGAAAGTTTCATAGATATATAACAAGTAGTTTTTAAGTTATATTAATTTAAACTCAAAAAAGGGGCATAAAGCCACCACCGAGAAAAACAGTTTTAAAGTTTCAAGATAGTATGTCTGAGACACAGTTGTCATGTAACGAAAACTTAAATATTTCAAGTTCTACTAATGATAGAAACAAAATTTTTAAGCCATTTTATTCAAAACTATTTGTATTATTTCTTACAATAATGATTTTTTTTTTTAAAGTTTTAAGACCCAGACCCCCTTAAAAACTTTGTTGGTTTAAAATAATTGGAAATGGTTTGCTTGCTATTGCTATCTCTGGAATTATGCATTAAAATTAAGCAACTAATTATGCGTGGGCGTTTTTTAAAAATATTTCTTTGTCAGATCTAGAATTTGAAATGCTGTTTCCATTGATAAAAATTAAAAGAAACCAACTGTAAATTAGAATTATTCGAATATCTTTATAATGTTTTTAATTCCAATTGAATACATATTTTTAGAAATAGGCAAATGTTTTTTCAATTCATTTATTTCAAAAATTCCAAAGAAAAAGAATGACTAACAAAATCCTTTATTAATTAAAACGTTGGTATCATTTCTGTAATAAGAGTTTAATAAAAAGTTTCATACATTCATGTTGAGTTGCATCATAAACGGGTTTTGTATACAGAAACATAACAAAGCTTTATTTACACAACGTAATTCATTATAACGCGACAATTTCTTTCAACATTCTTCAAATTATAGTTCACCAAGTTAATTTACAAAACAAGCAGGACTTAAAATTGAAACCCCGCGGTTAAATATATTTCATTTTAAGCTTCAGACTGATATATTATTTAAAAATCCTAGCAACCAACTACATTAATTTAGAAAAATAAACGAGGGATTTTTTTTTTACTGAACTCAACATTCAGATGTTTTGTTCCTTAATGTAAAATCAATAAGTATTTATATTAAATTATGTTGACAGTGCAAGGAACCTACGCAGAAAAATGTTAATGTAGAAGCTTAAAATAATGGATTTTTCATGTAAGATTTGGTTATTCTAATAGCATTTTTACTTCCTTAAAAATGCTCCTCCCTCTCTTCTTCCTCTCTTTTTAAAAATTGCAATAGATTTTTTTCACTATTTGTCATTATATCGAAATGTTTCTAATTCATTACCGATGATATGATAAATAAACTCGTTGGAACATAAGGGTCAAAAAATAAAAGTTACAAATTAAGATTTTTGAAGAAATATTTTGAACATAGGTTATCAATGAAAGCATTTTATTAAATTTTATAATCATCTTAGTTTTTAAATCTTTTATATTAACTTTGATTTTGTGTGTGGCTTGGTGATGGGGGGCAAATCTGAGGAGGCCCAAATTACTCCCTTGCCGTCATCCAATCACGCTGAAACTTACCAGACAGACTCGATATGGATGAAATCGCATTCTAACAAATTTTGGTGGCCGTTACTTTTAGTAAAAAGTCTTTTTTACGGAATAATAATTAACCAACTTACCTTCATCCAATCGCTCCAAAATAGCATTTTAACCGATCATTGAAGAAACTCTTTCCTGTAGCCAAAATTGTTTTAATAAATAATAAAATTACTTTAATCATAACAAGTAAAAGATATTTGAATGTGAGTGCATAAATTCACATTCATTTTTAATGAATATATTTTGAAAAGTAGTTTATTGCATTTTTTTCTGATAGAGATGCTTTTAATATTTAAAATTAGATGCAAACACCAAACACACGCTGACAACAGAAACGACGCTATGTTAATGAATATAGATACTGGCAATGCATATAAATATTTATACTAAAAACTTATTTTTTTATGAGTTATATTACTATTCCCTTAAAAATGTTCCTTTTCCTCTTCTTCCTCCCTTTTTAAAATTATCATATATTTTTTCATTATTTATTATTGTATTGAAATGTTTCTAATCTATTACCGATTATATGAATTCTTGTCAAATAAACTCGTTGAAACATAAGAGTCAAAAAATTAAATAACCAATTACGATTTTTGTTTTCAAATATTTTTAACACATGCTATCAATAAAAACAATTTCATAATCATCTCAGTTTTTCATTATATAAATCAATAAGCAAAAACCATCCATTATAAAAATAAAAAAAAATGTGATAGCTCATTATGAAGAGACATGTAAGCATTTTTGACATCAAAGTTTTATTTTTGTTCTAAAAGCATATTCAGCATTTAAATAGCTAAAAATAAATCACTATAAGTTAAATAATGTTTTAGGAATTGAAATAAATTATAATATTTATTATTCATTTATGTATACGTTCAACTAAACCTGATTGGGTATTCCAAATTAAAAAGGAACTGCTTGGAGTTTCACATACTAACTATGAGACACAACATGCACAATCATAGTTTATAAGAGTTCCTTGAATTGCCTAACAACGATAAATTCGCTCTAAAGTCTTTCATTCGGACATTTCCTAAGTTTTCCATCAAGTTAAATGAATCAGTCTTGAATTTTAAAGGATTTACTTTTTATCGTATTTATAAATTGCTTTTCTGAAAAGAAGTTGAAACAATACACTGAAATTATAATAAATATCCCCTTAAAAATATTATTAGACTGAGAGGCGATTGCAATTTTTGGACCCCATTGACATCATTCTGAATTTTTTATAGAAATTAGAGAAAATTGAGTAGATTACGAATCCACTGGTCTGCCGTGGCAAAAATGGACGAAACTGGCAAAAATCGACTTTTAATAAGTTGAAGTAAATCCAATTGCCAAATGCGCCATAACTTGCCAAATAATGAGCATTTTCTTTTTATTTGGTAACCCTCACTCTTTAATTTTCAATTAAGAAGGCCGCAGACGATTCGGATGAGTGGCGACGGTCTACTTGCATCTATTAAAAGGGAGCCAATTTGGCAATAAACATTACGTCACTGATGACGTAACTAATGTCGCCAATTTGGCTTACTTTGAAAAGATACAAGTTTTCCGAGCCAGAAATCAGAAATCGTTTGCACTTTTTTTCATTGAAAATCAAAAAGCAGTGGGTTGCCAGACGAAATTTTTTTTCTCTTTTTGGCAAGTTATGACATATTTGGTAATAGGATTTTAGTTCAACTCATTCCAAGTCGATTTTTGATCAGTTTCGGCCATTTTTGCCACGACAGACCAGTGGATTCCTAATCTACTCACTTTTCTCCAATTTCTATAAAAAATTCAGAATGATGTTCGATGGGGTCCAAAAATTGCAGTCGCCTCTCTGACTACTGTATATTTTACTTAACTCGGCTTGATTGGCCAAGATCCGTAGCAACGGTCTGTCTACAACGGTCCAACTCAGGATTTATTAGTGTCGAGTAGATATTGGCCAGCGGATTCATGCCAGTGGGATACATTTCAAACTTTTCTAAAAATATTATTCCTATTTTAAATTTTAGAATACTTTAAAATTCCCAAATTGAGTTATTTTTCTAAAATCTCAAGGGATACGAAACCTTTCTATAATACTTTAAATGTTAGCTTTTCTCTCAGTGATTGCATTATGATACGGTAAGCTGAAACATTTTATAAAATAATTACATTTTATATGAGTATTCATTAACATAGGAACTGGCATGCTCGGGGAAATTCTCATTTACATTAAAAATGGTCAGTATAATATTACATAACATTTCTGGGAAGTGCTTTTTTTGTAAATATCCTTTTTCCCCCTTTATACTGTTGAAAATGTTGTTATTTGTTTGATAACAGAAGTTTAAAAAAAAAAAAAAACAGTAAAATATTTGGGAAGTTGTGATAGCATACAGCAGATAAAAACTCTATATGAAAAATAATTTAAGCAAGTTTAGAAGACCTAAAGAGTCTTATTTATTTCAGAAATAGAATAAAGACCGCAAGTATGAGAGTTTTTAAACATTCCAAACGCATGTAATTGTAGTTGATGCGAACGTTTCGGATACTATAATTAACGAGATCTCAAAAAATTTTAATTCTTCGAAAGAAAATTTTAATTATTATTTAATTGATGATATGAAAAAGTTATAGATGAAAACAAATTGCACATCCCTTTCAGAAGGAAACATTACTACCGAATATCTTCGAAAGCTGAAGAAGATCTTATCGATTCCCACAAAAATTTATTATTAATAAACTTGAATCGTATTAAATTGATAAAATTCTGGTTATCTGTAAAAGCAAACTTCTAATGAAAGCAATACTCCTGAAAACAATATGCTGAATCTTTGAAGTTACTATTCCTTTTTATTTATCTTTGTAATGTATTGGTACAGTTCGCAAGGGGATAAAAAAAATCCGAAAGATGGCTATATCTTCAGATCTTCGGTTCAAATTATCGTAGAATCTTGCGGTAAGCTCCAAAAATGTTTTTTTTTTTTTACTATTTTCTATACGTCTAATGCAAATTTTTTTCTTAGGGTGCTGTATACTAAGTAAATTTAACTCTATCTTTAAAATTTTCAATACGAACTCCTATTTTTTATGTTTTTATTCGATTTAGAATACCTCGTTTACCCTAGGTAACAAATTTCAGTTCATTATCTTGAGAAACACGTCACTTATGAGCGAAAATGTTTTGGTCGATCTTGAGGGCAAATTTCTTTATAGTGGACTGAGTCGAACGTTTTGCATGCTTCAAGATGTAATCGATTACGCTGTCTCTTAAAGTGAACTTTTTTACATTTTTTTCTAAAGTATCGAGAACCAAAAGTCAAAATGGAATGAAAAAAATTGTGGAGGGTTTTTCAACCATGATAATTCTGAAGGAAGAGAAAAAAAAATGTATGATTCTATTTAAAAATTTTTAAAACTTGTTTTATTAGTTAATAATTAATTATTAAAAAACTGTTTAATACAAAAGTTGCATGTTACTCATGTTTGGCCTTTTATAAACTATCGTTTGAAACAAAAATTGCTAAAGTATATTAACTAATTAAGAATTTTTGGCTAAAAATATAAATTTTCTTTTAACATTAATTTGCCATTTTTTTGACATCATTTAAATTACTAACTACTTATTGGAAAGTTATGAAATTTGGTATTTAGACTTTTTTTTGGATTCTAAATCTAAATACGGTACAATATTATGGGGTTGCCATTGAATTTTATAAAGTTTGGTTTAGTTTTAATATATGTAAATGACCCCTCATGATAATAAAAAAATATATACAATTAATAAAGATCTTCCACAATTTACAACGGTACTTGACTTTTATTATTTCATCAATTAGAATTCAAGATAAAGCCATCGGTCAGAATTTTTTTATTTTTTTTCTTCTTTTTTTGCGTACTGTACAATAAACACTAAGTATCGAAACAAGCTGCAATTGTTCAACTTTTTGTGTTTAAAAATAACTAAAATGAACCTGAATTTCATTGCCGTTACAAAGAGCAGTCAAAAACAAGCTCATCCTTCACACAGGTCTTATCATAAATATTTGCGCCTTACTGCAATGCAAAAGTTAAGACATTGAACAAATTCATACAGATTTCAAAATAAATTTAATCAATTTTCGTAATACAGCTACAGTATAATATGCAATCCTTACTTTACAAAATTTATAACTATAAAAGTTAATTGTGCATATTAGAAGTTATTAATTGGTAACAAAACAAACTAACACTGTCTCAGAAGTTTAGAAAAAAGAAATTAAATTAAAAACGCAAGGGGAAAAAAAATCCCAAAGATGGCTATATCTTCAGATCTTCGGTTCAAATTATCGTAGAATTTTGCGGTTAGCTCCAAATTTTTTTTTTTTTTTTTTTTTTTTTTTTTTACAATTTTCTATACGTCTAATGCAAATTTTTTTCTTAGAGGGCTGTATACTAAGTAAATTTAACTCTATCTTTGAAATTTTCAATACGATCTCCTATTTTTTATGTTTTTATTCGATTTAGAATACCTCGTTTACCCTAAGCAACAAATTTCAGTTCATTATCTTAAGAAACACGTCACTTATGAGCGAAAATGTTTTGGTCGATCTTGAGGTCAAATTTCTTTATAGTGGGACAGCATTCATTATCTTAAAATACACATGATTTGAAACCAAATTGGGGGAAAATCTTGTTAAGTTCATAAGTATGAGTTTCCATTGAAAAACTAAACAAAATTTTACATGGTTTGGGGCTCGATTTGATACTAAATATCCTCCATGGATCTCTTGGGTTCATTTATAGAAGATTATTGTCTAAAATTGCTGTAAACTTTGAGACACATGATGCCCTAAATATTCTATATTGTGTTATGTTCTGGGGTATAAGCTGGCCAGTGGAGAACTTTTAAATTCTGAGAATTATATAAGATATTTGTATTGTCTACTGTCTACATTGTGGATCGAAGCCTTGTCTTGCTGCAATTTCCATGAAGGTCCTATTTGAAGTTCAGAAAATGGCAGTAGGCTATCCTCCAATAACTCAGTGGAAAGCTATGACGTTTGGTGATCATTGGTAGAGTGCAAAGACATTTGTCCACTGTAGAAAAAGGCAGTCCAAACCATCAACGAGCCACCATCTTGTCTGGGACTAAAAAAAAATGACGAAGTTCCTTCCGCAAGTCATGTCAGTGCGATGTTCAGCCATCTAGATTCCAACCAGATTCCATTTTTTTTTTTTCTTCTAAATGCCACTTGATTACCATTTTGGTCCACATGACATATAATTTCGTGACCACAACATTCTCTGTGATTTTTTATGTGACTTCAGTGCTGGTATCTTTTTCTTTTTGCCATTGTTCCTGTTTCCAAAATTCGTCTCCGAATCGTATAATTTGATACTGAAAGTCCTAATGACTTTCGAAATTCACGAACAGTAATTTATTGGGCACTCGACAGTCTTTGAATCTTACGATTATAGGGTTTATACGGCGCACACGGCCTGTCAGATCTGAATTTGTCTTTGTATTTGCATCCATTAGATAAAACTCGATAAATTGAAGTCTTAGAAGTCTTATGTTGATTAATAATAGTCGAAATTTACGAAACTAGCTTTTAACTGCCAAATTTGCAAAAGCTCATCCGTTTGAACTTCTTTAGTCCGTGGTATCTCGATTACAAAATGTTATCGTTTGCAGAACTTAAATACTCGAAGTCTGTGATGTCATCTCTTTTAAATTTGCATATGCAAACAAAAATTCGTAGAAACTCGTGATTGTGTCTACACTTTTGCAACAAGCACATTTATATTTTTACCCCCAAAAATTATTATTATAGCAAATCAAACAACTTTGTTTTGATTATACAAAATAATAGAATAACAGAACTTTCTAAACAAAACTTGGCAATGCGTCGTGTAGAATGAACACAGTCAAATTAAAAGTTATTTCAATATCTGTGGACGAATGAAATGTTCGTGTTTGGTTTTTAAAACGTAATGTATTGGATAAATCTTGTTTAACACTCCAGATGAGCTACTTTTTGCACTGGAAGAGTTGTGCTTCAAGTTTCATCTTTCGTTTTACTTTGGGGACTCGCGATTGAAATTCAAATTTATATAATTGCCTAAGTGTAGTTGACTTTAGTATGACATCTCTAGATTCTTTCCAACACTTATTGTTGTAAAAAACAGTTTTAAAGCGATTATTTTGAACGATTCGTTTTAATTTGCATTAATCTCTGGCATTTGTTTTATGCTTTCTACCACATTTACTTCAATTACTTTATAGTTGGCTGGTTCTTTTATATTCCTTTAAAATCTTTGAAACCGTAGATTGTGAAACATTCATTTGATCCGAGATAAATTGTTGTTTCTATCCAGCTTTAAACAATGATAAAATACAAGATTTTGTTGCTTCAGAAATATCACACTGACGACGCATTTTCAGCAAAAGACTAACGTAAGATTTTCCATGTCAAGCTTTATACTTGTAGCAATCTATCGGTTAACAGGTATGCAAATATTTTGTCAGCTTTTCAAATTCATATTGAATGAATTGATTATTCTAATTTTTTGACCCATATAAAAAATCAACATAATTTTGAAATGTGTTAAAGCCCCTTAAATTGTTTAATTATGTCTGTATAGTTGTTGAAAATTGTTTTACCAATTCCTGATTAACATGTGGCCGTCTTATAATTTGAATACGTTTATTTTAGACGACGCATTGCCAAGTTTTGTTTAGAAAGTTAAGTTATTCTATTATTTTGAATTTGGGTTGTAGTAAAGGTTATTTAGAATTCCCTCCCGTTGTTTCGAAGCAAGGACTGAACTTTTCTTGCTCAAACCCGGGAGGGAATTCTGAATAACCCTGTATTTTAAAAGAGTTTTTGAATATATTTATAAGCTTTTGTAATTCTAATATCACAATTCTAAATTTTAAGACCGAATGATGTCATTGTCTAAGCTTTTGCGTTGCAGTGTATTATAAATAGCTGTATATTTTATTAATGCAATATGTAACTCAGAAGAACTTTAAAAAAAAGGTAACTTGTCTCAGCCAGCATTTGCTTAACTGTGGGTCGCAAGTCGATCCTTGGTAACTGGTAAGTCACAAAAGATCTAGCCAAGACCTCAAATATAAGAGTTTTGAAACATTCCAAACACTTATAATTGAAGCTAATGTGAACCTACTAATAAAATATATACCCATTAAAAACCATTACTGCACTGAAATACATCCTGATAAAAAAAAAAGTATATGGAATTCAAAAAACTAATTTTCAAGGATTGGTCTTTTCGTAAAAATTACAGGATAATCTTAAAACTTGCATCGAGGGTAAGATACTGTGAACCTACTAATAAAATATATCCCGATTAAAAACCATTACCACTCTGAAATACATCCTGATAAAAAAAAAAGTATATGGAATTCAAAAAAACTAATCCTCAAGGATTGGTCTTTTTGTATAAATTACAGGATAATCCTGAAACTGGCATCGAGGGTAAAATCACCAGGATCAATCCTCAATGACAACATAGTAAGGGATTTGTTGCTGCATTTTCTCGAATATCAGTCGTTTTGTAATCCTTTCCTTCTAAGACACACCAATACAAGAATCCAAACAACAGTTTGACGGGCACTCTGGATTTAAGTTGTCCTGTCTGGAACACCAAGCGAATACATCAACAAAAATATGTTTCATTTACTACAGGGATGGTACATAGAGACCCTTTGGCTTGCAAGAAGGGTCTACTTTATTTTCTTTCATTCGTTGTGTAATGTGGATTTTGAGGTAAGATTATCCCTGGAACCAATCCAAAGAAATGCTGTTTGTGCATAAAAAAAAAAAAAAAAAGAGAAACTTTTTATCTGATTTTTTTGTTATCTTTTGGATGCTGAGAGGTTGAGCCTCGGAAAATGATGGCGCCGTGCCAGGAACGCGAAAACGGACTTCGTTTCATAATTTACTTCACTTCACTTCACTTCGGCGAAACGGAAGAATTTCATATTACATTTTTCTTATTCTCTCCGTTCCTTACACCCATTCGTTTTATTGTCTTTGCAATTTTTTTTTTTTTTTGTTCAATTAAATTGCCCGCTTACGGGTACATGGCAAGATTAAACTGTGAAACTGTGTTTTGCGCCTCTTTCCCAAAAAGAATGTGATGTTTGGAATTTAATAAATGCAATTGGTTTATTATACATTTTAAAATGTATCCGAATAAGTTCCTAAATATATAACAAAAAGAACGTTTTCCGTGAGGATGGCATATTTCTGAGTTCATGTCGGAATTGGTATGTTTAGTCAAACAGAGCCATTTTACCATCCCTTTTTCAAACCGTCTGCGTTTAATATTTTTAACTAACATTAACTTTTAGCTGCATCAATTATCAATCCATATTATTATCCAATTATCTAATAAGAATTGAAAAATTTTATCGTAAAGAAGTTTAGTTTCTAAGAAATTTATGGAGGACATTTGTTGACAAAAATATATTTTGCTTAATTTGTTATATTGGCATATAATTATGCAAAATTCAATGCGATTTTTTAGTAAATATTTAAAATTGAAGATAGCAATGAAACATTTGCATCGGCGAAATTTAATTGCATAGGAATTATATGCAAGGAAGTGAAAAAAAAAAATAGGCGTTTAGGTGATCTTAATAATTGCGCTCTGACAAAGATGACATCCAAGAAGGACCATATATACAGAATTCTTACATCGTTCCAAAATCTGTTTATTAGTTAAGATAACAAAAAAATGAACCGAACAGTTGTAAATCCCTTCTTGGGTGTCTGTTTATCTAAATATTAAAGGTTGAATAACGCAGGAAAGAATATATAAATGATTTGCTGAAAAGATATAGTTCATAAATACAATGAACGCGTACCCAAACAAATAAAATTACAAAAAGTAAAGTTTTTTTTATATGTATAATTTAACAATTTGTATCCAGGATGAGAAAAACTTTATTTTCTTAAGACACATGTCGTAATTTACTAAATGAAAGCTAAAAACAAGAAGATAAAAAAAATATGCCATTCTAAGGGCTTTTTGGAAATGTTATAAATTAAATATTAAATTATTGGATGAAAGTACTGACACCAACTCTGAGACTTACTTGCAAAAAAAGTTTAAAAAAAAAAAAAAAAAAAAAAAAAAAAAAAGGAAAGTAGGAGGCTGTAAATATATTCCAGGAAATTTCCAGCAACAAAATATTTTAAACTTAAAGAAATTGATTTAATATTCGATTTTATATTATAAGGATAAGTTCTTAAAATAATCTCTCTATTAACCCTTTTTCTGGACTTTTTGAATACTAACCATCTAAAAATAATTTTGTTCAAAAAATGGCGACTTTTTTGGATAGCATGTAAAAGAAAATAAGCCAAATGTAGGCTGACTTACATTGTGTGAGGGTGGAATATTTGGCCTACGAATATTCACATTTGGCTATTTTTTACTTCAATAGGGCACTAACGAGGTGGTAAGCTTAGCAAAGTCTCTGTTCCTCTGTTTGACAATATTCTAATGCAGTTTTAAATACTACTGAAACGTATAATATATCAAAATAAAGATCACGTCAAGTAGATTCCCTATACAAAAATTGAACCAGAAGTCACAGCTGGAAATATAAAAAAAAGGCAAAATTTCAATTTGAAATTCGTTAATTCTAAAGTAAAAATGCCTCAAAAAGTGTTATATATCAATTTGATAGGTCTCTTTAAGATTATTAGGATACGAAATTAAATAGGAAGTTCCAGCTGGAAATGCATTAAAATTCTCTCAGAAAAGTGCTTCCATAATAAATCTATGGAAATGTCATATCTTGGTTATAACTAAAGATTTCGGATTAAAAGATATTTGGTGAAATAATTTTTTTTTCCGAATTTTGTAGCCAATCTGGTCATTTTGGCAAAAATTTTATTTTTAAAGAACGCCAAATTAATAGTGTGTTAGTTACAATAACTAGTCAGCCCCAAAAGAGCAAGCTTTCAGTCAATATATATCCCCATATATATCACCTTCTTAGCTTCTGGCCATGATGTATTGTAATAGAAATATATATAGAGACCATGGTTTTGTGGAAAGAAAGATTTTAGTTAAGAGGTACTCCTGGTAAAGACAATTCCCTATACTCGCTATGTTACAATTTTCTAGCCCAGTTCATTTAGAAACTACTTTGTATAAAACCTTGAAATTTGATGAGTATGCAAGAAAAAGATCACTTAATGAAAAATTTTTTTAATTAAATACTCGAAAATAGCGTCTAATATATTTTATTTTATATTTGAATTCCTTACGTCAATGATTATGCAATATGCGTTGACTCCTCTTGCAATATTCTTTAGCATTTTTAATTTTCACTTATAAAATAAAACATATTACACGAAATTTTTCAATTTCTTTTATTTATGCCATTTCATTAAGTGATCACTTTTGTACCTACTCACCAAATTTCAAGGTTTTATTAAAAGTAGTTTCTAAATTATCAAGGCTAGAAACTTGTAACATAGCTTGTAACATAAGTTGGACGTAAGTTGTATAGATCGATTACAACTTAGGTTTAATAGAAAGTAGTTTCTAAATTATCAGGGCTTGAATACTGTAAGTATAGGGAATAGAGGTCGGAAATATCGATCAAAATAAATATCGATACTATCGTTGCATAGAAAAAAATATCGATCTATCGATGCAAGATTTTTTTTTAAATTGATTTTCAATTTTGCCAGAAACAAAGTTTTTCTTGGCAAATTTCTACACTTTTCATGAATTCCTGTCAAATTTGTTTTAATAAAAAAATATCATAAAAATTGTTTTAATAAATGAACTATAAAAATTGTTTAGATAAATAAATTATATTATCAATTAGAATAAATAAAATACATTTGTATGTCAAATCATAAATTCCCATTTATTTTTAAATAAGAAATTTTGAAAAGTAGTTTACAGCATATTTTGCTGATAGAGAAGATTTTAATATTTAAAATTAGATGCAAATTCCAGGCACACGCTGTCAACAGAAACGGCGCTATGTTAATGACTGCTAATAAATGATCTTATCTTTTCATTACATTATGTTTTCTTTTCGGTTAGGGTTCCATTTTAACTGTCTCTCAGCCAAGTCCAAACTTTAGTTTTGAAGTTTTTGAAAAGGGAATAATGAATATCGAAAAAACACATGGAACTACAAAACGATCATCAAAAAACTAAAAAAGTTTGAAAATATCGATATATCGGTGACTCGTATCGATATTTGTACTATCGCTATATTTTTTTAAATATCTATAAAAATGTCGTATCAATACACGATTTTTTTTTTAAATTGATTTTCAATTTTGCCATAAAACAAAGTTTTTCGGGGCAAATTTCTACACTTTTCATGAATTCATGCCAAAATTGTTTTAATAAAAAAAATCATAAAAATTGTTTTAATAAATGAACTATAAAAATTGTTTGGATAAATAAATTATATTATCAATTAGAATAAATAAAATACATTTGTATGTCAATTCATAAATTCACATTTATTTTTAAATAAGAAATTTTGAAAAGTAGTTTACAGCATATTTTGCTGATAGAGATGATTTTAATATTTAAAATTAGATGCAAATCCCAGGTACATTTTGGCAACAGAAACGGCGCTATGTTAATAACTACTAATAAATGATATTATCGTTCCATTACATTATGTTTCATTTTTGGTAAGGGTGCCATTTTAACTGTCTCTCAGCCAAGTCCAAACTTTAGTTTTGAAGTTTTTGAAAAGGAATAAAGAAATTAAAAAAACACATGGAACTATAAAGAAATCATCAAAAAAACTAAAAAAATATTTAAAAATATCGATATATCGGTGACTTGTATCGATATTTCCACTATCGATATTTTTCTTTAAATATCGTCGTATCGTTATATCGCCGACCTCTAATAGGGAATGATCATTATCAAGAGTTCCTCTTAATCTGCTACACTTTACGAAAGAAAAAAAAATAATCTAGAAACAAGTGTGGCAAAGGATTAATAAATATAACTCGAATTGCTGCAAAGCAATTGTCTAAGTGTCCGATTTTTCACAAGCCACTGTTTCTCTTAAAATACAATACATCTTATTGCCCAAGCACGAATTCAATTCTCTCTGATTATCTCCTTTTTCCAGGATAAAGTATTATTAGAATATGATAAAAAGTCGGCCTGCTCTGAGATGGAAAGAAAAGAAGGTGATTTTTCGAGGATAACAATTCTGTAAAAATCGATACAAATATGGAGAACTCGGTGCGAGGATTAGATCCATTGAACTTACACCGCTTATCAGATGAATGATAAGTTGCGGATGCACTTTACTTAATTTTAAGAGAGAGAATGACTGATTTTGGTTTGAAAGCTTTTTTATTTTTGGAATAAAGAGAGGATATAAATAAGTACAACCAGCAACATGTTTTTGGTTGACGTTGTCGAATAGATTGGTTTTAGACAAATGTTGACATGAAATTACATTAACATTTGAATTAAAATATCAAAATGGGCATTGAAAAATGAAAATAATAATAATAATAACAATAACAACAATAATAATAATAATAATAATAATAATAATAATAATAATAATAATAATAATAATAATAATAATAATAATAATAATAATAATAATAATAATAATAATAATAATAATAATAATAATAATAATAATAATAATAATAATAATAATAATAATAATAATAATAATAATAATAATAATAATAATAATAATAATAATAATAATAATAATAATAATAATAATAATAATAATAATAATAATAATAATAATAATAATAATAATTGAAAAAATGGAGTATATCTGGGAAAATTGTTTTTGTAATTAAACTGTTGTTATAAATATTCTAAGTTGTTATTGAAATATTATGCAACCAATAGTATGATTAATGTAAATTATTTTAAATTGAAGATCAATGTAAACAAAATCTGATTCATTTAATTTATTTCCTAAAATATAGATGGATGCAGTATGCACAAAACAATTCCATTGAATTCGAAAATGCAATAATAAAACTCATAAAAACAAAGTTTTTAATACAAATTCCTTATATGCATTTCCAATTTTTATATTCATTAACATAACAACGATTCTGTTGTCAGTGTGTGTTTGCATTAAATTTTAAATATTAAAAACATCTCTCTCAGAAATATATACGGCAATCTAAGTTTCAAAATTTATTTATTAAAATGAATGGGAATGTATGCATTCATTTCCAAATATATTTTATTTATTCTGATAAAAACAATTTTGGCAAAGGGAAAAAGTTTCAACAATGATCGGTTAAAAATCTTTCATTTGCAGCGTTACAAAGCAACGCAACGTTGAATTGACTGGACCCCACTTCATAATAAATTTATACAGTTACGTCCAACTATCTTTTATATATGCTGATTAAAATAATTATGGTAACAGGAAAGAGTTTCAACAATTATCGCTCAAATGAGATCTATTAGTGTTTCGAAGTGATCATAGAAGTGTGAGTAAAAGCGACCTTTTAATGAAAGTGACAGCCCCTAAAATTTGATAGAATGCACTGTCATCGACATCGAATCTATCTGCCAAGTTTCAGGCCGTTTGGATTACGACATGTGGGGGTAATTAGGCCTCCTCAGTTTTTCTCGGCAGCCGCAAACAAAAAAAACAAAATAGAAGTTAATATATAGGATTTAAAGAAAGTGTAATATTCAGTTCCATGAAAAACAGAAAAAAAATCTAAATTTACTGTATACTTATCCCTCGTTTTTTGTTTTGATGACTGTTAGTACTTAACACAATAAAACATAGTATAAAATTGCTTAAATAAATATCCATACATATTTATAAAATTCTTGTGCCAATATAATTAAAAGAATACGATATGTTATTTCCAGTTATTAAATACATTAAAGACCTTCAGAATTTACATTTTATCCTATATTTATACCGCTATTAAACCTTCTTAAATAGGCAGTCATCAAAACATTAGTAATCGATCTCAACATGAGGTATCATTTACAACCTAAAAACTGCCAAATAAAACCATGGATGATATTCCTAACTAATCATCTTAAGGGGGTCCGGTACCGAAAATAAAAAATAAAACTTTATTTATGTACATTTTTATGTCAAAAATTTATTTTATGTATGAGATACTATTTATATATCTTTGAGAAAATATTTTTTTAAATATTGTGTTTAGTTATTTAAAAAAAATTTAAAAACCAAGAAAAATCCATAATAATTGACGTTTGCGTATTTTGATATAAGTCAAGAAAAAATAATTTTTTTTTTCAAAGTGAAAGCTTTCTGTAATACATAATTATATAAAGAAAATTTTATCTTCACAGAATTTTGATAGGTGAATTAAAAAGAATTAAAAAAATTCTCAAAGTTAAAATGTTAAAATTTTTGCTTTTTTTTTATGTTATCTTTTATGCTAAATGTTATATTTTAAAACAGAATTAAAAAAATAAAATTCTGTGAAGACAAAATATTTAAAACTATATAAATTAAATTCTCCAAAAATTTGAATAGCCAATTGTTAATGGTTCTAAAGATATATCGATTTGAATATGCAACATCTGTAGAAAACACTAGTGCTCAATAAACGCACTTTAAGCAGACGCTTCAATGTGTTACGCCCATTAGTGATGTTTAAATCACAGGTAATTTTGTGGCGTTCTAATCACCGGAGGAATAAGATAAAAACATCATTCTCTTCAAGAATGTATGAACTATTTTTTTAAATCAGAAAAAAAAAAATTGGGATTTTTGAAGAAATTTCGGTACTGGACCCCCTTAACTAAATAAATAGGTTAATTTAAAAATTCATTAACTCACTAAAAATGTGTTTTGTCTCAAAACAATCAAATATAACAAGTCCCACTACAATCTCAATTTTAAATTCAGCAATATTGGTAAGCCCAGAAACAAAGCTTTATGATATCTAGAGCGCTTGACCACCAACAACTCTAAACCTAAACTGGCATCCATAAAACTAATTTAACAACCAGGAATTCACTCTGCTCAGTCAATCGCGGAATAAAAATTTAATACCTTTAACACCAAATCCAATCCGGCAAAATGACAAGCCCATAAATCCAAATCACCTGTAGCCATATAAGCGTCCTCTCCAACAAGAAAAGTAGTGTGAGTGAGCTATTAAAAAAGATGATGGTAGAGGAGCACAATTACTTTTTACATATTACCATGTGAACGTGACTGTGATTGGGTTGTAACGATCGCTTCAGAATTGGCCCTTTACTTCTTTTGACCTCTTTTGTAGGGGTTTTAGTGCATTGGTAATCGCATTTATCTTCGTTGCTTTTAGAGATGATTTGAGAGTGGAGTAAACTGTTTTTTTTTTTGTTTTGTTTTTTAATATTTTGTGGTGAAGTTGTAGTTCAATTTGAAACTACAGGGAAACAGGGATCTTGAAAGTGGCTTTTATTGCTACAGTTGAGTATGAGGACTATGAGATGAAAGTTCACTTTTCAACTAGGGGTGTGGAACATCGCACAACTTTCAATTACACTATAATACTGACGTGGATTTGTGTCAGTTACAGTTTTCATATTTTCATCAATCCTTTATCAAAAATTGTCAGTTTGGCGATATTTTTTGGCATAGTTCTTGTATGTGTCTTTAAAAAAAGAAGAAAAAAAAAAACTCCGCCAAAATGATGATGTTGGCTATATACTTTTTGATAATTCTTGTATTATCCTTTTTGGTAAGTGAATCTGATGAGAGAAGAAAAGCGATCGTCGCTGAGGTATGCTCAAGGAGAAAGAACTCTGCGTTAATGTCATTCGTTTTTCAGCTTTTTACGCCATTAAAGCACTGTTTCGGGAGTGGGGATGTTTAGAACACCTTAAGAGGCATTGACACAGCGAATTTGAACAAAATCGTTAGAGCCGTTTTTTAGCAATTACTGAAAAGCATGAATTTTTTAATGGCAACTACCTTATGGGCATGTGAGATTTTGACGAACGTTTATGGTAGATCTCTGTGCCATCACCAGCCCGCACATCAAATTTGAACATCGTAGGTCAGTTTTTTCGGGAGTTATGCTGACCACGTACACACAGGCATACATTTTTCTAGATCACTTTTTAGAAATCAGGACATTCCAAAACGTGGAGAAATGCAAAAACTTTTTTTTTTAACTGAATATTATACTTTCATTGCCTTATGTATACATATGGGCAATTGAAAGCAAAAGTCAATTATTTGTCAAAAAATTACATTTAGACTTTATCAACGATAATAAAAAGTTGTTTTAAAAATAATTGTTAGTGGGTTCACATGCTTAAATTGCAATTGCCTCTTTTCTGGAGTGCTGCCAACTAGTGTACACCATTACAGTTTTTCGAAAATTTCGGACCGGTTCTGATTTTTACAACATTCGATTTCCAACGCAATTGTAAATTATACGTCAGAAGGGTTTAGCCTGTAATTTGGTCTGTCATTTATTAATTTTGGTGTTGTACAAAGGGAGAAAAAATAATCGTCATAAAGAAACACCGTTCAGAAATAATAATAATAATAATAATAATTATGATAATAATCATAATAATAATAATAATTATTATTATTATTATAACAATAATAATAATAATTATTATTATTATTATTATTATTATTATCATTATAACAATTATTATTATTGTATTATTATTATGATTATTACTATTATTATTATTATTATTATTATTATTATTATTATTATTATTATTATTATTATTATTATTATTATTATTATTATTATTATTATTATTATTATTATTATTATTATTATTATTGTTATTATTATTGTAGCAATTAATATTATTCTTACTATAACAATTACTAGAAACGATTATTATTATTACTATTATTTCTGAACGGTGATTCTTTATGCAGATTCCTTTTTCTATTACTGTTTTTATTATTATTATTATTATTATTGTATTGTTATTATTATTATAACAATTGCTATTATTCTTACTATAACAATTACTATCATTCTTATTCTAACAATTATTATTATTATTATTAGTAGTAGTAGTAGTATTATAACAATTATTTTTATTATTATACTACTTCTAATAATAAGTATAAGTTATCATTATTATTATCTTAAAAATTATTCAATCACGAACATATACATATACAAGTCTGTTGTCAGTCCCTTTTATGGTCGTGTAGGATTTGAAGAAGCGTCGAGTATTTAGTTCAGTTGAACTCGCAAAGTATTGCCAATTGCTAGCAGTTTATTTAAGGCGACAAACTCTATATGCACTTTTCTTCCAATGCAAAGAATTCTCTCTTTCATTTATATTGTTTAAAAAAAATTCATTATTTTAACAAGGAAATTTAATAATTATTCATATTTATCGCAATGAGAAAAAAAAAATATGTATTGAATAAATGTATGGCATTTCAAATGTTAAAACAAATGTAATTTTTTTAAGAAATATAGTAATTTTAATAAATCTATCCTTCTTACATTATTATTAATACTGAAGGGGTTACACTCCACTAAATAAAAAATAAAGCTAAAGCATAATTTATCCTATACAAACAAATCTTGGCATCCAGACATGATATACTTAAATATATGTCAATATATTTTTCTTGCCAAAAAGAATAATAATTAACCCTCTCACGACGACGCAGATAAATTCGTTTTATTAAATAAAGGTAATTAAAATTATTCAACATTAAATAAAAAAAAACTTAATTTGCTTGCAGCTAAATTAATTCGAATAAAAAAATTCATACATACATCGTCTTTTTCCTCGAATGCAGCTTAACTTGAGATCCTGGCAGTTTAAATATGATAACCCTGCTAGCCTATCATCAGCATCGACGTTTAATTCTTAGTTTGGCAATGTTCCAATCTCGAGTAAATATCAGTATCATGGAAAGTTCGAACTAAACTCCTTTAAATTTAAAGTCTGATATCGAGCATGGAAGAAGGTTGCGCAAAGGATCAAATTTAGGGCGGGGAAAGAGTCGACTTTATTTCCGCAATTTTTAGACGAAACTTCTTCTGTGAATCTTATAAAGTGAAATGCAAAAGAATATATATTTTTTGATCAACGGTTTGTGGTATGATGTAAACCAAATTGAACGTAAAATTTTCAGTTCGCACTTATGTGACTAATAATATTTACACCTCCCCCTCCGTATTTAGGCCCTTAATATTGATGTAACTGTATACATCGCAGGGAGGAGATAAAAACGGAGTTTTGATTTAATCCCAAAGGTAGATGATTAATTCACGGAAGATGTTAAAATTACAATTCTGTGGGGTGATTTCCCTAAAGAAAGTAAGGGATTTCATCATCATTTTCCATGCGACATTTATACCGGTAGTGATTTTATAACACTTATTCTATTCAAAAACAACAATCCAATGCCAAAATTTGCTTCTTTATTTTCTATACTATTAAATATTTTATCTTTTATACAAAAAAAAAAAAAAAAAAATTATTTGATTATGAATTTTAACCTTTAACTGCTGTAAGTGGTCTGACAGACCGCGAGCCATTTTTTGTGGAATGCTTCCACCCCCTAAAATATCTCATCTTTGACTTTTATATTAATTTTTCTGATACTTTGTTTCTTAAACTTTAAACTGATGTTCACAAATTTGAGTGGCGCAGTATGGACCATGTGTTGCTCTTGCGACAAAAACCTCAAAGCCCCCAACCACAGCAGTTAAAGGTTAAAAAGGATTAACACTATATTCCTTTTTACTTTATGTACGTCGGGCAGCTCTTTTTTTCTCATTAATATTTCTAAAAGATTACTTAAATACTGTATTGCATAAAAAATTATTGTACACCTATCAGCTACACTTTCATAGAAAAAAAAATGTGTTATCCCTTCTCAACTATTATTATACTTATTTTTTGTGCAAACGTTTATTCAGGTATGAATCATTGTGCTTTGCATATATATATATATATATATATATATATATATATATATATATATATATATATATATATATATATATATATATATATATCCTTAAGAATTATTTAAATCGTTAATATGTGTTTACATTTACCTTATGTACGTCAAGTAGAGTTTAAAAACTTCGGCTCAGGTTTACTGTAAGGTGTCGGATAGCGACTTTTCAAAAAAGTCACCAAAATTGAAAATGACGTCAAAAAGTTGTGTCGCCAAATCCAAAATGGCGCTATGTTGTCTAATCCAAACGGCCACTAGGGTTGCCGTAAAATTAGGTCAATGGGTTGCCACATACAATACTAAATCCCCAAATTTCCACCGCCAATTCATCCAACACCTTGCAGTAAACCTTTACCATTAACTTAAGAAAAAATATTATTTTAAAAAATATAACTCTCGCAGATACGTTTTTGTAAAAACGCATATTTCTTAACCCTTCTATAGGAATTTCTTAAATTGACCCTTTAAGGAGAATGTTTTGTTTCTGTAAAACAAAGTGAAAGGTTATGGGTGGATTAAAAGTGATTGCTGAAAAGGTAAATTGAAACGCAGACTTCAAACAATGGACAATTCCCGTATTTTTTTATTCAATTCTAAATGTTTCGAAAGGTCTAAAACACAAAAATTTCTGCTCAATGCGCTTTTTCTTTTTTGTAATTTGCGATCAAAATTACCTTGTTAAACGTTGGCGAGAAAACGATTCATTTCGCTGGCATTGAATGTGACGTCATGACTTCGCAAACATCTTGGCTCAAAATGCAGCAGCGTAAACTAGATTTGCAAGTTTCTCACAAATCACGCCAACCTGTACGGAATGTGGCAATGGTCTACCAAAGCCAACTCTTTCAACGCCAACTATTTAGCAGAAACCTCACGATAACCAAAGAAACGATAGGGGCTCTTTACGTCACGGACTTTGTTGACTGTTTTGATCGGACTGGTTTTGGCTCGGTTTTGGGGTATTTTCTTTTTTTTAATATTTAAATAACTAATTTTTTTAAAGAACTTTTGTTTAACTATTTGGAATCAGAAAGACATTTTTCATAAATATATACTAATTTCAATCATTTTCAAAAAATGCGGAAATTGTTCATTAAAAACATTTCTTGATGGCTTAGCTACTTTAAGAAATAATAAGATGAAATTTTAAGAGTTACATATTATATATTTACTAAAGGTGTCTCTACGTAACTGACTCCTTACATGGGAAAAATCCAGTTCAATTTAAACCATATCAAAATGGCGTCGTTTTCTCGAACATCATCTATAATAATCTCTTGCTCAGTGTCTTTCTCGATCTTCAGTAGCGTTGCCATCTTTTCTTGTCGCAAAACTTTCCTTTCTTGTCACGAGACTAAACAGATGATGTGAAAAAAATGTCACAGCTTAATTATGAGACAATTGTTATGTTCGCTTGAAAATCAAACGTACATTTTGATTTTTAATGGAATGTGAGAGTTTAAATTTGCTTCTAAAGATGTGTTGTAATTGGTTACAAGTAGGACACAACTATTGCCAGACGATGGATACTCACTCAAAATAAGGCTAATTTATTTTGATTAAAAATAATTTTATGACATGAATATATGTTTTCTTTGCAATAAATGTTTTTAATTTAATCATTATTATCTTTTTTACATCAACGGTGATGGAAATCAAAACATGGAATGGAAATTGGAAAATGGTATTAACCTCGTGTAATAATAATAAATATTAAAAAGCGTGAAGCAATGGAACTGATACGAATCCAGTTTTCTCAACCAAACTTTTTTTTTTTTTTCAGTGTGAAAGCTAACTGACAAACGAGATGTGTTGAACACATAAGAGGAAAAAATTGAGCAAAATTGCAATATTTCTATAGATTTCAGTGTAGGAAACAGTTGTGGCACTAATTCGCCCTTCTCCAGGAATTGAAATTGTGGCATCAAAAAAAGTTCCATCTGCCTTACTGAATAACTTAGATTATTTTGAAAATATCAACGGGAAACTGAGATGCATATCTATATGATATAATGCGCTTAATCAAATTTCATAATATTTATTAAAGTATATATTTTACCATCATAAAGTTATCTCGTCTGACGAACCTTTGCTCTTCCACTCAACTTCGTAAATCACTTTTAATCAGCAGAAAACTCAAGCTATATAAAATATAAAAAGGTAAAAACTCCACAACATGGATTAGGCTGATTCATTGAAAGGAACTAATAGTTTCTTTTGTATGTAAATATTAATCAATATTTGTAAAAAGAAATCCAATCTATGCAATTAACTTTCAACAGCCCAATATAGATAAAGCACATCATATTTCATTGCTAAATTCAACTTCACCATACGGTCAATTCCAATTCGAAAAACGAATTAATCGCTTGAGCGAGCACGACCATAAAACACTTACTTGAGCACGGTGCTGAAACCAAACTGCTGACACGTCCAGAATGACTTAATTGAGAAAAAAGAAATCTCGATGAAAATGCATCCTTAACATTGAAGAGTCAATCTCAACGAAATATACACCATACATAACTTCCTTACGATCAAGGATATGCTTTTGTTTCTGAATACGACACATATAATTTTGACAGCGTCTTGTTTTTTGAAGGGAATCTGATAATCGATAATTTGCGGCGTTCTGAACCTCAAAAGCCGCGTTAAAAAGGGAATTTATTCCCTGGAGCGTAACTCGTATATGTATATATTTTTTTTTAAAATATCTGTTCACTTTCTCTGGTAATGAGGATCGCTTCCATTCTGGTTGCCGAGAGCACTTTTAACAAGCTCTCAAATTAATATTTGCTTTTTGATGGCATCGGTGAAGTGAATGATAATTTCGGAATTTGAAAATGGATAATGGCATCTGGCTGGTCACTGGGTTTCTTTTTGATTTATAGAATATAGAAACGCAATTAATAATGACATAAATTCAGGTTTAGTGGCTTTATCAAAGATTTTCTGCACCAAGGCTATATAGCATCCCACCATTGCTTTTTGATCAAGTTCTAGAATTTAGGATTGGCAATGACAATAGAAAAAGAATTTGGCGTATGAATGTTTAGTTGGTATATTTTACTGAAAAACCGCAACTTCAAAAATTCTTAAACACCATTTGACTGAACTTTTTACTTCGAATTACCCGTATGTTAACATACGGCAATGAAAGTATTTTTTCTGTCCAAAAAATTTTTCAATTTTTTTTATTTATTTATTTTTTGAATTTCTGCACGTTTTGGAACGCGCTTATTTCCAAAAAGTGGTAGAGGAAAATGTCAGTGAATCTGGGTGTTTGTCTGCCTGTGGTCAGCATAACTCCCGAAAGGAATTACCTACGATGCTTAGTGGTGACCATGGGACAGTTCTTAAGGTTTTCGTCAAAATTCTGTAGGGGCATATTGGAGTATATGTAATTGAAAAATTTATGTTTTTTAACAATTGCCAAAAAACGGCTCGAATGATTTTGATCAAAACTGCAATTGTATCAAATTTCCATAGAAATGCTATAAAGGTGTAAAGAGTTGAAAAACAAATGTTTTTAACATGGAGTTATCTTCCCTAGAGCATCATTAATCAACGACAGCTTCTCATCTATTACGTACACAAGAAAAGGCAGTGTTATATTTATCGAAAAACATATTGTCCAATTTTTTTTTTTTTTTTTTTTTTTTTAATTTTTTTTTTTTTTTTTTATTTTTTTTTTGCGCTAATGTAATACTTATTTGCAAAAATATCACAAACTGGCCATTTTTTAAAATGAAAACGAAAGCGGTAAATTACGCCAACCCAGGACAAATACAAGAGTTATTAGTATTAAGTGTAATTGAAAGTTGTGCGATGTTCCATTTTAAAAATAGTTTGAACTCAATGTGTACAGGAATTTATAACGAATTTTAAAGAATTTATATACTACGTTATTTGTAGGGGTATTACTTTGTTTTGACAAGACTTATGAACAATAACTTTAACACCTTTAAAAATAAATTCCAACTATCAAATTCAATTGGAAATCACAAAGTTTGTATTTCTCTTATCCCGTCAGACGGTGCGAAGACAAGTTGCTTGTGATTTCTATTTACAATTCAGTCAATTCAGTCAATTGTTTATGAAAGTATGGTTTTGTTGAAATTAGTACTACTTGATTTATTTAAGAAAATAAATGGATAATCTTACAAAGTAAAATAATTATGACAATGATCTTTCAAAGTTTGTAAAGTATGCAAACAAAAATAACCGAAATCTGGTTATATCTTGTATTTTAATTAATGAAAAAAAAAAGTTCCGTTTTAGTTCGTGAAAGGTTTTAAATAATTTTCAATAATTTGTTTCGTCGTATGGAGATAACTATATATTAAAACTAAACAAAACTTATTTGGATTTAACATCCAAAAAACGTAGATATACCAATTTTCATAATTTTGTATTGAATGGTAAAAAATTTAAATGATGACAAGGAAAGAAATTTTTATTTAAAATCCTTTATATTAACTTCAATTTTGTGCGTGTGTGGCTGGGTATGACGATGGCTGGCAAATCTGCTGAGGTCTGATTAATCCTCATGAAAGCGCTGAAATAGCATAAGCTTGGCGTCCACTATCGCTAAGCAGAGTAGAGCAGAGCAGAGCGGAGTGGATTAGAGCCAGTTACAAGGCTATCAACGTCCATTGTAGCACGAGGCTCGTGCTACAGTAGACGTTGGCAGCCTTGTAGTTGGCTCTAGACCACTCCGCTCTGCTCTGCTCAGCGATAGTGGATGCCAAGCTTAAACCAATCATTGCAGAAACTTTTTCCTGTTGCCAAAATTGTTTTAATAAATAAATAATAAAATTGTTTTAATCAAAATAAATAAAAGATATTTAGATGAGAGTGCATAAATTAACATTAATTTTTAATGAATAAATTTTGAGAAGTAATTTACCGCATATTTTGCCCATATAGATGTTTTTAATATTTGAAATAAGATGCCAACACCAAGCACATGCTGGTAACAAAAACAACGCTTTGTTACTAAATATAAAAACTGGCAATGCATATAAAGGATTTATATTAAAAAATTGTTTATGTGTTACCTTATTTAGACATAAAACTTGTGAAATAATTAATACCTTTTTGCAAGCTATAGTTTGTTAAAAGAAAAACTCACATAGCATGCAACTTTTGCATCTGCTTGTTAATTATTTATTTATTAAAAAAAAAAAATTAAACACTAAAACATATATTGGTTTTTCTTTCATTGGATTTATCATCATCGAAAATCACTCAGTTTTTTGTTTTTTTTGTCCTTCCATTTTAACGATTGGTTTTCAATATTTTAGCAAAAATCTAAACAACCTTATATTAGGGACCGTATACTAGATTACATTTGTAATTAATTAAAGTTTAATTTTGGAAAAAAAAATTCAATGTAAAAATTTTAAGTACTATTTCTATTATCTTTTCAAACAGAACGTCGGTGGTTAACTTTTTATATTTCTCACTAGTAGATTCATATAGCACAAGCGAATATTGAATAAGTGATGTGCATTTTGCAACCCCAAGTTTTGGTATGTGTGTCCATCGAATTTTCTCCTTTGTAAGTTATGTCCACTGATGGACCTAAACTCTTGCGCAAGAGGCAACATACGCGCCGAGCATGTGAAACGACACCATTTCAATTCTCAGCGTCTCACAGTGGAGCTTAAGGGATGAAAAACTGACCAAAATTCCGAAGAGTATTTATTGAAACCAAATGTGGATTATAACGTTTCCAATGAGTTTATAAAAGTATACTACCCCCTAATTTTGGTTTTATAGACAGATTTGAATCATTTTGGGGTAAAAATTACTATTCACATTGCGATATCTGAATTTTTTCACTTAAAATTACTTTCGAAATTTAACTTTTAATTAAACTTTTCTGTTAAAATTAATATATTATGTGCATGAATTAAAAAAATATATTTTTATCGTAAAACATTTTTTACTATATTTTTTCAGCAATT
Source organism: Linyphia triangularis (assembly GCA_963978545.1). Taxonomy (NCBI): domain Eukaryota; kingdom Metazoa; phylum Arthropoda; class Arachnida; order Araneae; family Linyphiidae; genus Linyphia; species Linyphia triangularis. The sequence continues at coordinate 8,117,436 of OZ021729.1, read as the reverse complement.
TACGAACAATACGAAACACAACGTTTATAAAAATTGCAAATCTTGACACTAAAATCAACTTCCACTAAAATCAACTTCAAATCTTAACGCTAAAATCAACTTCAAATTGCATCACTTAAAATTCCCAATTATAGTTCTTAACAGTAAATATTGTAGATAAAATTAATATGGTAATATGTTTTACACAAAACTTTAAATAAGAAAACAAACAACTTCAGACAAATTCTCTAATAAGCGTTCCAATTGGAATTAGCGGATTTTTTACTATTGCAGTTCCATGAACTAATATTTTTATTTATGATTGATGGCATATATAACCATGAATACTGTTCCATATACAATTCCGCCTTTTCCAAACAATATGCACAAAATCTTTCTTCGTGAATGTCAAAGCTTCTCGAAATATTTTGTAGTATGGCATGAAAACGTACTATTATTTTATAGTTTATGCCAGTTAAGTCTGCAGAAAGTTTGCTATTTGTACCGACTATACCGTTACTATAGAACTGACTTGCAGAATTGCCATAATTAGAATTCCAGTAAACAGGTTTTGGTTTATCGATTAGTCCTATTTCCCTTCTATAAAAACTTTCACTTCAGCCTGAATTTTCATCCAAACCCTATTTAGTTAAAAGTTTTACTTTATGCAATTGCTCATTTGAATATTTTTTAGCATCAATTTATTTACTTTCGATAATGCGTCAAGCTGTATGATTCTGTAAAGAATGAACAGCAACCTCTACTTTTAACTCATCGCTTTGTAAAGAACTATTTTGTGGATAATAGCTCTTCTTTGCTCTTTGTAAGAAGGAAAAGCGTTTTCGCAGTGACTTCAAATTACATCATATTGTTGTCGGGGTAATTTTTTTTTTCAACAATCACCGACAATGCTACATCCACTGAAACTTGATCACTAACATGGTTTTCGCTTTCTAAAAATGATTTTGTATATTTTAAAGCTCTTGATGGGGAAGTAAATGATGCATCTTTGACTACTTTGGGCGCATCTATTCTTCCACTAGACCTGAGAATCATTTGTGTTGCATAGGACAACACTAATGGAGTTTCTTCTGAATGTATAAATTTGAATTTTCTAGGTTTAGATCTTTAAATGCTTTCCAAAAAGTCTGAAGATGATCAGAAAAATCTTCTGTTTAAATACAATGAAAAGTAAATACCTTCATTTAGTCATTCTTTACTTTTACTTGGAGAAACATTTCGGTTCTGTTACAGATTTACCATTTCTTCAAATATTGTATCTAAATAGTTTGGCTTCGAGATAAATATTCATTCGTCTAATTTGGAATTTTTTATATTGCAAGTTTTTTACTTTTGTTTTAAAGAGAATAGAAGCTGGGTTGGAAATTATATAAAACAAATTCATTTATCTTATCTTTTTATAATTTTCTTCTGAACCATTAAACAAAAAAATACTTTAAAATCTAAAGGATTTTTTTTTTAGAATTGTATACAATTTATTTTTAAACTTGATTGTATGTAATGTTTGAAACGTGGTATGTTAAGAAAAACTATTACTTAGAGATTTATACATAGTTCTCACAACTATTCAAATGTAAAATCCTCATATATTTTTTCCAGCAAATTGCATTTATATTATAGCTTAATTAAATATTAATACATTGTGTTCAACTTTACATATTTCAATAGCTATAACTTAAAAAAATGTATTATGTTCATTAAATTTGTTTACAACGCGCTTAACTTGTTATTTAGATCATATTCCTAATGCAATTATTAATAAGTGAAGTTATTTGTGTTTTGTTTGGAATGGATTTACGGTCAAATCGGAAAATTTCGGCAAGATGTGCAAACAGTTTCTAATACACAATTAAATGCTCTTTCAAACCGTGTAAAAAGTTTTATGACCCAAGGTGACCTTATCAAAATTTTTGACTAATATATATATCGGGTCATAAAAACAATCAGTAAATATTGGATGTGTTTTTTCAAAAAGGAATAAAAAATATTAAAATTAGTCCAAAAATTAAGAAAAATAAATGCTACGTTCTACTAACTACTTGCTATAGGCTGCATGACAAAGTTTAACTTCTTAGATAAACAAAAAAAGTAGAAGATGCGTTTTGGAAAAGCAGTCGTTCTGAAGAAAATATGCGCTTTACTGAAAACGTTTTTGAAAGTTCCACCTTTCACTCTTAACAACTGTGCCGAAAAACTCATAAAACAGCAAAAAAGGGTGGAACCAGATGCCCAGAATAACTAAGACCAGAAAGTTATTAGCAAAACCAAGTAGTTTGAATTGGAAAATTATTATTATTATTATTATTATTATTATTATTATTTACTTTTGGCCAGCTTTTTCGTCATTCTGCCCCACTGTGCTTCGGCACTAGATAATTTCTACTTTCAAAAGCAACTAGACACAACTAGAATTACGCGTTCTAAGTAAAATCTCAA